>JAMPIV010001606.1:0-79754 GCA_024509875.1 Oreohelix idahoensis
GGCCAGGCTCTTTGCATAAGACTCCTGGTGGGTCAGCACTTAGCACGAATGGACAGTTTGCTCCAATATGGACAAAGCAATTAGCTGCGCTTGAAGAAAAAAGAAAAGAAAAAAAACAAAACAACAAAGGCATTGAGGAGGAGGGAGGGGGGAGGGGGAGGGAACAGTGAAAACGATTTAGAAGCTGAGGGAAAAAAAATTACCCACAGGAGAGTTTATGAACAAAAGAGCGAAATTGCAGATACAGACTGATGAAAAAGATTTCAGATGGAAATGGAAAAAGAGGAAAAGAAAGATGAGGCTGCTGTGAGAGAAAATTAGACAAGCTGCTGCAGAAGTCGAGAAAATTACCAAGCTCTGAATGCTCAAGAGGAAAAAAAAACGCACATCTAGGAACATGAAACCCAAAAAGACACTGTTTAGCATTCTTGAGTGTAGAAGACACGTTTAAGTTAACCAAAACATAAGTGATGGTAATCAAGGCATCTGGTGGTAAGGGTAAACCCTTTTAACTTTACAAGGTCAAGGTACCAGCGTTTAACCCCTTCCAGTGATGACATAAACCTTCTGGCTAAATAGATTAGAACGCTCGTGGCGAGCCCATAATGTGGACAAATCACAATATGCTAACCAGTTATCAGAAAATCTGAAAGGTGATTCTCTGACTCGTTTAAGTTTGGTTGAAGAGGCTGACAAAGATAACTATGATGTTATTAGGGCAGCCTTATTAAAGAAGTATCAGTTGTCTGAAGAGGGTTATCGGAAGTTGTTTAAGACAATGGTGCCTGAGGCAGGTGTAGAATTCTCAGAATTCATTGCAAGGACACGTCTTACATTTGATCGTTGGATTGAGCTATCCAAACAGAAAAGACTTATGAAGCCCTTATGGACTTGATACTCAGAGACAAGATTATGTCAAGTATAAATAAACCTTTCCTCGAATTCTTACATGAGCGTAAACCTAAGCCTCTAAAAGAAATGGAACAGTATTGTACCCAATACGTCACTGCACATCCGGACGTAGCTATTAGCAACAGTAAGGTTAAAGAAGGTATGCCAGTTGCTTCTGCAACACCATACAACCCTAATCACTCTCACAAATTCCAAGGACCTCAAAATAAGTTTAATAAAAAAGGTAACTATTACAGTTATCAGAACCAAGGTAACCAATCATTTCAGGGTTCTTCTTCGAATACCTGGAGAAGAGCTGACAGCCCTCGATTCAGGGGTGGTCATAATTACAGGAACTTTCGCAAAGGAAGTCATTCTAGAAACTATCCAAGTTTTCCTTCATGGAGACAACAAGATCATAATTACCGAGATACTCATTATAATGAATATGATGATAGTAACCAAAGGAGCTATGATTCAAACCCGAGTAGGGGTTATAATAGTGGAAACAATGATAAGTACAGAGGCAATAATAACAGAGGTAGAGCACAATTCAAAAAACATAAAGCTCATTACCAGGCGAACTCTGCACAGCAAGAGTCCCACGAAGCCTATAAACAAAATAAAGATAATGATGACTCTAATAATATGGCATGTGCCGCTTTTGATTTTGGGAGAGCATCTCAGTGCCCCCAATGCAAAACATTATTTGAGCCAACCACAGTGTCTACTTTAAGCTGTGGCCATCCTCTTCCCGCTCTTCCTGCGTCAATCGCGCATGATGGGAGAGGTTCTCTTGTCTTACACAAAGGTTTAGTAAATGACAATCCAGTCTCAGTACTTTTTGATTCTGGATGCACAACTATTGGGGTTAGGCAGTCACTCATAGATCCTTCTCATTCTACAGGCAAAGTAGTCAAATGCGTAACATTTGGCGGCACCATAGAGAAATACTCTACCGCTATCATTAGGATTGCTACTCCTTTCTTCACAGGAGATGTACACGCATGTCTTTTGCCGAATCCGATCGCTGATCTTATCATCGGTCGCATTCACGGAGTCAAAGAAAGAATGCACTCCGGAGCAAATTTCCGTTTGGGAAAATCAAAATATGCAATCTGCTAATGCGGTAGTCACTAGAGCTCAAGCTCTCAATATGCCTGAAACTTCATCTGTTGAAGATAATGAAGTGCATAACCAAGATGATCCCTTGGTAATTTCTCGTGACTCGTTTATAAAACAACAAGAAGAAGATCCGACTCTTAAGAAATTCTTCACTCTTGTAACGAAAGGTGATCCGAATAAAGATTCAAATTGTAAATCTTGGATTACAATGAAGAATGGCGTACTTGTACGTATGGTGCAAGACTCCACTAAGTCAAGTCATTCTCAGATTCTTGTACCCAAGAATTTGAGAGTTAAGATCTTACAACATGCACACGACTCTCAGTGTGCTGGTCACATGGGTTTTTCCCGTACAAAGTCAAGAGTTCTTGCGGCTTTCTTTTGGCCTTTTGTGAACAAGGACATACGGATCTATTGTCGATCCTGTAAAGTATGTCAAGAAGTCAAATCCAAAGGTCCTCGTCATGCTGCGCCTATTCAGGCTGCAGATATTCCTATTCGTCCATTCCAGAAAATGGCGATAGACATCATTGGTCCATTCAAGATCAAATCTGCTAGAGGACATCAGTTTATCTTAACGTGTGTAGACATGTGCACACGTTGGCCAGAGGCTATCCCTCTAAAGAGCTTTACTACCGCTGACATTGCAGATGCTCTTTGGCTTATATTTTCTCGGCTGGGATTCCCCGGAGAAATATTATCAGATCATGGCACCCAACTGATATCGGATACCATGTCTCAAGTAATGTCTACTCTACAGATAGAGAGATCTTTGAGTAGCATCTATCATCCTATGTCCAATGGGATGGTCGAGCGACTAAATAGAACACTTAAGAACTTATTAGGGAAGATAACTGAGGATCATCCTCAAGATTGGGATAGGGTTTTACCCGCGGCCCTCTTCGCGTACAGAGAGGTCCCCAATGAACATACAGGGTTTTCTCTCCCTTTGAACTTGTCTTTGGCGCGCGACCGCGCGGCCCAATGTCTTTGCTGCATGATCTTATAACAGCTGACAATATTGACGATGACACAAAATCTTCTTACGAGTATGTCATCGCGCTGAGACAGAAGATTATCGAAGCATGCAAATTGGCAACGTCCTCTTCTGAATTTGCTAAGCAGAAGGCAAGACAATTTGCTAATAAGAAGAGAACTTTACGACAACTTTGTCCTGGTGACAAAGCATTTGTTTTGCTACCTTGTCGTGAAAATAGACTCCTTATTAGTTGGAAAGGTCCGTACGATATAATATCGAAAATTTCAGATGTTGACTACATCGTCGATATTAACGGGAAGCATAAAACCTTCCACATCAATATGCTTACGGAGTTCCATGAACGTCCTGACTATCTACAGCCTATTTTCCAGGCAACGGACGATTCTCATGTCAAACATGGTCATTACTCATCACTGTCTGTAATACAGGATGAGGAAACAAGTTTTTCGGATGTTAATCTTCCGCTTCCAATGATCCCACTTCATTCTAGTGAATCATGGAAAGACGTTACTGTTTCTCCTGATTTGTCTCTAGGAGAACAGCGACAAGTTTCGTCTATGTTACAAACATTTCAGGATGTCCTCACTGACATCCCTGGACAAACTCATGTCATTGAGCATGACATTGTTCTAACTGAACATACTCCAATTAGGGTTAGACCTTATCCTATCCCTATACATTTCCAAACACAGGTTGAAAAGGAGTTGGATGAAATGATAGATTTACAAATAATCGAACCATCCACTTCTGCATATTCTTCGCCGATGGTTATTGTTCGAAAAAAAAAGACAATAACATACGTCTTTGCGTTGACTATCGCAAATTGAATCAAGTTACGAAGTTCGATGCTGAACCTATGCCTTTACTAGAAGAGCTACTTACTCGTCTTTCTAAATCGCATTTTTTCACTAAACTTGATTTGTCTAAAGGATATTGGCAAGTTCCATTATCCGAACGCGCCAAACCTCTTACCGCTTTCTCTACTCCCAGAGGCCTTTTCCAATGGAATTTTATGCCTTTCGGCCTTATGAACGCACCAGCTACATTTGTACGCATGATGCGTCGAATCCTATCGTATCGGTCAGATGTCATTGCTTATCTAGACGACATCTGTCTTTTCAGCGATACTTGGGAAGATCACTATTCAGGGTTAGTTGAATTATTATCAACTCTGCGTGAGTATAACCTGACAGCAAAAACCATCTAAAGCTTGTATTGGCTTTAGCGAAATTGCTTTCTTAGGCCATCGAGTAGGTCACGGTTTCTTGAAGACAGAAGACCATAATATCACTAAGATACTTAACATCTCTATCCCTAGGACTAAAAAGCAAGTGCGAAGTCTTTTAGGTCTCATACAATTTTATGGACGTTTCATTCCGAATCTGTCCTCTATCATGGCACCTCTCTCTACACTATTAAAGAAAGGGTCGCCTAACATGGTTCACTGGTCTCATGAATGCCAATCTTCACTAGAGAAGATCAAAACTATGTTTTCATCACCACCTATTTTAGTGTTACCTACAACAGATAAGACATTTGTTCTTCGTAGTGACGCTTCATCCACTGGGATTGGAGCGGCACTAATGCAAGAGTACTCTGGAACTCTGCATCCTGTAATGTATATATCCAGAAAACTTAATGCTGCAGAAAGGAATTACTCGGTTTTAGACCGTGAATTATTGGCAATGGTTTGGTCAATTCTCAAACTCCAAAGATTCCTTCTGGGCGCGCATTTCGTAGTGGAAACTGACCAAAAAGCTCTTACGGCTATCCAAAGTAAGAACTTGAAGAGCTCGAGATCAACTCGATACGCAATCGCTCTTCAACCTTTTCATTTTTCGGTACGAGCTATCCGTGGTTCAGAAAATGTGATGGCGGACATTCTGTCCAGATGCCCACATGATGCCACTTAACTGTTAAATATTGGATCTTTTTAATATGTATAACTTTACAACAGTTATTTTTTGTTTCTTTACTAAGATACACATTTGTAATTTAATAATAGAATGATGGTATCTCTACTTAGCGGTTTATTGATGTTTATTCACCGCTGTTCTTTGATGATTGTTTCTTCATAAATCATAAATTTAAGATTATAGTGTGAATTTTTGGTATGCATTGTATAATTACCAGAATTGTATTATACGTAGATCACACCTTCCTGGAAACATTTATTCGTAGAGAAACAATTTCTCTCAGATTTTGAGATATATATTCTCACCGGTCATATTAGGAATTATAGTTATTCCTGATATTTTCATCTGCGCAGTATTCTTGCGTTGTGAGCCTATTCTACGTTGCTCCTAGATGTATTTTAAAAAAAAAAATTTTTTTTTTTTTTCCCGGGAGGTGTGGTAAGACTGTAAAGTGCAATCTTTACTATCTTGCAATATAATACATTTATATACTTATTATGTTCGCAAATATTTTGTAAACAAAGTATTTCTTTTTTTTAAGTGCTTAAGGAGAAGTCATTTTTGAGTTACTTCCCTTGAAAGGAGTTCCGTCATCTTCGATCGGATTCCGCGGACGAATTTAGGCCTACTGCGATTTATTCTTTGCCTGGGTAGGAATAGATTGTTCTTGCTTCAGTATATCTATGGCCTGAATTTATACGTAGTGTTTGTATGAGTAGGACGAGTCTGTCTTATATATGGATATCTTTACATTTCTAAGTCGAACTATGTTGGTTGTCGCTAGAAAAGGTCAAAGGCTATGCAGCGGAAGTATCGCTAGCAAGGGGTGTGATTCATGGCTGTCATCCTGTCGGGATGTCGAATTTTGTTGTAGCCGGCTTATCGCCGAAAAAGTGATCTATAAGTAGATGGGGAAAAGTGATAGTCATTTAGACATGTTGTATGTACTTTACCCCAGTGTTTATTCTCTTTTGCCAAGGAATGGCAAAGTTATATTTCGCATAGAAAGGTAAAACCACAATTTATTATGAACTTGGGCTTCGCCATCGTTGTCGATAAGCAGATGCACAGTGGTACTTTGAAAAGAATATTTATTCAAAGGAAGATGACATTCCTATGTATCAGCACTAGATTATATGATATTATTCAATTACCTCTATGATAGAAGCTATGAAGAAATGAGGACATTTAACGAATGACCAATTTTGGTCTGTATCCAATAGTGAGTGAAGCTCACGAGAGAAGCACAGCCATGTTGAAATCCATATACTTTGTATTTATCGAGTGAGAAAAAGGGATGCCTGTACTATCGCTCGATGAACCAAGAGATCACTGCTACATGTGAGAACCCATGTCTGGGATTCCTATATCTTTATGGAAAATATATATATTGAACTTTACGTGAAGGGATATTCGCTAGACGAGGTTAGGTCTAGGAGCCTTCCTATATATTGGTTATGGTCTGACGTGCCCAGTCAGTAAAGCCAGATGATTTACATGATGGAACTCTGAATGCTTATTTACGAATGCTCCATTATGATATTTGCCAAGCATGAATGCTAACTTAAGATGATATTCCTGTGATCAACATTATGCTGTCTATGTCGACATTTGTTCCTGTAACCATACACGTACTGTCCAAGTGTGCGTCTCATTAAATGTTATAAAAAGACCACCGTAGTTCCAGTACTTCTTGAATTCGAACAGTGTGAGTATGAGTGATGTACTACCAACCTGTCAACTCTATCGAATCATTCTACCATTCGCGTTCTGACATTCAGATACACACTCATTGTCTACACTCACATTCTTGTCGGAGCCTCATCACGTTCCAGGACAAGATGACCTGTATGACCAAAACTGTGCTGGGTTTAATGAGTTGACAATCGTTACACTTTACTACACCAGTCCCAACATCTACATTTATCAACTGGTGGACATTCACGTCATTTAACAAATAAAGCGTGATTTAACAACTACTGGCCAGTATGAGTTTAACAACAGGATCTCACATACCTCTTTATGTCCTCTGTGATCCCTGGCCAAAAGTAGTGACAGGCTATCCGTTGTCCAGTGGCCCCTATTCCCATATGTCCACTGAAGGGTATAGCATGTCCTAGCTTCATAACCTGCTCCCTGTATGATTTTGGCACTACAAGCTGTCCATGTCCTTTAGGTCCTGTTCCAGCTTTTCTATATAATAGGCCATTTTTCATATATAAGTCTCCTTTCTCTGGAGGGTTAAGGCTTTTAGGTAATTTGCCAAAGCAAGGCTTCAATGTACTGTCAGCAGTTTGAGCCTTTCTCATCTCTTCTGGATGAGTATTGATGATAATGTTCTCCTCTTTCTTAGAGCTTGCCCTGGTCTGGACTGTTGCCATCACTATGGGTCTTATAGGTTCTCCTAGAAAGACATATCTACATCCCAGTATTAATGGGTAGATAGGGGTGTCCATCACTGCTGCTTTGATCTCTCCTTCCACATAGCGAGATCTTATGTTGATTCGGGCTATGGGCAGTGTCATGGTTCCTGTTCCCTTGACTGGTCCTCTGATTTCCACTGTTTCTGTGGTTATCTGTTCCGGACTCACCAGAGAAGAGCACACTACTGAGTCAAAGTCCAAGCCTGTATCATATAAGCACAGTACTTGGGTGCCATTCAAGGTCACTTCCTCACAGACAGGGGGATGATGGAGGTCATTCTGACTATCTGCCAGGTCCTTCCTTCCCTTGTTCTCTGTTGTAAGGCATGCAGCGTGATGAGGAGGGTTTTTCCGTCTGCATTCCGCAGTATTGTGGTTACTCATTTGGCAAGATTTACATCACTTTCCTTCCGTTCTTGGAGGTTTCTTTTCTAATCCTAGAGGGATTTTGTCTTTATAATCAGTTCTGTGTTTGTTCTTGTTGGAATTGTCTCTGTGTTCATAGTTGGTAAAGTTTTGTGAAGGTTTGAAGTTCTCACCCTGCTTCTTCTTATTTCCTGACACTTCTGACTGAGCTGCTTGATATCTTTCAGCCATGGTTAAAATATCTTCCAATCTCTCTGCTCCTTGCTCCATAAGAAATTTTCTCATTTCTTGAGGCATGGATTCTCTCAGTTGTTCCATCATGACCTTTTCTTTTATATCTTGACATTTTCCTAAGCTAATCCATTTTGTCAGATAAGTTTCTAATCTGGCAGAAAACTGGTGATAGTTTTCTCCTGGAAGTAGCTTAGCAGTTCGGAATCTCTTTCTATAAGATTCAGAATTCTTTTCGTACCTGACCAGTAAAGCTTGTTTTAAGATTTCATAATCTTCCTGGTCTTCTTTTGAGAGTTTTAAATAAACATCGTATGAAACTCCCCTCAACCCCTGAGATAGTTTAAGGCTCCATTTTTCCTTTTCCAATCCATAGATAGAGGCCAGTCTCTCATATCTATCCAGGTACGACTCAATGGCGTCCTCTTTTTTCAATAAATGGATCCAGGTGAAAACTCATGGCTCCATTTCCCGTGCTATGGTTGGAGCTACTCTCAGAGTGAGGTGAGCTAGCACCATGATTGCTAGCTGCTCCCTGGAGTTCAAGTTCCTTTAAACTTAACTCATGAGCTCTTTGTAACCTTCTTTCTTCAGCCTCAGCTTCCAACATTTGTCTCTTTTCTTCTCTTTCCAGTCTTTTGACTTCTCTTTCTGCCTCTAATGTCTTTGCTTCCGCCTCAACTTCCATTCTTTTAGTCTCTCTTTCAGCTTCAGCTTCCATTCTTTTAGTCTCTCTATCTAAATATTTATCCACTTCAGTTGTGATATGTCGAATTAGAGCATCTCCTGTCATACCCAAGTCTTTTCCTTCCTGCATAATCGCAGCTCTAAACTTCACCAATTCAGCCATGATGCTTACTTACCAGAAGGTATATAATTTTATCTTCTCTAACCAACTAACTTAATTAAAATCAATTAATTACTTTGAACAAGACAAATCCTTAAAACCTTGTGAGCGTTTCCTATTTACTTCGTACTCAATGGTACTACTATTACGAACAATTTCTAAGTTTTAGAATTTTTCAAAAAAATTTATTTTTACAAACTATTTGTGGCTCAAGATAGAAGAATACATAGATAGTGGCTCAGGATAAAAATAATATCCCGCGAAAGAGCCCCCAGTGTAGCGAAAGGTTTTCCTATTATGATGATAGTGGTAGAGCAGAAGTAGAATCTCTCTCCAGAAAGTATGAAGTTCCAGCGCCCGAGAAGTTCACTGGTATCACAAGTGAGTTACAGCTGTGAATACTCTGAGCTGGACAATAAATTTAAGCTTCAGAAGTATAAGTTGCTACTTTCGCTATCGTAACCCTATGTGATAATATAATTAAATTTTGAAAAGGTAACTCAAAATTTTAACAGTTAAAGATTTAACAAGTCAAATGAGTACAATTATCCAATTTATTATGTACATCTATATATTCTTGTAATGAGAAATGGTTGTTGTAAGATGGTAAAATGTATGATTATTTACAGTTACAAATCAAATAAACAAGCTAAAAAGTCTTGGATTTATCTTCCACTGAACTTATAAAACAAGTTTGTCACATTATCTCTTGCCATCTAGTTGTCACCATTAAACAGTCGTTTTAGAAACTGCTCACAGGATTTGTTGGATGGATACACATAAACTCAACTTATGGTATTAGCCACGTCTGCTCGAGGTTCCTCCGACACACTGGAGTACGGAAGACTTTCCTTCAGCCCGCCCTATAACTACGGGGGGACTAAGGTGTTGAAGAGTGGTTGACCTCTAGGCTTCAGTGAGCTGGATCAACTTCTATAAGTCTTTAGTTTCTCGATCAGGAATGATCATAAACATTGATCATAAAAACCTGGAACAAAAGGTAATAGGTGGCCATTTTGTTCCAACAATCTCACCACCCACTGCTGTTCACGATGCGACCATGTCTTCAGTGTTTGTATATAGATGAATGAATCATGGTAGTATGTTACAGAGATAGCATGATAAGATAATGTATACTGTGCAGAATTAACAATATACATGAATAAATCACATGTTATGATACATGGGTACGATATAACCTTTGCCTTCCACTTATGGATGTCAAGTCACTTATGTACTTGCTGGTATGTCATAAGCTTCCAGGCAAGAACTAGCCATGATATATGTGGTTAACCAATTAATGGTTATGCTTCCTGACAATGCCGGTGAAGGTTATCTCTGGTTAGCGTCATTCCCTTTTTTATTATATCTGCTACAATCAATCAGAAATAAAATCTGAAATAAAATGATATTAGTAATACATATATTTTTAATAAACTTACATACCCTCTTAGGATTAATAAGCTCACGGTGAGACTGTATTGGCTTAATTTAATCTACCCTGCATGCAGCGTGAAAATAGAACTTTTCTTGCAGATGCTGTCTTCCAGGTTCTCACTCTGGCTTCTGGATTTGGTGTGTGTGATTTTCATCGCGCCCCTCTGTCCTTATATTTCAGTCTCTCGCCCGTACGAGAAAGCACCTCTAAATTCCCCAAAAGATTTTAGTTTCATCTCCTTATTTGAGGCGATTTGAAGCAATCTGTGTTTTTCCTGTACTTGTTTTTCTCTTCTGTTCACTACACACTTATATTCTTCCGTCCTTCCTATGTATCATTCCCTTTTCCCCATATGAGGCTTTCATTCCATATAAGTTTTATCCAAATCCGTTGAGGCTTGTTAGTGTAATAAATTTTTAAAGATTATTAGCTAACTTTTAGCCGATGTGATGAAGGTGAAAAATATTAATTATCTGTAAAACTATTTATATTTGGATAATATCCTTTTGGATATAATTCCTAGTCTATCTCCTTTGTTGAGTTATATTTATTTAATATTATTCCAACCGGGCGTTCTCCGGTAGTTAATAATTTAATTTTCAGTAAATGCATACTTTTAAAGTCCGCCATACATTCCTATATAGCTTATTTCCTCATTCTTTAGTAATATTGTCTGGCTTCAACCGTAATTCACATTTCCCGTCCTTAAACTTCAAAGAAAGACCCGCCGAGCCGACCTTGCACTGTGTGTGTGGGTGTCGCGTGGGCGTGTGTCGCGCTACAACAAAGCAAGTGTTAACAAATCTCGCTACAGCAAGAATACCTTAGGGGTCAACCAATCAATTGACAGTTGTTTTGCATCTGGGTCACAAGAGTTATTTGGCGTACGGGCTTTCCCGTTAGTATTGTGTGTGGCCTCCTCTTGCATCGATCAGCGACTGGCATCTCCTGGGCATGGATGCGATCAGACGTCTGATGTGGGCCTGTGGGATGGCTGCCCACTCTTCCTAGAGTGCCTGGAACAGATCACGACGATTGGCTGGAGCAATGTCTCGGCGACAAACACGTCTATGCAGCTCATCCCGCAGGTGCTCAATCGGACTCATGTCTGGAGACAGGGATGGCCAGGGAAGGGTGAGAATGTTGTTGGCAATCAGGAACTGCGTGGTCAACCGTGCACAATGGGGTCTGGCGTTGTCCTGTTGAAACACAGACCTTTGGGCAGCCAAAAGTGGAAGGACATGGGGTCAAAGAATTTCATTGACGTATCTTTGTGCATTCAAGCCTCCTTCAATGTGCACCAATTGACTCCTTCCGTTGTAACTGATCATTCCCCACACCATTGCACCTCCACCACCGTGCGGCGGAGCTTCATCAACGCAATTTTGGGCAAAACGTTCATTTCGCCTACGGTAGACCCTACGCCGTCTATCATGACGCTGCAATAAAAAGAAAGATTCGTCACTAAACCAGATACGTCTCCATTGATTGTCAGTTGCCCAGGGACGATGCTGGTTGGCCCAAAGAAGTCGATTTTGGCGATGGCGGCGCGTAAGGACAGGTCCTCGGTGAGGTCGTTGTGCCCAAAGTCCAGCGTCATGCAGTCTATTCCGGACAGTTTGATCAGACACATGACGTCCTGCAGGCAATGACTGGGCAGTTGAGGAAGCTTTTGTAAACCTGTCTCTGAGGTGACGAAGCCGAATAAAGCGATCCTCCGCTGCTGTTGTCACTCTGGGTCGTCCACTGCGATGCAGGTCTTCAACTCAGCCAGTGGCTTGGAACCGGTGCCAAAGTCGACTGATGGTACTCTGATGCACGTTTAGATGCCTGGCAACCTGACTTTGACTTTCGCCTGCATGCAGTCGGCCAATAGCAATGTTCCTTAAATTTATCGATAGAGACGCCATAAATGTCTGCTTGAAAATGAACTGCATTTTTTGTGGGTAGCGTTATCCTTTTATACGGTTTCAGTTGCGTAGTCAGTGAATAGTGTTCACCCCAAATTTTGTTGCTTTCACGTGCGCGCAACATGAGCTGTGGTCAAAAATTGCGTCATAAACACTATTGACCACTGCGTTGTAACGATTATAAAAACGAACGCAATTCAGGTCAACACGTGCATTTGACACTGTAAAGAACATTTGAGGCTGGTTTTTATATACCCTAGCACCAAATTTTACTTACAAACTCATAAAAACGCGCCCTCGGATAGCTATGCGTTTCTTTTTTTTTTTGAACAGTATATTTCCTGCAAAGATCGTCCGTCTATCACTGAGCTTTTTGGACCGGTGATTGAATATCCTAGGATTTAAATCAACCTACCTGGGGACGTCTGTTCATCCTGCCTGTAAAGATAATAATCCTAACCACGGCCCAACTGGTTTTGGTAGTACACTTGTAAATGAGAACATCTGTGGGGAAAAAGCGCTAACTTGCTATACGTGACCTGTGCGTCCAAATACCTGGAGGTGTCTATTGCCTTAACGGTAGCAACGGTTACAGTAGTACCGTTAAATATGATTCCTGCCTCTGATTTCCAACTTGTTGTTATTGTTATTGATATTGTTATTGATCCAGCGGCGTTTGGGCTCTCGCCCTTCGGCCCAATGCCATGTAGTGATTTCTGCATGTTTTCGCAAGTTGTTTTGTTTCTCCGTACAAGGTGTTTCACTTATCTGGCCTGGGAGGAAGGAGCATTTTCCTAACATCATCAAGTGCTGGACACTCAAAGAGATGGTGGTCAACAGTTTCGTAGGGGTAGTTACACAGCTGACACTCTGTAGTGTGTTGTGGTTGGATTCTTTTAAAGTGATTAATGAGTGGTATATGTTGTGTTCTGAGCCGAAAATGGGGCTCTGATCCCACCTTGTAAGATAGCCGATGTTGTCATTAGGATCAGGCCAGCCATGTGTCTGTAAACCTCTCTCCCGGCATTTTCCATGGCCCATCTGTTCAGCCATGTTTCTTTGTTTGTGGTTCGTATGAGTGATTTGGCTGTTTGGAGAATTGTTGCTGTGAGTGGTTGTTCTTGTCTTCTTCCTTTCTTTGCTAATCTGCTCTGTCATCACCTGGTGTTTTTGAGTGACCAGAAATCCACTGCGTAACTGTGACCCCTATTCGAGCTGGAACTTTTCGCTTGACGTAGCAATGATTTCCATCTTTTTTAAGTCATTGAAAAACTGCGCACAACAGAAATTCGTTCACCTGTAGAAATTACAACAGTAGGCGGCAAGGCTGATATCTAGGGTAAGGGGAAGGGATGGGGTGGGGTTTGGGGGGGGGGGGGGGGGGGGGGGGGGGGGGGGGGGGGGGGTGGGGGCAGGGAAGCCTTCAGCCAAATCAGATGAGTTCGATATTTTGAAACATATAATATTACACAGAAGGAGTGTGCGTGGAGCAAGCAACAAAAAAAAAAGTGCTACAGTACAGAAACCACCACTACATGCAGGCCTTCATATCAAAATGCTCTTCCGCCGGCTTCTTTCCAGGCAAAAGTACTTCTGGGTCCACACTGAAGAGCGAAGACGATAACAGAAATGAAACAGCGAAATTATCGTCTATTAATGGTTGATAATTTGGTTGAGCATATATATGGGGTCGTATGATATATTTTTATCCGTATTGACGGTTCGTAATGTGTGGACACGAACCCAACAGATGTCACTGTGTGTTTATGATGACGTCTAGAGAAGACCTTATGTTTCGCATCTGAGACAAGACAGTAACGGTGAACATATGGTAGATGCTGAATATGGCTGAAAATATCTGTGTTTTACTATCTCTGTTATCTCTCCATCTTATTGCAGTTTACATTATTTTTGCCTGGTCGTAATTTTTCTTCTCATCGTCACTTTCACTTTGATTTTCTCATGCCGACCTGTCTTTTTTAAAAATGTATTCTTAGAATCACAATACAGTATAGTGATATAGTGATTGCCTCCAGTCAGCGTTCAGTAGTAGTAGTAGTAGTAGTAGTAGTAGTAGAAGGAGTAGTAGTAGTAGAAGTAGTAGTAGTAGAGGTGGTAGTAGTAGAAATTGCAGCAGTAGTAGTAGTAGTAATAGTAGTAGTAGTAGTAATAGTTGTTGTTGTGTTACGTGTCTTTTATATAGGCCTATTGTTAATGCTAATTTTGTAATAACAGGATGGTTCCTGTGGCCAAGATGACGTCTAGGTTAGCAAATCTCTTAGATACCGCAACCAACCAACACCACTCAGAATTACTTGATTCACAACTGACGAAGTGGACAATATATATTTTTTTAGGACGGCACGCAGCTCCACAAATAAATAGTTAAAGCCAACATAGAATTGCAGATAATATGCAGTAAACGATATACCGTAGGCAGTCAGTTCATGACAGAAACCTTGTCCTTTAGTTCTCAATATGATGTATTTCTATGAACACACAACACTGAGCAATTATACTTCTGGTCAATACAGATAACTAGATACATCTCACCGAAGATCTTGATGTATTAGTGATAATATAACTCCATTATAAACTTTTCAACAATAAGGAGCTCAAACACATACGTCCACTCGCCATGACACACTATCGAATCTCGCCCCCACTTCTTCCCTAGTTTCACGTGAGCCAGCCAAGCATATCGGTTTAACGTCTCTCACTGTCTTTATCAGTGACCCGTATAAAGTAAACAAACAAAGAGCCCTGTTGAGCTAAACCTATAATAGGCACAATCGTTATGAATTTTAATCATAACAAGTAGTAGTAGTAGTAATAGTAGTAGTAGTAATAGTAGTCGTAGTAGTAATAGTAGTAGTAGTAATAGTTGTAGTCGTAGTAGTAATAGTAGTAGAAGTAGTAATAGTAGTAGTAGTAGTAATAGTAGTAGTAGTAGTAATAGTAGTAGTAGTAGTAATAGTAGTAGTAGTAGCAGCAGTAGTAGAAGCAACAGTAGTAGTACCCCCCTTCAGTCATAATTGACTATGTGAATACGCCTCTGAGTTAACAGCCATCACATGTTTTTTTTTCTCCTTGTGTTCCTGTCGGCGTGTTCTTTTCTCTTCTGTTTGTTGTGAGGGCTTCTTTTCGTCCAATCTGAGGTGGCACCGTAGGAAGCATCGCCACTTGGTGAAATCACCAGCTTCACCCTTCCAGGTTGTTGGATTTATCTCCAGTGCCTTCATGTCTCTCTTGACACATCTTTAAACCTCAACTGTGGTCGCCCGGCTATTCTTTTGTCGTCTGCCAGTTGTCCGCAGAAAATATCTTTGAGGACCTTTGGGGTTCATTTATACCAAGAAAACTATTAGATAATTTGTCATAAAGGCTTGGGCGCTATAGAGAATGTGTATTATCTATGTGTGGCAGCGGTGGTCACTGTATCAATGTTCTAATGTATGGCCACCTGCTTGTTCAGGTTCTTTACCTCTTTGGCTAGCAATGATATGCTGTATAATTATAACAGTCACACACACACAGTAAGCGATGAGATAACGCCATAATAATTGAAACACTATTTATTTACATATGAGAGGATCATTGCTGTCTGCTCTGACCTCCACATCTGGTCCATCACAGAATATACAATGTGTGTTCTTTCTCAATATTTATTCCTTCCCTCACTCTCTTTCAGTATCGAATCTACACCTTCTAATCTTTAACCATAGGTGATCACTCAGGTGCTATAATCTCTATTTCTGTTCTTTCTTCCTTACAATTTCTTAGATTATTGTTATATATATCCTCTCAGTGTTCAGGTTATCTATTGGTAGACCGGGCCTCTCCGGGGTTGTTCTTTTCCCTTTCATCATTGAAGAATAAGACTACTGTCTATGTACGTATCAGATTTCACTTTACGTACCTTTTCCCTTTCTGAATAAAATCTAACTCACACCGTTTCTCCTTCTAGACAAGAATTCTCAATATTCAATATTTCGGGTTAATCATTACCCAAACTACTTCTTGTCCGTGAATTATTCATCACCTAAACTTCTTGAGTACTGCCTTCAACATGGCCACTCGCGTACGTGCCATCTGCAAATTACCCACGCTTCTGGACTGCTGCTGAGAAAAGCGTGCTTCACTGGATTATCGTTCACCCCTTTCATGCGCATTATTGTTCGCGCATCCCCTTTTTGTACACTATCTGAACCTTCCTATTTATAATTCTACTTGTTCATTCCCTTTGACTGTTAGTCGGTCTCCATCTGCCACATATATTATATAATTATTAATGCACAGTAAGTACCGTATTTGAGAATGAATGCAAAAAATACTATGTAGTTACTAAAGATTGTTTTGACGAAAAAATATGTGAGTTGGTTGGCAAGTTATGCTGTGGTGCGTAATTTGGTTAGCACGTGATGCAATGGCGCTTGAGTTGGCTGTCAATTAATGCTGTTGTGTGTGAGTTGGCTGGCCATTGATGCTGTGTTGCGTGAGTTGGCTGGCAAGTGATGCTGTGGTGCATGAGTTGGTTGGCAAGTGATGCTGTGTTGCGTGAGTTGGCTGTCATGTCATGCTGTGGTGCGTGAGTTGGCTGTCATGTCATGCTGTGGTGCGTGAGTTGGCTGTCATGTCATGCTGTGGTGCGTGAGTTGGCTGTCATGTCATGCTGTGGTGCGTGAGTTGGCTGTCATGTCATGCTGTGGTGCGTGAGTTGGCTGTCATGTCATGCTGTGGTGCGTGAGTTGGATGTCATGTCATGCTGTGGTGCGTGAGTTGGCTGGCAAGTGATGCTGGGGTGCGTAAGTTGGTTGGCAAGTGATGCTGTGATGCGTGAGTTGTGCCATTGTTAGGAGGAGCTCATTCAAATATGTCCGGGATGCTAGAGTCTGGAGAGGGCCAGAGATTGGAAGTGATCACTACCTGCTTACAATCAAAAGAACAACTGAAAGAGTTGCTCAGCCTAGTAACTGCTCGACATCACGCAAGAAACTAAGTAAACGAACGGGAAAAATGTGCATTAAGACCTACAAGCTGAGAGAGCCAGAAATTAAGACCAGATATCAGGTGCTTATTGCTGCAGCGGTGAGCAACACAGAAGAACAACCTGATGACTTGGAAACCCTGTGGCTTAAATTCAAGGACATCATAAAGACAGCTGCTGCAGAAGCATGTGGTGAAGTCCGACTTGGAAACAAGAGAAAAAGGACACCTGGTGGACAGAGGAAGTCAAAGAGAAAATAAGAGAGAAGAAAACGGCATGGAAACAATACTTAGGAGCTAAAAACACAACAGGACAAATGAAGAAATATAGAGAATATGTGACACTCAGAACAGAAGCAAAAAAAAAGGTGCTATAGTCCGTTCGGAAATTCGTGCCCACAGAAAGCGTCAATTTTCTCCAAAACTGTTTGTTGTATGGACATGAATTTTTGCATGCAGTCTTAGATTTTCCATGCAGTTATTAATATATTTTTTGCCCTTACAAAACTCATGTCATGCTCGAATTTTCTTCTTTACGTTATATAAAAAACTCTTACTGTTGTCTGGGTTAATTTTTAGTAGTTTTACAGGAAAGTTACAAGATCCGTTCAAAAATATATATTTTTTTTTTAATTAGTTACTCGCGACTGTGTACAATAGGTGCGCACTCGTGCGGACATGTAGTCACTACACTAATTTAAACAAAATATATATATTTTTGAACTGATCTTGTAACTTTCCTGTAAAACTACTAAAAATTAACCCAGACAACAGTAAGGGTTTTTTTTATATAACGTAAAGAAGAAAATTCGAACATGACATGAGTTTTGTAAGGGCAAAAATATATTAATAACTGCATGGAAAATCTAAGACTGCATGCAAAAATTCATGTCCATACAACAAACAGTTTTGGAGAAAATTGACGCTTTCTGTGGGCACGAATTTCCGAACGGACTATAGCAGCAAAACAGAAGTCCTGAGAAGAATTTGGAGAAAAGCTAGAAAAAGATGCGCAAGAAAGCCAGAAATTGTTCTATAAGACCCTAAAGAACACGAGGAAGGAAAAACAATGCCCTCTCAAATTTATAAAAGACAAGCAAGGCATTGCTTACTGCCCCGAAGGAAGTAATGGAACGATGGAAAGAATATTTCTCAGAACTCCTGGATGGTGAGCATGGTGAAGCATCAGAAATGATAACCACTAGCACAGAAGAGAAAACCAATGATGGCGAAGATGACATAAAGATGAAAGAACTGCAGGCAGCACTTGCGAAAATCAAGATGGGCAAAGCAGCAGGGCATGATGGTATAACACCAGAAATGGTTAAGTACATGGGAGCATCAGGCGACCTATTACTCTTAATGGTCCTACAGGCAGCGTGGTGCAACAAGACCATACCAAAGGATTGGGAGATTGCCATCATAACACCAATTTTCAAAAAGGGTGACAATCGACAAAGTGGAAACCATAGAGGAACATCCCTTTTCAGTGTCCCTGGTAGAATCTACTCTAGAATCCTAGAGCAGAGACTCCGACGCCTAGCTGAGCCACAATTGGATGAGGTCCAGTGCGGATTTCGAGCAAACCGAAGTACTCAAGACCTAATCTTCACACTCAGACAGCTGAGTGAAAAGGCCCTTGAGTATAAGAGTGAGATCCATCTTTGTTTCATAGATCTGGAAAAGGCGTTTGACAGAGTGCCCTGGAGCAAACTTTGGGACTGTTTAGCAAGGAAGAACATTCCAGCACCTCTGATTCATGCTATACAGAGCTTCTACAAGTCTTGCAGAAATTATGTGAGGACAGCAAACCATAAGACAGAAGAGTTCAGGACCACAACTGGTGTAATACAAGGTGAAATCTTGTCACCTTATCTTTTCATACTCCTCATGGACGATGTCATCAAGGCATGTAAGGAGAGAACAAGAAAGTATTCAGTGGGATACTGGAAGATGAGACAGGTCTGTATTTCAGGGCTGGCATTTGCTGATGATGTTGCCCTGATTGCTAAATCAGAGGCACATCTCCAATCCAACCTGCTAGTCTGGAAGGAAGAGCTGGAAAAGAGAGGGATGGTCATAAGCAGCTCTAAAACAAAATCCATGGTGATATCACGAGAAGAAAGAAAACATCAGATTAAGCTGGGAGAACAGGTCCTGGAGCAGGTCGACCACTTTAAATACCTTGGAGCTATTATAGACCGAAAGGGAGGCATCAAAGAAGAGTTGGCTACTCGAAAAGCAGCAGCTGGGAGACTTTTTCAGGCCATAAATCGAGGATTCCTTAGGAAGAGAGAGGTTGGTAAGAAAACGAAAATGGCTGTATACCGCTCCACCTATGTCCCAGTCTTGAGATATGGATGCGAGTCATTGGCAATGACTACAACCCACAAAGGCCAGATCCAAACCTCAGAAATGAGGTATCTGAGGAAGGTGGTTGAAGTAATAAGAAGAGACATGGTCAGCAACCAGACGATACGTTAAGTAGAACAGTCCCAACTAAGATGGTTTGGCCATGTCTGCAGAATGGGAGAAGGTCGGTGTCGTATATTTTTGATAGGGTAATTAAGATCAATTTTGGCCCAGCCTGAATAGGACTAGAACAGGTGATAGCTCAGTGAGAGATCAGGTAAAGAAAGATTTTCACGAGTGAAATGGGGAAAGGTAAAATCTGTCCCTGGATATGAAAGATAATCTATCCAGCATATCGGTTACGACTGAGATTCTTAGATCAGACAGACCTTCCTATGAATATATATTGATATATTCACCCACTCACATCTACACACACACAGATACGTGACGGCACTTAGACGCACAGACGTGAAAACTATATCTATGGAATTGGGATCTTTTGGGACAAGCAGACTGACACACGTAAATAAAGTTTATGTAAATTTTATTTATCATAAAGAAACTACAACACAACAATATCTTTGAATATCAAAATCAAATACAATGAACATAGGTTAATGAGTTAATTAAAGCGTTAGACTCATAGGTTTAATCCTCCCTCCCTCTGTTGAGACAAGATCCCGTTAGAGCAAAGTTATTAACCCCCGAAAGAGTCAAAGGTTTTTACGCTATGGTCTAAAATTCCCTCTACAGTAAAGAACAGAGTTATAAGGTAATCTATTCTGAAGTGAAATAAAGGAGCAGCTTTAGCAAGACTTAAGCAAATACAAAATAAGTACATGGGTTATATCCAAATAGAATTATTCTTCCCACGCTCTTTATCTCGCTCTGACAAACCTGTGATCACAAATTCAGTCTCTCTTACCTACAAAGGTGCTTTCACCACATCTGGAACAAATGTTACTGGCACCCACAGCCCATCCACGGTTAGTTGTTTGGCGAATCAAGCCCCAGTTTCTCCAACGACTAATTAATCAAATTTTGGGAAACGCTTGGTTCACTATTATAAGTAGGATGCTGATAAAGGTCACTTCAATTTTTGTCCAGGTAGAAAAATAATTAAGAGATCTAAATTTCACAGTGTACATTAGCTTGGAATCTTCAATCTTTACATCAAATGTCAGGTAACCAAATCGGTTCAGGATCGATCTTCTTCACAACACGTGGTCGTTATACAGGTAATGTCAATGTTTGATTTGGTAGCCACAACAGGCTGAATGATTATGAAATTGGGAAAAGAACTCTGGATATGCTATAAGTCCAGTTATCATTTATTCTTAATATTATTTGGGTTGGTGCTCTGTCTCTTTCTGAGTGTACCACGAGACCAGACAAGTCACCTTGAAAAAACCCGATATTATATCAGAATGTTCTTTGATAAAGTTTATTTCCAGTTTCAAATGGAATGGAAGCCGCTGGTAAGGTTTAGGGTTTGAGAAAAATACTGTATAGAAAGAAAATACAAATACTTAACATAATATATTATAATTCACAATCCTATTCTTACCCCGCGTAACATAGAAGATATATTATCCACTTTGGTTATTTAACTTAAATTAGAAACTATAAGCTTAGAGCTAGTCTCATCGTTTAAAAAAACTTCCGTGAAATAAATTCTAGTCATTTAAAAAGAATCAATCATCATGAATTAGAAATAAATACATATTTCGTCAATACTCATGGTGAATCAGTGCATTTACTTAGTTGGTTAAAATATTCTCTGACTGGTTACTAGCAGTTAATAAAATTTATTTATGACTGTAAGAATTTAGTTAGAAATTATTATTTGTTCTGCAATCTACTGTACACAGTAAAACTTTAGAGAAATAATATAACGGACCTAACTTAGTAAATCACTCTGCACAGAAAATAACTAGTAAAATATAATTGACGATTTAAAAAGATTAAATCACTCAAACTACTAGAATAGTATTTACCTCAACACCGAGCTACTAAGACTTATCTCCAACGACTACTAAGAAATTCACTTTTACAAGTATTCTAGAATCGAAGCTAGTTTGTCTAGAGGAATATGTGAGGTACTGGATAAATTGAGTTAGATTTCTGTGGTATATATATTAAAAGATGAAAGGAGATAGCTAATTATCCCCCCAAAAACCAGACATCTCACCTACGGGAAATTCTACGCTCAGTTTTCGACTTATACGTAATTCAAAGCCGAAAACCCAGGATCTTCGTTCTCGCTTAGATCAGACATCGGCAATGCGCTAATCAGTGTGAGTTTCCTTCGTCTCTGTGGTAAAGTGGGATGATATAAATATTTATAGGGGACTTAGTGTACTGACTGAGATCAGCTGTGAAGGTATCTGTATCTAATAAGTGTGGTGTATTACAGATGACCTTACTTGCTACCACATTTATACCTCAGTCAGAATTATTCTGGAATATTGTGATGACTACGTTGAATGTCTAGGGTTATGAAAATGATGAAGTTTAATTCACAACAACAACAGACAGATAAACAATTTAATTTATTCCACAACATTTTACAACACTGTGACACTCACACACATATAACACTCTATAAGACTATCTTAAATGAGTCAAGTGTAAAGTTTCAAATATATATGTAATAATTACTTTCAACAATAGATATCCTGATTCAACTACACAGTGAACCAGGAATCACAATCAAATGTAATCTTTACTTACTTACTTACTTAGTCGTTCCCCTTCTACCGTGAGGTGTAGAGGTTTGGAAGAGAGAGCGCCAGACTATCCTATCGGCTGTCTTCCTCCTGGCCTGGTTCCATTCTAGTCCTCGATCCTTCAAAGATTGTCTAATGTTGTCCTCCCAGCGGACTCTGGGTCGTCCTCGGGGTCTGGATCCTTGGCTCTTTGTTTCCCATGCTTGTCGTGGTATCCGATCTTTTCCCATTCTGCAGACATGGCCAAACCATCTTAATTGGGACTGTTCTACTTGGGTCTGCAGGGGGTAGGATTTAAGGCCTTGACGTATCGTCTGGTTGCGTACCATGTCTCTTCTTGTTACTTCAACCACCTTCCTCAGATACCTCATTTCAAATGTAATCACAATTTATAAATATGATCTTTGTATTGACATAATTTATTAGTATTATCCTATGTGTGTAAGTTGTGAAGTAGTACTATGAGGTAATACTGGTTTTGTTTTTCAAGCTAGATTGTTGTTTGTCATCATGACTTCAAGTGTTTGATTATCGTGGAAATAGTATTGGGAAAAGTTCACAGTTCCTGTCATTTGAAACAATTTATTGTCCCTCTGTGTTTAATATAATGTCAATTTTAGAGGGGGGGGGGGGCACATAATGTTGAGCTGCTCTGGCCACAGAAGCTTATCTTTCGTGATGGCGGCAGGAAAAGACTCCTCTGCTCGATTGCTTCACTGTGTTCTGGAGACACCTCACTGGTCGCTATCTGGACCAAGGAGTATGCTGTCAGCCTCTGGATTCAGCAAAACTCAGACCAGGTGCTGCTTCAATAACTTAGGACCACGGTCCCACAATTCATGGAAATAATACACAAATACGTTGACTGGCGATGAATATGGCACAAATTCCGATCTGCCTTTGTCCCAGGCTTTTATTTAGAAAAAATATAAGCTGGTTCTCAACGCACTGTTTCTGAGTAAGTTTATTTTAAAATGTGGCACTGAACTGACGCTCCTAATTGACTATATTGGCGGGTCTAACCAATCGGGCCATGTTTACACAGCTTTTCAAAAAAAAGTACCCCTACTACCGATTCCCCTAACAACAAAAAATTAGTATTTGTAGTCCTACTAATCGTGTTTCGCCTTACATTTACTTCTATCCAATCAAATAGGATTTAACATGGTGGCCTATTTCCCGTAAAATGGTGGTTTCAAAACATGCCACTGTGCGATTATTATTTGGTGTTGTCTGACACCCTCACTATTTTCTTTTGGCTATAATTTGTTAATTCCTAGACTATTTGCGTAACACTTAACATATTCTTTGTCAGCAAGTCCTAAGGAACCCAAATATATAAGTTTTAAGGGAGCTAAGTGGCGGCGTTCAAAATATGTATTTTCTTCTAGGATAGTCGTGCTGTTACCACCTCCTGACTTCCAAACTTTATGGTGTCTGCTGTACTGTCAGACTAATGTCAGGAGTTTAGACATAAAACAGTAGAATGTCATGTTTCCTAATAAGAATTTTACAGGTTTTTAAACCTAACTCTTGTATGTGTAGTGTTTTTTATCACTGTCTATTTGAAAAAAAAGCTAGTGCTTCATGCCTTACGCTTGGGGGGGGCATTAATTGTATATCGCGAGACGCGTGTTAGTGTTGCCGGCGTTCCTGCTTTCAGCCCTCCCTCTCTCTATCCTAATTCCATCTGTCTTTTCATTACGCAGTGTATAAAATGAAATTAATGCTAGTATTAATTTAGGTCATTAATCAGCTTGCGTATCTCAAGGTTTTCTAAGAAATACAGTACACGTTTTATTGTTTTGTTGAAACGCGTGTATGCTGCTGTAGGCTTTACTAGTGAACGTGAAAGCGTGAGAATATGCAGACGAAGCAGAAAAAGGGGGATCTCGAGTACAGTCATTGTGACAGCACTGTTCTTTGCCATTCTTCTTTCCCTTTTATTGAATTTATGTGTTAGGCTTTACATTTACCTTTTAATTTATATATGTGGATTTAGAATGTTTCACGACAGTCTCTCTGCTCGTATTCAAGCGAGCAATGTCTTTACATCTCCCGATTCGTCGTGTTAATTTCTTATCACGAACGGATTCAGGGAAAGGTAATAAAGATTTCTCACTTAGGTTCACAATATCTACTCAAATTTATTCAAATCTGGTCGCTGTCTGATCTCTACAACGATTTGATCTCTGGCGCTGGTGTTAGAATTACAGCTCACGTTAGCTAATAGGTCTCTGGTAGACTCTCATCAAAGGAATATAGCGACCAGCATTAAACGCGTGCTAAATGAGAAAGAGAGACAGATCTATTCTGAGTAATAGGAGGTTTAAGTTAACCCAACAGGTGTAGGTGAAGCTAGGTAAAAAGACAAATGAAGATAAAGAAAATAGATATATGAAATCAATTATCATAATCTGCCACAGTCGGCTACCACGAAAAGTATGGGAAACTAAGAACCAGGGATCCAGACATCCAGGACGACCTAACATTTTCTGGAAGGACAACATTAGACAATCTTTGAAGGACCGAGGATTAGAATGGAACCAGGCCAGGAGGAAGACAGCCGATAGGATAGTCTGGCGCGCTCTCTCTCCCAAACCTCTACACCTCACGGTAGAAGGGGAACGACTAAGTAAGTAAGGAAGTGTGAGTTGTCTGGCAAGTAATGCTGTGGTAGAGAGAGTTGACGGGCTGGAAGTCGTGCCTTTGTGAACTTATTTTTAGTGTATGACGAGTAAGTCACCCGCCAAAATATGGCGGGCAAATAATTATGTTGTGTTCTGTCTGCTGCATGCCTTGATGATGGCAGTAATTTCCCTTGTAGTCATTTTAATCATGTTCATTTTGTTTCTGAAGTACGGAAACAGTATGGCACGAAAGCATAGAATATTCGTCTGTGATGAAGCTTAACTGGCTAAATATATAAATATATGGTGGAGACACTTAGGTTCATACTTATCCTAACTGCTGAATATAAATGGGGAAAAATTACCGAAATTTGTTCACCGAATAACAACAAAGGCATGAATATCTGTAACAAAAATTTTCCGGCGCCATGAAGTAAATTGGGAATAAAATGCGCGTTGTTTCAACGGGAATGAAATTGAGTTCCCCACCAGAAAAATACGCCATGAAAAAAAAATTGCAACTTGGGTGGGAAAAGATTGAACAAAAGTAACTCACGGATGGTTTAGAGAATTCTCTAATGAGGGAAAAGCATAGATCTAGCCACATCGTGTGTGACACTAATGTGGGCGTTTTATGCTTCTATCCGCTCGAGAATTAGTTGCTGTCATAACTGACAGTGGATATTACGATTCTTGAGCAATATGTAGGAATTGTGAGTAGTTATATTCTATGGAAACGGATATTGTACCAATATTAAGCAATACCCTTTAGCTCCCCAAGGAGCATATGCCTTCAACAAACACATGCCAAGTCCTCCTGTCACGTGCCATCAGCTCATGTTCTTTTCACGTTCTCCCGTTCATTTTCTTTTCTGTCTCCAGTTCTCTTCTCCGTGAGTTTTTTTTTTTTTTTGGTCTACCTCTGCCTCTCCTTCCCTGGGGATTCCAGAACAAGGACGGCCTTGTAATGCTATACTCAATGTTTGTCCTATCCATCGCTAGCGTTTTCTTCTCAACCCTTATTCAACTGGCACTTGTCTGGTTCTTGTCATCAATTCCACATTTGTAACTTTGTCATACCATTTCAACCCTTCTATTCTACGCAAGCACCCATTTATGAATACCTGTCACTTTGTTGTTGTTGTTTTTATTGTTCTCCATGTCTCAGAGCCACACAATAGGACTGACTTGATATTTGAGTTGAAGATTCTTATTTTCGTGTTGGACTTGATTTCTCTTGATCTCTATATGTTTCCCAGTGCAGTGAAAGATCCTCTTGTTTTTTTGTTTTTTTTGTATTCTCATTTTTTTTTATATCACTGTCTGTCCCTCCAACTTTGTCTATATTGCTGCCAAGATATATGTAAGATTATACATCTTGTAGTGGTATTTCCGCAAGTTTGACCTTGTTATCATTTCCTGCATTTATTCTCATTATCTTTGTCTTTTCCCTGTGTATTTTCGGACCCCCTTGTTGTGACCTCTCATCGAATATCAATATAGAAAACCGAATCCATTATTTCTTGGGGTTTTCTGCAGACACAAATAAAGAATAGTCTTACTGCACTCTCATGCGTGTCGTACAAGGTGACTAATATACATGGTGCAGGTGACCTCATCGTGTTGAACATCTTGCTACATGTGAGAGCTTGGTGTAGGTTTCCTGCGAGTAGACCAGCTTAATGGATTGCCCCTTGCTCTGTTAGGAGCGCGAAAGAAAATGAAGATGATAGTGATGACTATATGTTTATGTGACTTAATAATTCATCATCACATAGACCAGGAGTCGGCAACCGGTCGATCTTGTCCTATCGGTAATACCAAGGCATCATATGGTAGATCTCTAAGTGATGAAAAAGGAGAGAGAGAGAGAGAGAGAGAGAGAGAGAGAGAGAGAGAATTGTTAACCAAGGTAAATTTCGGACAGCCCTCTACCACCGGCACTTAATAGCACGGTGTCCCTCGGGTTTAAAGGTACTTTCACCGTATCCCCAAAGATGCAGGCAGCAGCCAATACAAATGGAAATTAAGGTAAGAAGGTGGGGATGGGTAGGACATACACTCAGAAGAGAACAATCAAGCATAGCCAGAGGTGACTTTGACTGGAACCCACAAGGGAAAAGAAGAGTGGGGAGGCCAAGGAGAACTTGGAAAAGAACAGTGGAAGAGGAGGCTAAGGAAATTGGAATGACTTGGGCACAGCTGAAAAAGACAGCCCAGAATAGAAATTGATGGAGAGCAACTGTTTCTGCCCTATGTTCCACAGGGAACGGAAAGGAATGATGATGTATAAGATAGAAAGCGATCTTTTCTTTGAATTGAAGTTACCATTCGGTCAAATATTTAGTTTTAATTTTTCACAACTCTGCTGATGGGATTGCAGGAAACAGATCATGCGGCAGAGATAGAAGTTACATAAATGTTGGGCATTACAAATTCCAGATGCTTTGAAACTCGACAACAGACATGATTCTATCACGGTAGATCTTTCGAGAGCTCAGAGTTCCCAAATTAGATCCCAACAGCTCCCTGGTTGCCGACCCCTGCCGTAGACTAACGAGCAGGGTTGTGGAGTCTGCCAAAACATTTTCCGACTTCGTAAATTTTATAAGTCCGACTCCGACGACAGTTTTTTAAACTAGTGATATGGCATACAATTATGCACTTATGTGAAGTTATATGTATCAGTATGGTATGTGTGTGAATAAATGAATACGTGGCTTTCGTAGACTACATTTTAAACTATTCATTCAAGTAATACAAAATAACAAATAATCCACACCTGCACACACATGACTACAGTTGCCAAACATCATGGGGCAAAATACTTTTATTTTAACAATGACGGGAAAATTGACAATGTAAATAGTTTTTCATTTCTTGTGTGCTTTTTCTAAATGTGCCAACAAATTTCCAATTGTGATAAAAACTTTATTTATGATCAGAAGCAACTGAAATTTTCCTACATTATGGATGAACTTTAACACGAAAGTGGTTTTAGTTCTACTACATTAAAATATTATTTCACATTTGTTAAACGCCCTCCCTTGCATGGATCAAACATGGATCTGCCTTGACTTAAGTTTCGTCATGTATCAAACGTGGATCTGCCTTGACTTAAGTCTCGTCATGTATCAAACGTGGATCTGCCTTGACTTAAGTCTCGTCATGTATCAAACGTGGATCTACCTTGACTTAAGTCTCGTAAAATTCGGAGTCAGAGTCAAGACATTTTTTTTTTTACCGACTTTCGACTCCACTAAAAAATTACCAACTCCACCCCTCCGACTCCACAGCTCCTGCTAACGAGACTCTTTGATTTTGCCTAAATCCTGAAATGAACGCTTATACTCTTACGAAGTTTTCCTGCAGAGAAAACGTTTGCGAAAACTACATAATAAAAGCTAACGATGGTAGGAAGCGGACAGGAAGGGCATGGGTCTTAAAGAAAAGTTGACTGACAACCCACAAGAAAATCAAGTGTCAAGAATGATGTGTGCCAGCACCTGGGTTTGCTTATATACTGTAAAACTTCATCGACGTGTGTGTGTGTGTGTAAAATGGGTTTTAAAATTTTTTTTCACAGATGTCATATACATAATTGAAATAATCAGTCTGCCAATCCAGTGATCAATCATCTCTCTGTCAAAGATAAATAATTACACTGCCTACCTGATTATCTTATTCCTACGTATAACGTTCTTCCATCAACCCAGCCGTAGTCTATCCATCCATCCATCCATTCATTCATCTGCCCGCCCATTCATCTACACATCGATCCATTCATCCACCTACTCATCCATCCGTTCATTCATTCATTCAATCATCTATCTATCTATCTATCTATCTATCTATCTATCTATCTGTCTATCTATCTATCTATCTATCTATCTATCTATCTATCTATCTATCTATCTATCTATCTATCTATCTATCTATCTATCTATCTATCTATCTATCTTATCTATCTATCTTATCTTATCTTATCTTATCTTATCTTATCTATCTATCTATCTATCTATCTATCTATCTATCTATCTATTTGTCTGTCTGTCTATCAGTTCATTCTGAAGTGCGCCCTGTCATTATTAAAAACATGGGGGCCTGTTGTGGGACAAAGAGAGAATAGTATTACTGCTCGCTCACGCATGTCGTACAAGGCGACTAACATTAGGTTGTTCACGGTGCTAGTAACCTCATTATGTGCAACAAATTCATGTAGAAACTGTTGAAGATTCATTGTGTTAGAATCTTGGATTCTCAATGGTGCAAGCTTTATCGCCATTATTTGAAACTTGATCTCTTGAATAAACTATTAGAATTAACCATTATCATTGTTCAATCGAGTCTATTCTCTATTTTATCAGCGTTCTTATTGTTGGATTCTTATCTGTTCAGCTTGTGAGACACCAGAGAGAATTGTATTACTGCTCGCTCACGCATGTCGTACAAGGCCACTAACATGAGGTTGTGCACGGTGCTAGTAACCTCATTATGTGCAACAAATTGATGGAGGAGCCACCACTGTAGGAATATATCGATGCCTTTGTGCAGGCTTCCTGTCAAAGGGCAGCTGTAGTTCCATGTTCGATAAGGAGCAAAAGGAAAATGAGGGTGAAAAGGAGTAGGTGTTTCTTTTTTTTTCCTTTGAATTATTTGCTTGCATAAGACGAGCCCGCCACTTTCAACCTAGACAGAAGTCCTTCGGTTATATCAAAGTGCAACTGGCTGTCACACGGGAAGTACGTCTGAACTCTAGCGCAACGTTGATAAATATTTAATCCATGAAAAGGACCACTAGAGCCTATCAGCTAGCATTGTGGAGACCAGCTAAGGCTTTGTCCTGAAAAGGATTGCTAGCAACGCCATCCTCCTGGTCGTGCTTGGTCTTTCCTTTTCTCTCTATACTTACATCTTTCTTTCTCTTGCTATCTCTCTCTTTCTCTCCCTGTCTTTTCTTTCTCTTTCTCACTCTATCTCTGTCTTTCCTTCTATCTCTTCCTATCTCTGTCATTCTCTCTCTCTATCTCTGTCTTTCCCAATGTCTCTGCCTATCTCCCTCATTTTCTCCCTCTTTCTCTTCCTATCTTTCGCTGTCTCTCTCTCTCTTTCTTTCACTGTCTCTCTCTCTCTCTTTCTTTCGCTCTCTCTCTCTCTCTCTCTCTCTCTCTCTCTCTCTCTCTCTCTCTTTCTTTCTCTATCTCTCTCTAATCAAAGCGTCCTTTTTTTCATATCTAGACGTTAAATCCAAGACCTCTCAATGCGTCTAATAACTTCTTCTAAATTTGTTAGTTATTCCTCTCATATTGTCAAATCAAGCCTCTTTGTTCTTTTAAATCCCCTCCCCCCTTTCTCTCTTGTTCTTTTGTTGTTGTTCCGTTTTCCTTCTAGAATGAATTTCACTAATTCTATAACAATGCGGAGCCGGACTTAGAGCATTCAGCGCCTAGGGCTGTGGTTTGGCTTTCATTTAATTATGCTGGGTCATTCGTTCATTCCTTTCCCGGACCTTTCGTTCCACATGGAGTATGGAGCCATTGTTGCGGGTACGTCTGCACCAAATAACTGATGTGCTCATGTAGAGGTGGATTCTAGAACAACAAGCAAGTAACCAGCCTAAAGATGGCGGTAAATAATTACGTTGAGGTCTTTCTGGTGCGTGTCCTGATGTCGGCACTAATTCTCCTGTGCTCATTTAATTCATTTACAGTTTCCTTCAGAAGTTAATCCATGACACTCAAAGTCTATGATGTGCAGTGATGCTTCTCTGGCTAAGTATATAAGACTAGCAGATGTACCCGGCGTTGCCCGATTTAAAAATAACTGAACTTTTAATATATCACCTGGTTGCTGTACTTCTGAGCCACCATTATTATCTGGACAACCAAGCCCATGGTTATTTCTCGGATTAACCCAATGACAACTATACATCTCACCTCCAGAATATCTACTCCAATCATTTTCTCCATTGTACCTCTCACGACCACATCTAATTCAGTCATGTCCTCCTCCATACCTTTCATCTCCAGCACATCTACTCCAATCATGACTTCCACCATACCTCTCACCTCTAGCACATCTACTCCAGTCATGTCCTCCATTGTAACTCTCACCTCCACAATGTCCACTCCAATCTTGTCCTTCTCGATACCTCTCACTTCTAGCACACCGACTTCAATCATGTCCTCCATTGTCCCTCTTACCTCCAGTACATCTACTTCAGTCATGTCCTCAATTGTACCTCCCCCCTCTGGCTTATCTACTGCAATCATGTCCTTCACTGTACCTCTCACTCCCAGGACATCTACTCCAATCATGTCCTCACTTATACCTCACTCCGAGAACATCTATTTCCAATCATTTCCTCCATTATACCTTTCACCTCCAGCACATCTAATTCAGTCATGTTCTTCACCATACCTCTCACCTTCAATCGTTTCCTGCACTCTACCTCCTTCAGTTCGGTTATTTTGAATGAAACAAAGAATATGCAGTTCCTCCCCTTCCATAGAAATAACCTTATATAGCAATTAAAGCTATATTGTAAATTTCTTCACAGTAACGAATTTCAATTTCAGTTTCAATTTCAGGGTAAAATAACTGAGTCTGATGTTTAAAATCTTCTGTACGATCATCTCTGTTTTTCATCCTTATTGCAAGTGGGTCACCAACTCCACATGTTCTAAGTAGAATATCATCTGATGTTTCTTGCTGTATGCGATAATGAAGGCTCTAAAAGTAGACGAACCAAATAAAATTGCGACCCCTGATCTTGTTGAATCCTTTTTTTAAAAAAATGGGAAATCAACTAATATATTGACCCACAATTAATGTTAAGGGAAACAATACAGTTAACGACTAACTTTCATTACCAAAAACATTGCGTCCCCTGTTTCTGTAGGGGACAAACCGAAAGACGTTCAAAAATATAGATTAGAAATAGGTACGTATTCATACTTACCCGTATGAACTCTGCTTAATATAAAATGGGTAACATTCCAGAAATTTTGTCAAAATAACAGGCATGAATATTTCTGAACCAAATGTCATTTACAGATGGACAGAAATACGCATTGTTTCAGTCAGCGTGAAATTTAGTTTCCATGCCGCAATTTCGCAGTTCATCCGTAATAGATAGCAATGATAGTAGGAAAATTTGTGATGATAGGACGTTACCGCTGAAGCATTTAGTATACAGGGGAATTTAGTTGTACAGACGACGTTGCCGAACCCATGCACATCTATCTATCTATCTATCTATCTATCTATCTATCTATCTATCTATCTATCTATCTATCTATCTATCTATCTATCTATCTATCTATCTATCTATCTATCTATCTATCTATCTATTTATCTATCTATCTTTCTATCTATCTATCTATCTATCTGTCTGTCTGTCTGTCTGTCTGTCTATCTGTCTGTCCGTCCGTCCGTCCGTCCGTCCGTCCGCCCGCCCGCCCGTCCGTCCGTCCGTCCGTCCGTCTGTCTGTCTGTCTGTCCGTCCGTCCTTCCGTCCGTCCATCCCATCCCATCCCATCCATCCATCCCATCTAGCCAGTCCAGCCAATCCATCCATCCATCTGTCTGTATGTCTGTCTGTCTGTTTGGTTGTCTGTCTGTATGTCTGTCTGTCTGTTTATCGTCAATGTAATCACCCCATACGAGATTACATGAACTAACAATAGCTCTATTCTGTCTGTGTGCACCCAAAGACCTTTCGGAACTACACATCCTATTGACAGGGTGTAAAGTATATTACAAGTTTTACGGCTTTTATGTTCGTACTTTTATTACTTACTCGTACTTACTTAGTCGTTCCCCTTCTACCGTGAGGTGTAGAGGTTTGGAAGAGAGAGCGCCAGACTATTCTATCCGCTGTCTTCCTCCTGGCCTGGTTCCATTCTAGTCCTCGGTCGTTCAAAGATTGTCTAATATTGTTTTCCCAGCGGACTCTGGGTCGTCCTGGGGGTCTGGATCCCTGGCTATTTGTTTCCCATGCTTGTCGTGGTAGCCGATCTTCTCCCATTCTGCAGACATGGTCAAACCATCTTAGTTGGAACTGTTCTACTTGGGTCTGCAGGGGGTGGGACTGAAGGCCTTGACGTATCGTCTGGTTGCGGACCATGTCTCTTCTTGTTACTTCAACCACCGTCCTCAGATCTCATTTCTGAGGTTTGGATTTGGCGTTTGTGGCTTGTAGTCATTGCCCATGACTCGCATCCATATGTCAAGACTGGGACATAGGTAGAGCGGTATACAGCCATCTTCGTTTTCTTACCAACCTCTCTCTTGCTGAGGAATCCTCGATTTATGGCCTGAAAAAGTCTCCCAGCTGCTGCTTTTCGAGTGGCCAACTCTTCTTTGATGTCGTACTTTTATCATAATGGGAAAATATTGTGGTATCTCCTTCTCGGTTGCATGTGTGATGTTATTTTTATTTTTAATTTGTAAAGGTGATGGGAGAAAAACTGGCTAGTATCAGTTGAACTTCATTGCTTCGTCTCGCCCACCATCGTGTTCTTACTGTTCACCCTAATTGTCGGTTATAATTAGGGTATTTAATGTCGTTTTATTTTCAGTTCTGTGTTATATTCAAATTCCCATTGTCCTTTGCAAGCGATTGCTATTGATGATGTCGATTTATATTAGAATTTGTTGTTTTCAAGTCGTGTTTGTTGTTAATTCTTTGTTTTTCCTTATATTTTGAGTAGTCAGTCGTTTTTTTTTTCTTTTTTAAATATGTTGATCCTTATTTATTAAATGATGTGTTTATTAATTATTATTGGTTTGAATTTTTTTCTTAAATAGTATTACCATTATTATTATAACTAATATTGGCACTTATTTCGCATACGTGTGATGTTCTTTTATCTGCCTTTCTTTTATTTTCTCATCTGCTGGTTAGTTTTTTATGGTTTGCAGATACGCTATTCTCCTTCTGTTTTTATTCTTCCTTTTTTAGCTAGTGTTTGCGTTCGTTTCTCTCCCGACGAAAACTGTATGGTCTTAACGTTGGTTTTCAACAAACGTTGCCAAGTCTTTCTATCCCGTGCCATCCGCTCAAGGTCTTTCCATGTTTTCTTCAACCCCTTCATGCCTGTCTCTAGTTCTCTTCTCTATGTAACCCTATTATCCCCAGACCCAAGGGTCTTTTTAGATTTGGATATTCGCCCTAATATAACCGACTAGGTTGAACGGGTCGCGCCTCGCCAAAACGAGGCAAAAGTTTTACATTAAAAACAAAAAATCTTCTCCATGTGTTCTTTGGTCTTCCTCTATCCCTCTTACCCTGGGGATTCCAGAACAGAGACTGTCTGGTATTGCTGCCAACATGTTGTCTCAGTGTGTGTCCTATCCATATCCAGCGTCTTCTTCTCATCATGTCATTACACGGGTTGTTATCTAGGTTCTTGTCATCATGTCATTACACGGGTTGTTATCTAGTGAATGATCTTGTCATACCACTTCGATCCTTCTATTCTACGCAAGCATCCATTTATGCAGGGCCGGATTAAGCCAAGAAGGGCCTCTTGGCTATTTTTGGCGTTTGGGGCCCGCCTTCACTTTATGGAATACGACGTTATGAGTTAGCCAGAGTGCATTATGGTAATTTCTGTTTTTAATGTCTTTTTAGAAAGTTATGAATGCGATTGCAAAGATTTTCTTTTTGTACATAAATCTATGCATTTAAAATTATTTTGTTAACTTATGCACGGGCCCAGAAGAGCTCCAGGCCCCTGGCTTCAGCCTACTTAGCTTAATGGATAATTCGGCCTTGCATTTTTGAAAGTCTGTAGCTTTTTGTTTGTTGTTTTCCATGTCCCAGAGCCATACGATATAACTGACTTGACATTTGAAATTGAAAATTCTGATTTGTGTGCTTGACTTGATTTCTTGTGATCTCCGTACGTAATTAAATCTGGTTACGTATGTTTGTACACCACAGCGGTATAGCTTTTAATTGCTCTAACAATGCAGTATTCTACGAAGTTTCGCCATCCAAAAATATGTAACGTCATACTCTGGGCAGACGATGGACAGGGGGCAAAAAGAGAGGCCGTTAGCTTTTGGTCATTCTTCCATGTGTGGTCTTCTAGCCTTTTGCATTCTTGTTTAGATATCTTTGTCTGTTCCTCCAGCTATGTCTGTAGTGCTGCCAAGGTATGAATCCGTATGTTTATATTAACATATTTTATCTTTCAATGTCCACCCAGATGAAGAGCAGGCGTCGCCATCTCACAGCATTTTATGTAACGACAGCTCTGATGATGACCCGGACCAAGCACAGGCAACTGTTGCTGGACAGGATGATGGGGAGACAAGCATGACAGAGAGTGCTGAGAGCCGGCAGTTGGACGCCTACGGTCACATACAAAAACTGGAATCAGAAAGGTTAGTCAAGTGTAATACGAGAAGAAAATGAACAAGTTTACAGTATCTCTAGAGTTATGTGACCTGACTATGGGCTAGTCATGATTGCCCCTGAAGGCAGTAAAAAAAGTGCAGTACAAAAATAAGCAACATACTTTACAGAGAAGGAGAACATGATTTAAAATATTTAAACACGCAGTAAAAAAATTTAATTAACAAAAAATGGGCTTGAAGGACAAAAAACCATTGTATGTGCTTTCTATAAGTCATGGCCTCAAAACCTATCCCCTGCAGACCCAAGTAGAACAGTTCCAACTGCGATGGTTTGGCCATGTATGCAGAATGGGAGAAGATCGGCTACCACGACAAGTATGGGAAACTAAGAGCCAGGGATCCAGACATCCAGGACGACCTAAAGTCTTCTGGAAAGACAACATTAGACAATCTTTGAAGGACCAAGGGCTAGATTGAAACCAGGCCAGGAGGAAAACAGCCGATAGGATAGTATGGGGCTCTCTCTGGCAAACCTCTACACGCCAGGTTAGAAGAGGAATGTGTAAGTAAGTAAGTATGTGCTTTCCTAGGGTATAAAAACACAAAAGAACAAAAACCATTTTCATAACAAGATCTCTTATGAGGCTACGAACGTTTAAGATGAGGCTGTATTTTGGCCTAGCTAACCATATCAAGTAAAAAAAAAAACCTGGTACATAAACTACGATTGCAAGTGTACATGAAGTTCCTGGCACAGTTCCTGCATGGTGGGTAAATGCAAGTCCTCCTGTTCTCTGCCCACACTCTTTCAGTGTCTCCTTCATCCTTTTTTAAGTTTGCCTCCTGTCGCGAGGTGTTTTGAGGAGATCGGACAGCTTGAATGGAATGGAAGAATAAAGATAATAATGTCTTATTGATAGCTTCCGAGTTTGAAGAAACTGCCTCTCCTCGGGAAATAGTGTACTAGAAATTACTTAAAAGAGAATTCTGGTACCTAAACAGGATATTTTCTGGACGATAAATTCTTCCTCAGGGATCCTACAAAAGGACTGTGTAAAACACACAAGGTTGAGAAAGAGATTTGGTGTCCAGCCACAATTAAAATATCCGGACCCAATAGAAGTTAATTGAATTATGGCCGAGCCCCCAGGGTGTAGAATTATATTTAAAACAAAATACAACCCAAATAAAGTTAACAAGAAAAATAACAACAGACTCTGTTATGTAAAGTTGAATAAAAGGGTATTGAATCTCACATTTTTTTATATACATATAAATATGAAAAAAGTTTAGCTCTACTGTTTAAAAAAAAACAACTAGTTTGGTCATCACTTGGACCAGAGATCTTTTCTATGGTAGCGTTGCTGGTAGGTGTTAATACTCATCTCCTCAAGGACTGTAGTAGCTGCGGAGATGATTTTGGTTCGAACTCTCTTGGTTTGGTCTGCCCCAGTAGGTTGGTCTTATAACAGTTAATGGGTTCAGAGGGTGTCAGAGTTTGCTTCCCTGGACTCAGTGCACATCACAGATAAGGATGGGGTAAGTCACCTCTGCTGAATACCTCTTCTGCTTATGGGATGTGTGGTATGGTTACTGGGTGATAAGATATGGTTGGGTAAGGGTAATCTTTGGTACCATGGACTTGTACCCTGGTTTGTACCCTGGACCTGGTTTAGGTATCTGGTAACCGCAACCTGGATTTGTACGTTGTAACTGCAACCTAGTTAAGTACTGTGTAACCGCAACCTGGGTTTCTACCTTGTAACCGCAACCTGGGTGGACTGGAAACAATTGAAGTACCGTTAGTGGTTTTCAAGAGCAATCATCTCCCAAGTCTGATGGCCGGTAAGCGTCCATCAGAAATTAAATTAACACAAGGTTAACTACTATTTAGTAACTGTGTTATCTATTAGATATGAACTACCACTTCTTAACTGACATTATAGTGTATCTTGAGTTCTCAGTCTCTATCTGGCTGTCTGCTTATTTACAGCAGTGGTTTTCCCCATGTGGCAATGAGTTTCACAAACTGTGAGGTAGGGGCTGGGGTCATCAAATGGTTGAGAACCACTGGTTCACCTAGTGCCCATAGAGCAGTATTTTAATTCCGGGGTCACTGTCAACAATGATTTGAGAACCACTGGGTAATAGTTTCCTATGCTGCTTTAACTTGGTGGGGTGTCATTGCGGCCAAGGTCTGAGAACCAATGATTTACATTCTTGCTTACTCGAGCAGTAAATCATTTTGAGGGTAGTCATGGTCTCAAGGCTTGAGAACTACTGACTTACATTTTGTCAGTCAAGTGGTAGATTCATTAAATAGCTAAATAATTGCAAGCATTCTTAAAGTCCTGGTCCCTGTTGAAAATGACAATCATATAACTGATAATAAAATAGTTCTTCAATCATACATAAAATAGTTCTTCAATCATACAACATGGTATATGCATAGGATTGCATTAAATACATGTAAAGAACCTTCCATAATGAAAAACACATTAATGTCCCTTATGTGACAAAGTGTGAAGAAGTGATTGAGAACACTGTTATCAAGTTTGTAGTTTTGACAGAGAACACAGAAGCCTTATAAGAAATAGAAAATAGAAGAACCACTAATACACTTCTATTTTGCTTGGGTCAATATGCAAATCTCAAAGTAACAACACTAATATAACATCATATTATTTAACACTGTCTTATTTCTGCCAGGCTGTGAAATAAAGATCAGTGATTAATTAGGTCTAGGACCTCAGCAAACTCATACATTAGTTTGAGTGATCTGTAAAGATGCAAATAACAGTTATTGTCACTGAAAATGAAATGCATTTAAACTTTAACAAAAAGTTACTGCAATAGCAAGCTGTTGATAAACATATGATTATTCATGTTATAAAATCAGCAGTATTAGATCTACTTACTTCGCTCAACGAATTCACTAAGGATATTTTGCAACAAGTGCAAAGTAGCCTCGACAGAGGCCCATACAATCACATCTGCTTCCAACGATGGTTACAAGAAGAATGCAGAAAATTCCCTCCAATATTCCAGGATCTGTTCCGGGCAGGGGTGGGTTGTGTGCAAATTCTGTTCTGGTCCCAGGGGTATAAAGTTACCTTCATTTCAACTCGCACTAGCGTCCATCGTTTCCGGCTGTTTTTTTACATGAGTTCCCTTCGTGAACCCAACACAGGTCACTTCCGGTCGTTCGTAGGACTGATTTTCACCTTCGACTTTCGCTGGCGAAGTGAATAATTTATTACCTTATGGCCGTGAATCCGCTAGCGAGCTAGCGAATAGCGAAATCTAAGACTAGCGAGAGAGAGAGAGACTTTAGGTTTCTTGTCAAATGATAGGAGAAATTTGTAGAGGGAAAAAAAATAATAGACAGAAGAAAGAAGTCGGGGAGAGTCGTTTCACGACATAAGCCCCCTTTTGAAAGTTCGGCCAACGGCCAACTAAGTTCGAGCCGACTCTTCTCTTATGTCGGACACTACATTCATGTATCGTGTCCTCCATTTTTCAATCCAAATATTTCCTCTTTTTCCTCTGTCGAATGGTATGCCTGTAATCCACACATGGCTATCCTTTTCCTCTTCAAGAAGTAGTTGAGGCGGGTTGAGCAAGCCTGCTCGCAAAAATATACCTGTCTTCTTTTCTCCCTTCTGGATCCTCCATTGAAGCTTGCCTCCTGGCAAAGAGCTTGCCCTAAAGCCTACACTCTGCTTACAATTGGATCTATAGCAAATAGTTTTGCGTGATGAGGTTGCCAGCCTCATACACAACCTTATTTTAGTCATATTGCTTGACCTGTCTAAGGACACATACCTATCTACCCAGGTATGAGAGCGTGTATGATCTTCTATCCCTGTTTCTCCAGTGACAGAGAAAGATAAGTCTACCAGTTGTTCCTGCCCACCAGGTACCAAGGAAATTTGGACCTTCTTCACTTTCTGATCCCAGAGAGTGGGTGAGGTTATCGGAATTGACTGAAGACTAAGTGCTTGAGGCTCATGTTCCTCTTTAGCCATTTCTCCCGTATTAAAGGAAGATATTCCTGAAACATATTTCCTCCCACCAGGTACCAAGGAAATTTGGACCCGCTTCACTTTCTGATCCCAGAGAGTGGGTGAGGTTATCGGAATTGAGTGAAGTCTTAGTGCTTGAGAGTCCTGTTCCTCTACAGCTGCTTCTCCCATGTTAAAGGAAGGTATTTCTGAAACATGTTTCATCCCACCAGGTACCAAGGAAATTTGGACCGGCTTCACTTTCTGCACGCAGATAGTGGGTGAGACTATCAAAACTTGTTCAGAATTAAGTGCACTGGGGTGGTCAATCCCTTTGCACTCTTCCAACTTTTCAGTGAAAATGTTGGAAGATGAGTTAGGCATTGGAGTCTCCATAGCCGGTTCAGTCACGCCATCTCTGGATCGTGCTGAGTCTCCTAAGATGATATATTTCCCTCCTTGAGGTATCGGGTAAATTCGTTCATCTAATATTGAGGCCTTTACTTTGCCGTTTACAAAGTTCGACCTAACTTCTACATAAGCTAAAGGCAAAATCATCCTTCTGTTGATTATCATGGGTGCTGTTACCTCAACATCCTCTTCGGTGACTTGATCAAGGTCGATAACAGAGGCTGAAACAAGGGCATCACACCCAAGACCTTGATAATACAAACAGGTGATTTCTTCTCCATTTACTGTGGCAGTCTCCACATTTTGAGAATCCCTGTATCCACTCCGGGCCTTCGTCAAGTTCCCATCCATGGTAGGGACCTTAGCTTTGTATGAAGTCTGTGGGATTGGGTCTCGGCGCATACAGTCTAACTGATGTAAGTTGGCCGACAGGTGATGTTCAAGAACATTCCTTCCCATAGGGTTGCGTAATCCTTTTTCGTTGAGTGATCCTATTTGGTTGAGCGATCCTATTTACCAGGTTGTTGGTGCGGTTGTTGTTGGTATGCCTGTTGTGAGTTTTTGCTGAGGATGAGGAAGGTCTCTTCAGATTATCAGCACTCTTGTGCTTAATCTTGTTTTCAGGATGGTCTAGATGTCTCCGTTTAGATATCCGTACCTCTGCTCTGTCTGAGCCTGAATCCTGAGACATAGACTTGGCTTCATGTGGTGCAGTTATATTTACCACTGAAGATGGTGATGCAACTGGCAAAGGAGTGGCATGATGAGTATTCCTAGATTCAAGTTTATCCCTGGATTCCATATTTGTAGGTTGAAACTGAGTTTCCAGTTCTTCCTTACACTGGAGGGATTTTTCTTGTCTTTGTCTCTCATGTTCCACATTCTCTTCCGTGTATTTTGCTCTCCATTTCTTCCTTTCCGCTTCTCTCATCCTGCATTTTTCCATCTTTTGTGAAACAAAAGTATCCAGTTCTTCTCCGGAGAGTTCACACTCAATGGCTAACTCTGTCCAGAATGTTCTCCACTCATTCAACTCTACAGATTCTTCCATTATATCCGTAGTGGTTCGTTGAGCGAGTATGAGATCTCTAACTCACAAACAATAATTAAGGCAAAATACTTTCTATAGTCTTAACTATACTAAAGTATTACAAAACCATATATTAAATCAAACCAGCATTTATAACCATCAAATTAAAAATTAGTTAACAATAGGTAACTAATTTCCAGCAGTACCACCAAGAAGAGTTCTCATAACACAACTTAAAATCTGTTTTACTTGCAAAAATATTTATATGTATTTTAGTCTAGGGTAATTTATATGTCCCCTCTTTAATCTAATCCCAGACCTGGACACCAATAAGTGACAAGTACCTACAGCAGTAGTGATCTAGGAAAGATAAAGAGTTTTCATATCTCAGACAAGTGTCTAAATATGAAATAAGAGTTAATCCCGGACACGAGCGTCCCAGTTGTCGCGAGGTGTTTTGAGGAGATAGGACAGCTTGAATGGAATGGAAGAATAAAGATAATAATGTCTTATTGATAGCTTCCGAGTTTGAAGAAACTGCCTCTCCTCAGGAAATAGTGTACTAGAAATTACTTAAAAGAGAATTCTGGTACCTAAACAGGATATTTTCTGGACGATAAATTCTTCCTCAGGGATCCTACAAAAGGACTGTGTAAAACACACAAGGTTGAGAAAGAGATTTGGTGTCCAGCCACAATTAAAATATCCCGACCCAATAGAAGTTAATTGAATTATGGCCGAGCCCCCAGGGTGTAGAATTATATTTAAAACAAAATACAACCCAAATAAAGTTAACAAGAAAAATAACAACAGACTCTGTTATGTAAAGTTGAATAAAAGGGTATTGAATCTCACATTTCTTTATATACATATAAATATGAAAAAAAGTTTAGCTCTACTGTTTATAAAAAAAACAACTAGTTTGGTCATCACTTGGACCAGAGATCTTTTCTATGGTAGTGTTGCTGGTAGGTGTTAATACTCATCTCCTCAAGGACTGTAGTAGCTGCGGAGATGATTTTGGTTCCAACTCTCTTGGTTTGGTCTGCCCCAGTAGGTTGGTCTTATAACAGTTAATGGGTTCAGAGGGTGTCAGAGTCTGCTTCCCTGGACTCAGTGCACATCACAGATAAGGATGGGGTAAGTCACCTCTGCTGAATACCTCTTCTGTTTATGGGATGTGTGGTATGGTTACTGGGTGATAAGATATGGTATGGTGGGTAAGGGTAACCTTTGATACCATGGACTTGTACCCTGGTTTGTACCCTGGACCTGGTTTAGGTATCTGGTAACCGCAACCTGGATTTGTACGTTGTAACTGCAACCTAGTTAAGTACTGTGTAACCGCAACCTGGGTTTCTACCTTGTAACCGCAACCTGGGTGGACTGGAAACAATTGAAGTACCGTTAGTGGTTTTCAAGAGCAATCATCTCCTAAGTCTGATGGCCGGTAAGCGTCCATCAGAAATTAAATTAACACAAGGTTAACTACTATTTAGTAACTGTGTTATCTATTAGATATGAACTACCACTTCTTAACTGACATTATAGTGTATCTTGAGTTCTCAGTCTCTATCTGGCTGTCTGCTTATTTACAGCAGTGGTTTTCCCCATGTGGCAATGAGTTTCACAAACTGTGAGGTAGGGGCTGGGGTCATCAAATGGTTGAGAACCACTGGTTCACCTAGTGCCCATAGAGCAGTATTTTAATTCCGGGGTCACTGTCAACAATGATTTGAGAACCACTGGGTAATAGTTTCCTATGCTGCTTTAACTTGGTGGGGTGTCATTGCGGCCAAGGTCTGAGAACCAATGATTTACATTCTTGCTTACTCGAGCAGTAAATCATTTTGAGGGTAGTCATGGTCTCAAGGCTTGAGAACTACTGACTTACATTTTGTCAGTCAAGTGGTAGATTCATTAAATAGCTAAATAATTGCAAGCATTCTTAAAGTCCTGGTCCCTGTTGAAAATGACAATCATATAACTGATAATAAAATAGTTCTTCAATCATACATAAAATAGTTCTTCAATCATACAACATGGTATATGCATAGGATTGCATTAAATACATGTAAAGAACCTTCCATAATGAAAAACACATTAATGTCCCTTATGTGACAAAGTGTGAAGAAGTGATTGAGAACACTGTTATCAAGTTTGTAGTCTTGACAGAGAACACAGAAGCCTTATAAGAAATAGAAAATAGAAGAACCACTAATACACTTCTATTTTGCTTGGGTCAGTATGCAAATCTCAAAGTAACAACACTAATATAACATCATATTATTTAACACTGTCTTATTTCTGCCAGGCTGTGAAATAAAGATCAGTGATTAATTAGGTCTAGGACCTCAGCAAACTCATACATTAGTTTGAGTGATCTGTAAAGATGCAAATAACAGTTATTGTCACTGAAAATGAAATGCATTTAAACTTTAACAAAAAGTTACTGCAATAGCAAGCTGTTGATAAACATATGATTATTCATGTTATAAAATCAGCAGTATTAGATCTACTTACTTCGCTCAACGAATTCACTAAGGATATTTTGCAACAAGTGCAAAGTAGCCTCGACAGAGGCCCATACAATCACATCTGCTTCCAACGATGGTTACAAGAAGAATGCAGAAAATTCCCTCCAATATTCCAGGATCTGTTCCGGGCAGGGGTGGGTTGTGTGCAAATTCTGTTCTGGTCCCAGGGGTATAAAGTTACCTTCATTTCAACTCGCACTAGCGTCCATCGTTTCCGGCTGTTTTTTTTTACATGAGTTCCCTTCGTGAACCCAACACAGGTCACTTCCGGTCGTTCGTAGGACTGATTTTCACTTTCGACTTTCGCTGGCGAAGTGAATAATTTATTACCTTATGGCCGTGAATCCGCTAGCGAGCTAGCGAATAGCGAAATCTAAGACTAGCGAGAGAGAGAGAGAGACTTTAGGTTTCTTGTCAAATGATAGGAGAAATTTGTAGAGGGAAAAAAAATAATAGACAGAAGAAAGAAGTCGGGGAGAGTCGTTTCACGACACCTCCTATCTCTTCTGTATATGGTTAGGGTATCTCTCTATTTCTTTAACCGTATGGATTATAGAACAAGGATTGCCTTGTAATGATATTAGCTGGATGTTTTTGTTTTCAGTAGGCATCAAATCCAGTGTCACCGTCTTTTCCTCATCTCTTGTTCCACTAATGTTTGTCTGGTTCTTTCAGTCAGTTCCACATTAGTGGGTTATGTCGTCCCATTTTAATTCTTCAAGCAGTTGGACGATCTGGATTTTGCTGATGATTTGGCTCTCCTGTCCCATGGCCGTAATCAGATGCGGGACGGGTTGGAAGCACTCGATGGGAGGTCACAGCGGTTGGGTCTGAGGGTACACAGGGAAAGGACAAAAGTGATGCGAATAGATGCGGGTAATGAAAACGGGGTTGAACTTGAGGAGACGCCAATGCAGGATGTGGAGTCATACACATATCTTGGCAGTGATGTGGATGGAGTTGGAGGGACAGACGGCGATGTCAAAATGGGAATACAGGGGGCAAGGGGGGCTTTCATTGCGTTGGGAAGTGTATGGAGATCGGGAGAGGTGGGATCCGACACGAAAATGGGAATCTTCGGCTCAGGTGTGGGGTCGGTCCTGTTGTATGGCTCGGGGACATGGAGGGCAGCAGAGACGGCGGCCAAAAAGCTGCGGACTTTCATGGGTGGGTGCTTGCGTGGAGTGGAGGGATTGAAGTGGTATGACGGGGTTGCCGGTGTGGAACTGGTGGCAGGGGCTGGACGGGTGCCGGTGGAGCAGGGGATGGGAAGGGGACGATGGCGATGGATGGGACACGCGCTGAGGAGGCCTGTTGATAGCGTTGCAGGGCGGTCCTTGTTCTGGGGCCCCCGGGGCGGGAGGGGCAGAGGAGGACCAGGGGGTGCATGGAGGGGAGAGTTGGAGACGGGGGTGAGGGTGGTGAGGAGAGCATGGAGGGGGCTTGGGATGATGGCGCGTGACGGGAGGACTTGGCATGTGTTTGTTGAAGGCCTATGCTCCTTTGGGAGTGGAGGGTTGTGAATGATGTGAATTTATATGGAAGTGGCCATGTATGAAGTCTGTAACGTTTTTGGTTATCCTTCTTGCTAATCTACTTGTTTCAAAGCCGTACATCAAGACTTTCTTGGCATTAGAGTTTAAAATTCTTTGTTTTTCTAAAATAATCTTCTTCTTCTTCTGCGTTCGTCCTGAAAAGGACGTTGGTTGCGTTGTGTCGCCGTTTACAGCAAAGCTACGATATTTGCGCCTTTCGGCCCGACACATGCGACTTCGGCACGGCATTTTTTAGGACCGGGTTTGCCTTCCCACTTTGATCCCTACTCTCTCAGCCAGACTGCAGTGATGCAACCTGTTTCCAGGACCACCGCTTGGAGGTGGAGTAGGTTCTTGGTCAGCTCTGGTTCGCTGACCCTGACGCAAGCAGTCAGCTATGGGTCGCTGACTGCATTCCACTTTTGACGCGTCTTAGGTCCCCTAAAATAATCAATACCTTTTAGCTCCCCAAGGCTCATAGGCCTTCAACAAACACATACCAAGTCCTCTTGTCACGTGCCATCAGCTCAAGTTCTTTCCACATCTTCCTTATCATTTTCACTTCTGTCTCCAGTTCTCGTTTCCTTGTGTTTTGTGGTCAACCTCTGCCTCACTTACCCTGGGGGTTCCAGAACAAGTGCTGCGATGTAATGCTATCTTTTCCTCAATGTGTGTCCTATCCATCGCCAGCATCTTCTTCTTATCTCTTGTTTCACTGACACTTGTCTAGTTCTTGTCAACAGTTCCACATTAGTGATCTTATCATACCATTTCCATCCTTCAACTTTACACAAACACCCATTTACGAAAGTCTATAGATTTTTGGTTGTTGTTTTTTGTTCTTCTCCATGTTTCAGATTCATACATAAAATGTTTTATTTTGGTTACCATGTATATTTTCCACTCCAGTTAAAGTTCATCTGGTTGTTTTTTATTCACTTCTTTTCCATCACTGATCGTTTCTCCAGCTACGTTTATGTTGTTTGCCAACATATATATGTATGTGTCCACATCTTGTAATGGAGTGTCTCAATGCACAGTCTAGTTCTCATTGTCCATATTTTTTCCTCATGATTTTTATGTTTTCTCTGTCTTCAAATCAAATAGCTGTGAGCTCTCAGTCAGTAATCTCACTTCGTCTTGCATCTGGTCTTGATTAAGGCACAGAAGGACAAGGTCATTGCCAAAATCTAGAACCACTGACAGATCTAGGAATTTTCCAAGAGAGGGCGATACATCAGAATGATAAGGCTCCCCGCCGCTCCATATTTACACATTATGTCCCACCACATAGAATTACTTGCAAACTATGTTGGTAATCATTAGGGTACTTACCATTGTCCAGTACCAGACATTTTTTAATTCCTCCATCGTCCGAACTAATGATTACTTACATTTAAGTCCCAAGTGAGGAAGGGGAAATACTTGGAGCAATTGATATGAAATAAAGGATTTGAAAGTCCCAAGGGAGGGGCGATCGCCCCGTAGCAATCCGCTTGGATCTGCCAATGTGGAGAATGTTAAGCTGTTTTGGCATAACCTTCAGAACTCCATTTCTGGTGTTTGGCGTTGTTGTATTCATAATTCAGTCTATATCCAATAAGAAAAGAAATTGTGTTTAGAGTCACTCCCGCACTCCAATTCATATTTCAAATGGTTCTGTAAGTTGTCATTCATGAACAGCTATAATGTCACGCCTATTACGTTTCCCATATTTGGTTAATAAACTTAATGGAGGACTCCATAGTACCTTATCAGTTTCCAAAGTGATTCTCTGTCTAAACAGTCGAAGACTTCTCTAATAGTCTACAAATCAAATGTAAAGTGTTGAACTCAGTTCTGAACTTTTTTCTGCTAATATGTGGAGTGTGGCTATTTGGTCTATTCTTCTATTTCTTTTTATGGATCCTTAGCTCCTGACTGACAAAGCAGTCAGTGGTCATCTCGCCTAGTGGCGTCTTGTAGGGCAGCAACAAACTTTCCCCATTTTGTTCGGTCGGTGACCATCCTTCGTATCCTGCCCCAACTCTGGTTTATGCTTTGCATCTCCGCCTCCGTGGTCTATGTAGGATCAAATTCTGTTGAAACCTTGCTTTTTCTTTTAGTTGATAATATATAGCCCCATTTAATCCCTCGAGTATGATCCTGCTTAAAATTGTAATCTCCCTGGTACTGACTGACAGTTAATTTTATCATCATCTTTATTGTCATGTGTGCTGCTTAAGGAAGCGTGAAGATACAGATGCAGCTGGTCTTATTGCTGGAAGCATGCACCAAGAAGTCACATGCTCTTGCAGATGTGGTTTCTGTGGCAACTTGTTTCACGTGATGAGGTTGTCAGTTCCTTGCATAACCTCATATTAGTCGCCTGGTACGACATGCCTGAGGGTACAGTGGATCTTATTCTTTCTTTATCTCTTCAGAGACCCCCAGGAACTGAGCAAATACCACATTTTTTTCCTGTAAATCATAACGCCCGATTGACAGAGTGGTTAGAGCGCTTATATTTCACGGCAAAGGTGCCGGGTCTGATTCGCGGTAGCGACACGCTCCATTCTACCCAACTGTAAATGGGTACTTGACTTTGAGTTAGGGAAGGAAAAGGCAGCAAAGAAGGGAGCTGGTCACCCCACCTCTCGATGCTGGACCTAGTACAGTGAAGTCTCTAACACTTCACTCCCCTACGTCAGTATCTGCTGTGGGAATACTCAGGTCTTTTTAACATTATAGCATACACAGAAACTTTCTCGAGACAGAGCATATTCAAAATCTTTGTTTTTCTATGTTTTTTTTTTTTAGGGCATCATGTATGTATTTTTTTTTAAAATTCGGAGTGGCATCAGTGATTAGGATACCACTAAGGGTGAAGGAGAAAAAAAAATTGTTGGCGCTTCATTACGATCGATTTTTGATGTGGTGACTGTGCTTGATCTGATCTGGTCAAGATGAATTCTTTGAAAACGACATACAGTAGACACTCAACTTACAATTCAACATCCGCTGAGCTCTATTTTTTACACTTGTGCAAATATTTCTTATTTGGTAATTTTACCATATATACCACTGGACAAAAGTTAAGGGCCGCCATTCAGTTTAGACAAGGTTTATATAATTCTTCGTGAGCAGGGTCGATTTTCCAAATGTCCGGTAGCTTGAAATCTCTCAAGAAGTATCTGAATGGTAGAGTGGGACACTGCTAAACGTCTTGCAACATGACGAACAGATTGACCATCCTGAATCCATGCCATGGCTCGACCACGGTCTACAGTGCTGAGACTTCTCCTTGGTGGCATGGCTAATGCAGTGATCATTTCGACCACTTGTCATACTGATTTATTGCATACCAACGGTGAACACTCTTTAACGATGATCATTTTCCACGTGCATTCAAATTCAACTCACTTTTTCACCTTTTGAACTAGTGGGGCGTGTTGCAAAAACAACGAGTTTTTGCAGCAACAATGGCAATTTTCACGTGCGGGTTAAAGTGACCCAGTTTTTGGACATTTAAATTAACCTAGTGCACACAGAAATGTATACACATTTCTCTGAGCTCAGTTTTAATGACATTTTCACTTGTCTTTACAGTTTGCCAATCAATTATATATAAACCTTGTCTAAACTGAATGGTGGCCCTTAACTTTTGTCCAGTAGTATATATTACCTTCCAGTCCACTAGCCTTTCTTCTCTCTTACGGATTTTACCGGGTAATTTGTATATCTCTGTAGAGCTGCCAGTGTGTTTCGATGGCTTGTGCTGGAATGTTATCTGGGCTTTTCCATTTCTTAGAAGTTTTATAGCTTTCTTTATTTGTTTATTTCTTTGGTTTTTCATAGTTAACATTAACTTCTTTCTTACTGGCTGGATGTTTGATGAATCTTGTGAAGCTGGTCTATTTATAAATTCTTTAAAATGTCCCTTTCATCTCTTTATTTGTTGTGTTATGCTGCTTAGCAATGTTATATTAGTGCCATTGTAAAGGCCATTTGATTGCTTATATTTCCGTGCTAGATTCTTTGTACTTTACTGTTGTACAGGTCTCTAATAGGGTGTAGCTTCCTCTTTTTTTTCTTCCCAGTTCTTCAGTATATGTGTACTTGTCTCTTCTAACAATTCTTCTTTTGTCTCATCTAACACTTCTTCTTTTGTCTCATTTAACCCTTCTTCTTATTTCTTTGTTTGCTTTTATGTATGTTTCATGAACTTTTGCTGTTGAGCTTCTTCTTGTGCTTTTGTGTATCTCTACTTTCTCGTTGATTCTTTCTTCTTCTGTCTTCTGCTGTTTAAAATGTTTTTTGCTGTTGTTTCCTTTTTCCAATCACTTCAAATTACACATCTGCGACTTCTAAAATTCATAACAACTTCTAAATTATGTTGATTGAGTCGTTTGTATATATGTCTCCATGGTTACTTTGTTTCATGCTAGAGTTACTTGCTCTTATGCTAACTTCCTTTTCCTGTTCTCTGCTTCTAATAACATGGTTGATTAAACGTTTCGAATTACATCCAGTGTCTTCAGGCTTCGTTATTATGCTTCATAATGTGAGGACGTTTAACAGCCAGCCACGTCTCATTACATTTAGTAACATTTACTATACAAAACAGTAAATATCAACAAATAATTTCATAACATGAATTGCAAAATATGCTTCTGTCAGATCACAAATTGCATCACTGCAGTCTGGCTGAGAGAGTAGGGATCGAAGTGGGAAGGCAAACCCGGTCCCAAAAATGCCGTGCTGAAGTCGGATGTGTCGGCCGAAACGTGCAAATATCACAGCTTTGCTGTAAACGGACACAACGCAACCAACGTCCTTTTCGGGACGAAGGAGGAAGAAGAAGATCCCAAATTCAATAAATGACTTCTACATGCTTTGACAGTCGACGGCTAAGGTTCAAAGAAGAAACATTATGACTGACATCCTTGCCATAATCTTTAAGTACTTTACCTGCTGGTTTAAGTGATCATGTCTCTCCACAACTTACTTTCTCTAGTCCTGTTTATGAGTTCTGTTGCTGTCTTATTTCCATGTCATGATGTTAAACTGTCCACAATCTTTTCTCTTTGCTATTCTCTAGGCCTATCTCTTCTTTCATTTTTTTTTTCCTGTTGTCACAATATATTCTTGCTTTCATTTTCTCACAATCTTCCCAAAGAAACCAAATTGCTTCCTTCTAATATGAGTAATACACATTTCTTTTCACTTTGGCTTCTTTGAGGATATTCTTACTATAGTCCGTTCGGAAATTCGTGCCCACAGAAAGCGTCAATTTTCTCCAAAACTGTTTGTTGTATGGACATGAATTTTTGCATGCAGTCTTAGATTTTCCATGCAGTTATTAATATATTTTTTGCCCTTACAAAACTCATGTCATGTTTGAATTTTCTTCTTTACGTTATATAAAAAACTCTTACCGTTGTCTGGGTTAATTTTTAGTAGTTTTACAGGAAAGTTACAAGATCCGTTCAAAAATATTTTTTTTTGTTTGAATTAGTTACTCGCGACTGTGTACAATAGGTGCGCACTCGTGCGGACATGTAGTCACTACACTAATTCAAACAACAAAAAATATTTTTGAACGGATCTTGTAACTTTCCTGTAAAACTACTAAAAATTAACCCAGACAACGGTAAGAGTTTTTTATATAACGTAAAGAAGAAAATTCAAACATGACATGAGTTTTGTAAGGGCAAAAAATATATTAATAACTGCATGGAAAATCTAAGACTGCATGCAAAAATTCGTGTCCATACAACAAACAGTTTTGGAGAAAATTGACACTTTCTGTTGCACGAATTTCCGAACGGACTATAGTCTTTTTAAGCTGGCCACAGTATTTTTAACATTCTGTAAAACCACATCTTTGTGTTCTTCAGAGATTTTTTAGCTTGTTTACTAATTGTCCCTGACTCACTTCCATAGAACAGAATTGGCTATGTGTAACACTGAACAATGCTCTTCCTTACTTCCATTGACAAAGGTTGTTGCATAAAATACTTCTCATTTTATGGAATGCTGTTGTTATCTTAGCTGTTCTATGCTTCACTTCTAAGATGCCTATTCCATTAAAAAAATCACTTTCAAATTTTGCAAAACTTTTTTCTGTCTTTATCTGTGGTAGTGCAGTGGTTAGTTCACTGGCTTCCTAACTCTGTAGTCCATGGTTCAATCCTCAGAATCATGAATTAGGTACCAGAGCAACTCTGGGAAGGTTAAGGCAGCCAGTATGATGATGACCACATCACCCCTAGTGTGCCGATAATCAAGAAAATATGGGCCTAACACCGTATTCCCAAATACCTCAATGGGCATGTCACGGGATCCTTTATCTTTTTTTTTTAATCTGTCTTGCAGGAAGCATTTGTTGCAAGAACTTGAGACAGATGAACAGCTTCGTCAATATTTCTACAACAAGCTTAAGATAATCACCCAGAAGATGGAAAGTCTGCACCAAACTGAAAATGTAAGCAAGTTTTGACTGCTGTCCAACCTTTGTGAGGTTAAATAGAATGTCTTAATTGAGGTTAAATTGAATCTCATCTTGTAACATATTGCTGCAGGAATTACTGCTGCAGGAGCAAATGAATGTTTGAGTAAAGGTCTCTGAGCATATAAATGCTTGATTAAAGATCTTTGAGCATATGAATGCTTGAGTAAAGGTCTCCCAGCATATAAATGCTTGAGTAAAGGTCTCCCTGAATATAAATGCTTGAGTAGAGGTCTCCTGCAATGGGACCAACTACAATAGTGTCACATACTACATAAGAACATAAAGATAAATAAAATGATAAACTATTTATAATGTATGTACATTTACTTTATTTGTATATAATTATATTATTTAAATATACTTACTTTACATCTTCACTGTTCATGTCTGATTCTACTGATAATGACACTTTTTTAACACCTCTGGCTGTTTTCTTTCACCATCAAGCTGCATTGTGCCATTTATGTGTTTTATAGTTCACGCTCATAAACATTTTTGGCATTGCATTCCCAGCATTCAGTACAAACTGACATTGCCAGACGTCAGCTAGAGATGGAGGCTTACAAAGTTCAAGAAGCCATGCAGGAGAAATTAGGCTTGCGGCAAGAGAGTAAATTGAAACAAGAGGCAAGGCTTGTCAGGATTCGGAGCATTGAGATGGAAATCATTTCTTTACAGACGAAGACCAAAAAGGTTTGTAGAGATCATGATTGGGCCTTGCATTCTTATATTTTCTCACAAAGGTGGCCACTATTACACTTGTATGGGTGATGCTAGCTAGCAATACAAATTCATGTTAATAAAATCAGATGGAAGATGCATCTCAGAGGTGAAGGGTGGTAGAAGCATCATCATCATCCGTATTTGCACTCCTTACGGAGCATTGAGCCATAACTGCAGCTTTTCCCCTTGCAGGAAGCCTGCACTAAGAAGTCACTTGCTCTTGTACCTGTGGTTTCTGTGACAATTTATTTAAATGATAAGGTTGCCAGTCCCAAGCATAACCTGACATAATCACCTAGTATGATTTCCTAAAGATGCAGTAGTCCTATACTTTATTTACTAGGCAAAAGCAGCTTTCATTAAAATGAAAAGTATTTTATGAAACAACTCTTTGTCAGAAGTAAGAAAATAAAATTCTTCAGTGTTATGTAGAGCCAATCTGGACACATGGAAGTGAGTCATGGACAGTTAATAGACAAGCAGGATATTCCCTGGAGGCCACAGAGATGTGGTTTTACAAATGAATATTAAGAATATCATAGATGGCTTAAAAGAGTCATGAGAATGTCCTGAAAGAAGCTGGTGTGCAAAGGCTTATAATAATAATAATAGCCCCTTCAGTCATAACTGACTATGGGAATGCGCCCCTGAGGTGACAACCCTCAGCTGCTTATTTTCCTGGTGTTCCTTTCAACATTTTCTCCTCTCTTCTGCTTGTTGTGTGAGCTTCTTTTCGCCCAAACTGAGGTGGCGCTGCAGATATCATCGCCACTTGGTGCGATCGGCAGCTTCATCCTCCCAGGTTGCTGGATTTATGTCCAGTGCCCTCATGTCTCTCTTGCATACATCTTTGAATCTCATCTGTGGTCGCCCAACTGTTCTTTTGTCATCTGCCAGTTGTCCGTAGAAGATATCTTTCGGGATGCGACCATCTTCCGGCGGCGGACATGGCCAAGCCAGCATAGTCTGCACTGTCTAAGCAGTGTATACATGCTTTTGAAGGCCAGCTCGTGACAACACCTCGACATTAGTCATTTTATCCTTCCATGAAATGCTGAGGATGTGGCGTAGACACCGTAGATGGAAGGTATTGAACCTTCTTTCTCGCTTAGCATAGGTTGTCCATGTTTCACTACCATAAAAGTGTGCTGGTGACACAGGCGTTATATACCGCAGCAAAGGCTTATTAATTATATTAGGCATATGCAATCCACTTTCTTTGGACATGTTATGAGAAGGGAGAAAGCAGGAATATATTATGAGAGCAGGAAAGTTCGAAGAAAAAGAGACAAAGGATAACAAAGAGAAAAGGTACTGGACATTTTAACATTGCACAATGCAAAGACTTGTTTATGATACACTTTTGAGCATTTCTCATGCATTTAAAACATTCTCCAACACATATAAACATATCTGTGATATACATACAAATATGTCTGACATACACATATAAACAAGCTAGTGATAATTTATAAACAAGTCAGTGATAATCTTGAAAACATGTCTATGACACAACTTATAAACACATCTATGCGGGGCCGGATGAAGCCAAGAAGTGCCTCTAGGCTTTTTTAGTGTTTGGTTCCCCCCCCCCCCCTTTTACCTAATAGGCAATAATTTAAAAAATTTTTTTCAAACCCCTTAGCATGGTGATCCGTATATAGTAGTATTTTTTATGATTTTGCCGGGGTGCATTATGTCTTTTAAGATATTTTTTTTTTTACTATCTTTTAAGAACGTTATGATTGTGATTGGTAAGTGCAAACATTTTATTGTTATCCATAACTCCATGCATTAAAAAGTTTTTTAAACTTATGCACGTGCCCCCACGAGCTCCGGGCCCCCTAGGCTTCAGCCTACTTAGCCTTATGGATAATCCAGCCCTGCATTTATGATACAGATGTTGAGGAAACCTGTCAGTAGCATTACAAGGCAGCCCTAGCTCTGGAATTCTCAGCATAAGAGAGGTATAGGGAGACAGAGAACACATGGAGAAAAGAAGTGGAGACATAAATGAAAGGAATGAGGATGACATGGAAAGACCTTTGAACTGGTAGACCTTTGAACTGAAAGACCTTTGAACTGGTGACATGGGAAAGGAGGGCTAAGCATACATTTCTTGCAGGCTTATGGTCCTTTTGGAGCTGTAGGGTCACCATGATGATACACAAATAAGCATGTCTGAATACACTTATCAACATGTATCATTTTCATCTTTCTATGGATAGTCACTGAAAAGAATGAAGGACACAACAGCTTCTACAGTGATAGCACAAGATGTGAGTCATGCCTTTTATTTTTTTTAAATTGCGGATTGGGAATTGGTTGCCGTTACCATCAAAAAGATCAGGAAATTAACATCTAGTACATGATTTCTTAACCTGTGGTCCATGTCCTATTGGGCGTCCATGAATGGATTCTAGGAGGTCCATGTACTTAACATAAAAATTTTAATTTTATTTTCTCCAAAATTATCAAAGACTTTTGCATTTTTGCATATTCTTTTTATAGATTGTTTATGTATTTCAGTATGGCTATATGCAAGCTTAAGGATTTTACTTGGCAAACAAAATGTATTATTTTTACTCAAAAATTTTAATAATGTGTTTATGTACATTTTTTTCTAAGAAGGCGTCTGTAGCCTTCACCATTTAATCAAAGGGGTCTATAGCCTTCGCCAGATAGTTAAAGAGATCCATGGCACAAGAAAGGTTAAGAATCCCTGTTGTAGTATATTTTTCTCAACAACAACAAAATAAAACACAACTTATTATAGAATGCACACTCACTTGCTTAATAATTACTACTTTTCATTCATATTTAAATTACTTGCATTTGCAAATTCAATCAATCAATCAATACCCTTTAGCTCCCCAAGGAGCATATGCCTTCAGCAAACACATGCTAAGTCCTCCTGTCACATACCATCAGCTCAAGTTCTTTCTATGTCTTCCTCATAGTCGGCAACCCAGATTCATTTCAGCTTTCTCTGGGCCACTTTATGAGCCTCCTTTTTAGAGGACCTTCTTCTGTCTTGGACGGCTGAATTCACTTATATTCTGTATTTGACATTTATATTGTTCTTGTAAATGTTCGTGGTAAAATAGTTTATACATGTGTCACGAAATGGATTTAGGACTAGAGACTGTCTACCTATAGTGACAAGACACTAGTGAGAAGGAAGACTGGAAAATTAGATTCAGATAGAAATATAGTGCAAAAAGTGAAAGTTGAGACCATTGGCTACGAGGTTGAGAACCGAGGTTGATTCTTTCCTCGCCACTTCGGACGTTTAAATTGCTATGGCCTCGAACCACCTCTAACTACCCTATGGGGATAAGGTTCAATTAAGATTCACAAACACCAAGGTACAGACAACATATAGCTACTGTACTAAAGGAAATGACTGATGCCAGCTACAATTTATACAAGTTTATTATACACCTATAAACAAACATATGCATGTCAAATACAAAAAATGCGAGGATGCACACCTGAAACAAAATCAAGCACAGTTAAAAATGCATCAACCCCAACCCTTCTCCCACAATTGCAACCTGTATGGAGAAAGAAGGTAAGGTTAACTGAAATGAACTACACTGCACTTGATGTCGCCTACACTCCAAACTAGCTGTTCTAAATTCTAACTCTAACTCTAAGTCCACTGATAGCTGGAACGACGGCGAAGTGACTACACAATCTCTGCACAGACTTCGGTTCTACACAGCCTATCCTGGAATCTCCTGAACACAACTAACTGCACCTCTAAACTTCAGCAGCTGTCCTCTGCTATGATTCACCAAAACTAACAGTTCTGCCTATCTGTGCTGACTTCAGTAGAGAGAATGTTTACCCTGTCTCTCTCCACTAACTCTGGAATTGATGACTGAGGTTTAACAGAACCCCACTGGATTCTGGACTGGAACTGTAGCTGACTTCTACCACTCTGAAATTACCTGCCGAGAGTACCTATAACTGGGCCGTCGGCTTTATTATGGCCGTGAAGAAACGAACATAAAAATTACCACAACGCTGGCAGCCTGCCAAATCTGCGTGTGTAACGAGCGTCAGAGCTCAGGATTTATCCACAAAAATCCTATTCGCTGGAAAATGTCTTCCCCTGGCTGGGAAAACGTATTTTCTTCCTCTCCTTCCACTACTGGCAACTAACGTAAAACCCTTGCGGTTCTGCGAATGCCCCAACTTTGCCGTGGGAGAAATTTTGTGGTCTCAAAATTCCGCTCTCATTCCCACAAAGCCGGTACCTGCTGTTTTTAGACAAAAGCAAAAACAACAGCTAAACAAAACGTTAATACTCTATTACAAATAACAATTAACTTCCTGACAAACCCTTAAGTCTTTAACACTTAAGTCTCCCCCGTCTATAATCAATACAGCTCCCCTACTCTCTCCCGTTATGCACCACCATACAAAATCATGCAAACAAAGTCCGCTCCCCCACTGAGCTCCCTTCTCTACCTGAGCCCACAAGGTAAACATTGGCTAACCCAGATCGCTTGTTCTGCCTGACTAACTCCGAGCAACAACAATATTTTCAATGGCCCGTCTGGGCAGACGTACTGTGGCCTACTTCTTACGCTGACACTAATGCCGTAATGTTTAACACAACTAAAACTAGCCTTCTCTAGGAATTCCTAAAATTCCCGTCAATAATAGTAATCACATTCAAAATGTAATACAAAATAATTCCCTTTAAAATTACTTCTCCCATCTTCTGAATTCACAGAACAAAAATGCACAATCAATAACATATAATCCTGTTTACGCTAGCATCTACCTGCCGTCAAAAGTTATACATAACCCCCGATTATCAAATTGAAAACCCCGTAGTTCTGCCACGTGGTGCCGCAGTTTTTCAACCACGCGCTCCTGCATACATTCATTACTGATAGCACACACGTGCTCCAATTAATACCTCTATCACTTCCGTCCACAGTATATATGCGTAACTATATAAATAGCGAGCATCAATACTCTCACTAAAATCACAAATGAAAATACACATTACACGCTCCCGACTATTCTGTAAATAAATAAAATTCGCAGATGCGGGTTTCTCTGCAGACCTGTTTTTGAAATAGATCCAAGCATGGCCGAAACCTCGCAACTTTCAAATCATCTTAAATACCGCTATTCCTGAAATAAGGAATTAAATGGACCTAGTTTCTCATGTCTATCACTCAGATCGAATTGATGGCTCTGGAGTTAAGAATTAAATTAAACTAAAACTTCCCACAGAGACTTAAATGATCGGCTAGGACTAGAAAAATTAAATAAAGTCCTCACGCAAAAATTCATGCTTACCAAATCTCGAATGTCCAACTGAAGGGCAATCGACTTGACTCTGGCAACCCGGCTTTGGCAATTTTTTCATTAAAAGAGAAAGAAGCTATGAAATATAGGCCTTTTATAATCAAGACCCCCACGCGCCGACTTCATGACGTCATATGCGCGGCGTGGTTCTAAAGCCAATCGGAGCTCTGCATTTCAACTGCAGTTATCTCTCAGCCAATCAGAACCTTAGATCTTTCTGATGCAACCAGTTTCTGCCAGACAAAGAACCGGGAATTGGTCCTAGCCCTATACTGCGGAAATGAAGCAAAAATGGCCGCAAATAATTTAACTCCCGAAAAATGCGTATATGGCCACGCAATATCTTTAAAAAAAGGACACTGGTGCAAATCCTGATCTAGCCTCTATAATCTTTCTTCTAGAAAAATACTGTCTAATTCCCTACACCCCCATTCTAAACACATAAAGAAGAACCATAAAGCAGATGAGATCAAACTCCCTCGTGATCTCATCTTGAAAAAACGTAAATAATAGAAGGAGAAGAAACATGGAGAAGGATTTCCTGTAATCCCTCCTAAAATAGTGAACTAAATGCAAAGAGAAAGACATGGGGCCTTCTGAAAAAATAAATTACAGTATAGTATCACATTACTCCCCCCTTTTGAAGTACGGGATTCCGTGCTAGATTACTGGAACTTGTATTCTTTTCAGACTGGCCCCTATCTAGGTCTCCAGAGCTGTTGGTATGCCCTAAAGTTGTAAGATCACAACTGGTGAATACCGCCTTGCGACCGCAACACAAATGGTCGCTCTTCCTCTTTTCTCTCCCTCTGTCTTTGAATCGCTCTGCAACTGGCAGGCGGCTGGGCCAATCAACCATAACATACCTCCTTCCTGTGTGCACCTGGCCATGTTTACCTAATTTTCTCCTCCAGGGTTTCTTCCTGATAAGTGTTCTTGGCCTTGGGGGAGTACAGCTCCCGCACAACTCCCTGACCACTGTACAGGTAATTAGCGGGTTATGTGCTGTCCGATAAAGGCTATTCGCTGGGTGTTTACGTTTGTATGGCCTGTACCTGGTTGACCTGAGATACCTGCGGCCGACTGTAATGTCCCTCGAGCGAGAATCACTGTTCCAAAATTGGAAAAGTTTGTTGGCCAAAGAAACGCGCACCTGTTTCTTCTTCTTCCTCTCCATAACTACTCCCATGCTCCGGTGGGAGAGTCGATCTCTCTTCAGACCTGTGCCCTCCAATGGCGGGTCTGGAACTTCCCTTGCCTTGTCCGGCGAAATGCTGGCTTGGTCAACTGCCATGACCGAATTGCTATGTAGAGGCCTGGCGATGGCGACTACCTTGCTGCTCATCAGCGGGTTTAAAACCGCTGGTACCTTAAAATGAAGATGCCCCGTCTCGGGTTCCTCTGGTGTCGAGTTTCCGATCTCTTGCTTGGTTTCTACTGAATTCTCACTGATCCCAGTAGCTTCTATCTTGGGGAAAAGATAGGTAATATCTGCCCCTGGCAGTGGTTCTGTGATCGCTCTTCCCCTACCAATATGAAGCGGGACAGAGCTCTCCAAAATAGCTCCTTGCAAATGCGTAAGGTCGCTTTTCTCACTCTTTTCTGGCCTGAAAAGTTGGTGAGATGAACCTGTAGACCACGGGAGCTCTCCGTCTAACACCCTGGTTCTACCTTCAACCTTGCCCTCCCCTGTGAGAGTTACTGGCGTCAGTTGGAATGTGTCCTGCAATGACACTTGACGGTTTAAGATCCCGTTAGATCGCGGAGAATCTGAGATAAAGCTCTCAGTGACTTGTTCTACTGTTCCTTGAATACAGTTCTTGTCAGTATGTCCCTCTCCTGAAGGAGCTAATACCATCGGGGGCCTAATTCCCGACGACAAAGAATGTACTTCCACAATCACCACTGTTTTGCCATTAGGCTGCACAGGGATGTCAGGCGAATGCGCCTCTGCCTGTCGTTTTTCGCTGTCCCACTGGGGAGCTGGCGAAACATGCCTTATTAGGGATTCGAACCCTGACCTCGACTTTCCGTGTCGAGTATGTTGTGCTCTCTCACGAGCATGGGAGAATCGGTAGCCATCCGAATTATAATGCTTGCTCGCATTATTCCCCCTGTTATGCAGTTTCCACGCCTGGGATCGCTTCGTAATCTTCCCAGCGTTGCAAGGTCTGCTTTCCTTACTTAACTCCCTCCCTTGTTTGGGCTTCGGGTCCATTTCCAACGGAAAGTCCTTTTCCTGGAGTTGGGGCGCGGTTTGAGCCGACACGTTTGCTATGGGCGCAAGTTTTTCAGAGGGGTTGTCCCTTTCTAGTCGCTCCTTTTCCCATTGTTGTCTTTCTATTTCCCGTTCTTGTTTTCTTCTTTCCGATTTCTGGACCATTTCTATTCCTTGTTCTATGAATTCTCGGATGAATGCTTCGCTGTCCCCAGCTTTTGCACAGGTCCATGCCAACGCTAGACGATTGCCAAATAAGTTGTCTACCTCATATTGCCCCTGCAGGCTTTCTGCATATTCCAGAAGGGGTGGAATTTCGCTGTCACCATACTCCATGAACTTAGCTACCTCAAGTGCAATCTTATGTACTTTATCGAGATCAGCCATGTTACCTGCAAATTCTGCCGTAAGCTCACAAATATAGAGACGTGAAGGCCCCATAACTTCCCGTTACCTACTAGGAAAAATGCTGTCGCAAAAACCCGAACTCAGACTAACACCAAGTCTGACTAATAACTACCTGAAAAAAATTCAAGTTATCCAGCTACCCAAAACCCGAATTTACTTTCCTGTTAAGAAAAAAAAATTCAATTAGCCATCAATTACCTCTAAGTCATAAACAACCTTACTACCACTATCATCTATACTAACTGGAACCTGTGGAAAAAAACTTATAGCTGGATCAGTCTTAATATAGCTCAAGTCTAGGGGATATTTTATAAAGAATCTATTTCCAGAACTTTCTACAGAGACAATCTATGAATCTAGAATTGATCCCAACAAAGATGATCCCAAGGACGACGCCACCCACTTTGTCAAGATCACAGAATTGAACGTAACAAAGATGATTCACCGGACGATAGCACCCACTTTGTCAAGATCACAGAATTGAACGTAACAAAGATGATTCACCGGACGATAGCACCCACTTTGTCACGAAATGGATTTAGGACTAGAGACTGTCTACCTATAGTGACAAGACACTAGTGAGAAGGAAGACTGGAAAATTAGATTCAGATAGAAATATAGTGCAAAAAGTGAAAGTTGAGACCATTGGCTACGAGGTTGAGAACCGAGGTTGATTCTTTCCTCGCCACTTCGGACATTTAAATTGCTATGGCCTCGAACCACCTCTAACTACCCTATGGGGATAAGGTTCAATTAAGATTCACAAACACCAAGGTACAGACAACATATAGCTACTGTACTAAAGGAAATGACTGATGCCAGCTACAATTTATACAAGTTTATTATACACCTATAAACAAACATATGCATGTCAAATACAAAAAATGCGAGGATGCACACCTGAAACAAAATCAAGCACAGTTAAAAATGCATCAACCCCAACCCTTCTCCCACAATTGCAACCTGTATGGAGAAAGAAGGTAAGGTTAACTGAAATGAACTACACTGCACTTGATGTCGCCTACACTCCAAACTAGCTGTTCTAAATTCTAACTCTAACTCTAAGTCCACTGATAGCTGGAACGACGGCGAAGTGACTACACAATCTCTGCACAGACTTCGGTTCTACACAGCCTATCCTGGAATCTCCTGAACCCAACTAACTGCACCTCTAAACTTCAGCAGCTGTCCTCTGCTATGATTCACCAAAACTAACAGTTCTGCCTATCTGTGCTGACTTCAGTAGAGAGAATGTTTACCCTGTCTCTCTCCACTAACTCTGGAATTGATGACTGAGGTTTAACAGAACCCCACTGGATTCTGGACTGGAACTGTAGCTGACTTCTACCACTCTGAAATTACCTGCCAGAGTACCTATAACTGGGCCGTCGGCTTTATTATGGCCGTGAAGAAACGAACATAAAAATTACCACAACGCTGGCAGCCTGCCAAATCTGCGTGTGTAACGAGCGTCAGAGCTCAGGATTTATCCACAAAAATCCTATTCGCTGGAAAATGTCTTCCCCTGGCTGGGAAAACGTATTTTCTTCCTCTCCTTCCACTACTGGCAACTAACGTAAAACCCTTGCGGTTCTGCGAATGCCCCAACTTTGCCGTGGGAGAAATTTTGTGGTCTCAAAATTCCGCTCTCATTCCCACAAAGCCGGTACCTGCTGTTTTTAGACAAAAGCAAAAACAACAGCTAAACAAAACGTTAATACTCTATTACAAATAACAATTAACTTCCTGACAAACCCTTAAGTCTTTAACACTTAAGTCTCCCCCGTCTATAATCAATACAGCTCCCCTACTCTCTCCCGTTATGCACCACCATACAAAATCATGCAAACAAAGTCCGCTCCCCCACTGAGCTCCCTTCTCTACCTGAGCCCACAAGGTAAACATTGGCTAACCCAGATCGCTTGTTCTGCCTGACTAACTCCGAGCAACAACAATATTTTCAATGGCCCGTCTGGGCAGACGTACTGTGGCCTACTTCTTACGCTGACACTAATGCCGTAATGTTTAACACAACTAAAACTAGCCTTCTCTAGGAATTCCTAAAATTCCCGTCAATAATAGTAATCACATTCAAAATGTAATACAAAATAATTCCCTTTAAAATTACTTCTCCCATCTTCTGAATTCACAGAACAAAAATGCACAATCAATAACATATAATCCTGTTTACGCTAGCATCTACCTGCCGTCAAAAGTTATACATAACCCCCGATTATCAAATTGAAAACCCCGTAGTTCTGCCACGTGGTGCCGCAGTTTTTCAACCACGCGCTCCTGCATACATTCATTACTGATAGCACACACGTGCTCCAATTAATACCTCTATCACTTCCGTCCACAGTTATATGCGTAACTATATAAATAGCGAGCATCAATACTCTCACTAAAATCACAAATGAAAATACACATTACACGCTCCCGACTATTCTGTAAATAAATAAAATTCGCAGATGCGGGTTTCTCTGCAGACCTGTTTTTGAAATAGATCCAAGCATGGCCGAAACCTCGCAACTTTCAAATCATCTTAAATACCGCTATTCCTGAAATAAGGAATTAAATGGACCTAGTTTCTCATGTCTATCACTCAGATCGAATTGATGGCTCTGGAGTTAAGAATTAAATTAAACTAAAACTTCCCACAGAGACTTAAATGATCGGCTAGGACTAGAAAAATTAAATAAAGTCCTCACGCAAAAATTCATGCTTACCAAATCTCGAATGTCCAACTGAAGGGCAATCGACTTGACTCTGGCAACCCGGCTTTGGCAATTTTTTCATTAAAAAGAGAAAGAAGCTATGAAATATAGGCCTTTTATAATCAAGACCCCCACGCGCCGACTTCATGACGTCATATGCGCGGCGTGGTTCTAAAGCCAATCGGAGCTCTGCATTTCAACTGCAGTTATCTCTCAGCCAATCAGAACCTTAGATCTTTCTGATGCAACCAGTTTCTGCCAGACAAAGAACCGGGAATTGGTCCTAGCCCTATACTGCGGAAATGAAGCAAAAATGGCCGCGAATAATTTAACTCCCGAAAAATGCGTATATGGCCACGCAATATCTTTAAAAAAAAGGACACTGGTGCAAATCCTGATCTAGCCTCTATAATCTTTCTTCTAGAAAAATACTGTCTAATTCCCTACACCCCCATTCTAAACACATAAAGAAGAACCATAAAGCAGATGAGATCAAACTCCCTCGTGATCTCATCTTGAAAAAACGTAAATAATAGAAGGAGAAGAAACATGGAGAAGGATTTCCTGTAATCCCTCCTAAAATAGTGAACTAAATGCAAAGAGAAAGACATGGGGCCTTCTGAAAAAATAAATTACAGTATAGTATCACAACATGATGGGTAACCAGCCCCATGCCCAACCCTCCTTAGTCACTTTTTACAACATGCCTGGTAGGGTACAGTGTTACTATTCTTTGCTTTTGTTTCAGGCCCCAGTAACAAACTGGTGCATTCAGAAATTATTGACTTGGGAAAAAATAGGATTTTATTCGGGACTAGTGTAAAAGCCTGTCATAAGACGGGAATTAAATTCAAAAGCACCAATACCTAACGGCAGTTTTACTTATTCAAAAGTATTACACACAAAAAAAAACCCACTGTGCATCACCACAGTACACGAACTACGTAGCAGCAGCAAGGATCCCAATGTGTGTATACGGGATCAAACATTCTATAAATATTTTAGTGCACACCGTCATTTGCGCACTTTTCGTTGTCGAGTGTTACTATTTTCGGGAGAGTACATATAAGGGAAACAATACAATTAATGTCTAACTTTCAACCAAAGTTGCATCCCTAAGAGTTACTGACAGAAAAAGCTGGGATTATATATATATATATTGATTATTTGCTCCTCAGCCAGATATAGTTCTCTGGAGCCTCTGAGGAGTCAAAGAAAGAATAGGTTTGCTCCCTTAGACATGTTGTATCAGGCCACTAATATGAGGTTGTCCATGAGGCTGGCAACCTCATCATGTCAAACAAATAGCTACAGAAACTACCATTCCAATTACACATGTGTGCTTGGAGCAGGCTTACTACTGTATAATTATAATATTATAATAAATAGCCTTAAATCCCACCCCCTGCAGACCCAAGTAGAACAGTCCCAACTAAGATGGTTTGGCCATGTCTGCAGAATGGGAGAAGATCGGCTACCATGACAAGCATGGAAAACAAAAAGCCAGGGATCCAGACCCCCAGGATGACCCAGAGTCCGCTGGGAGGACAACATTAGACAATCTTTGAAGGACCGAGGACTAGAATGGAACCAGGCCAGGAGGAAGACAACCGATAGGATAGTCTGGCGCTCTCTCTTCCAAACCTCTACACCTCACGGTAGAAGGGAAACGACTAAGTAAGTAAGTATAATAAATATATTCATGTCAATGAAAAAATAATTGTAGTAATGTTAGTTTCCTGGACTGTATTAAAACTGAAAACAGAGGCTAAACAAAGTATTCTTCTTTGTAATTTGTACTTTAGAAATAACCAAAAGTGTTTCCAATGCATTCTATAGGTCATTAGAAACCATCCAGAACATGAGGAAGTGGTTGGAGGATTTGCTTCTGAGAGAAAAGAAGCAAGCAATGGTAAATCTGCAACACTGTCCACGCAGACAAGTGAAGTAACTTTTGTGAAAGTTCCTGATGGAATGGCACCAGGTATTCCTTTGAGCTCCAATCATCTTGTGACATACAACGGAGCTTGGCCTACTTTGACAAGTAGGTTTGTTTTTTGGGGTTTGAAGTCAGATTTTATGTATACTGATCATGACTTTTGACTTGAGAAAAAACTCTATTTTCTTCATCTTGTATAAATAAACTACCAGGCATGTCGTAAAAAGATGACTAATCTGAGGATGTGCATGGGCGCTGGCAACCTCATCGTGTAAAACATATTACTAGAGTAAACACCAATGCAAGAGTGTATGATTTGGCATAGGCTTCTTCAAGATGGCCGTCTACAGTGGTGGCTCTATGCTTCATGATGAGCTCAAAAAATGGAGGTGATGTATAAATAAATATTTTCTTTTACTCACTCTCTGAGCAAGTATGTGAACTTACGTTAACCTAATGGCTACAGAAGATAACTCAATGAGTTTCAGTAACCCATTACATCTTAAAGCATTAAGGGCTTAAGATATCCTATTCTTTTCTCCCATGTTGGGCGACCGCAGCTGAGGGTTGTCACCTCAGGAGCACATTCCCATAGTCAATTATGACTGAAGGGGCTATTATTATTTTTATTATTATCTCCCACAACAGGCCCCAGCTACATTATGGGTGATTCTACTTTCTGCCTGCCTACATATCTGATGTCTGTTCTTGTAATAACCAACTTCCTGATTTATTTAATTCTCATTTACTGTCTTGTGATGATGCAAGCTTCCTTACTAGACAAGATGATTTCTATAGAACCCTTACTAACAAATTTGAATCCTCATTAACAATATTCTAACTTTATCTATTGAAGTTGTTAAATTCATGAATACACAAGAAATAATGTGATAATCATTTCATCTTTAATTCCATTAGTTTGTATATTGCATGCTGTGCTAGCCTTTGACTTAAAAGCCTGAACCACAAGGCAGTAAGAAGGAAAGGAGGGAAGGATCCAATTACACGCCCATTGGGGCATATTGGGAATATGGTGTTAGGCCCATATTTTCTTGACCATCAGCACACTTGGGGTGATGTGGTCAGCATCACGCCAGCCGCCTTAACCTTCCCAGAGTTGCTCTCGTACCGTTTGTGGTTTAAAAACCACCTCAACTAAGGATCAAACCATGGACCACCGAGCTAAGAAGCCAGTGCACTAACTACAAGGCAGTAGGCAGGAGAACATTTTAAGAAAATGCTATTTATTTACTTATTTATTTACAGTTGACAGGAGAGAGGAAAATATTAGAATGTTATAAAATTTAAATGTTGATGGCAAATAACTTGGAATAATTAATAGAACACCTGTCAGCAATTAAGAACAGGCTTATGAAATTGAGTGTAGTTCCTGGGGCTTTCTCAGGAGCAGAAGTAAGAAAATAACTACTTCTGCCTCAAGCATGTCATAAAAGGCAACTAATGTGAAGTTGTACATAGGGTTGGTAATCTCATTATGTAAAATAAGTTGCAACAAAAACCACTATTGCAGTATGTCGCCCTAGTACTGCTTTATTCTATCTCCACTTTTGACCAAATTTGACCTGAGGTTATAGGGGACCAAAGACGCAGCAAAAGAGATGAATGCAGTTAGCAACTCATAACTTGACTGCTTGTGTCAGGGTCAGCGAACCAGAGCTGACCAAGACTCTACTCCACCTCCAAGTGGTGGTCCTGGAAACAGGCTGCATCACTGCAGTCTGGCTAAGAGAGTAGGGATTGAAGAGGGAAGGCAAACCCAGTCCCAAAAAATGCCGTGCGGAAGTCGGTTGTGTCGAGCCGAAAGGTGTAAATATCACAGCTTTGCTGTAAACGGCGACACAACGCAACCATTGTCCTTTTCAGGATGAACGAGGAAGAAGGAAGGAAGAAGACCTGATGTTATAAATCGACATAAAATAGTTTAGTCTATCATCCCACACAATAACTTACAGTGTACAGTTTGGATCATCGTGAAAAAATATCATTTTAATGTGATATATCCTTCTAACCCAATATACTACTAACCCAAAAACTTTGAACATGTTTTCTCAAAACAAGCTAAAGTGGAGATGGAAAAAAGTAGTACTAGTGTGACGAATGTGGTATTCTACCTTAGTCCTCTAAATGAAATAATAAAAGACACTTGTCGTTTTTAATATTTCTTACACACAGCTATACAACATGTATAACATCTCACAAAGGCCATTATTCCAAGTCCTGTAACTCTTCCTCTCATATCTAAATATATCTCTAAAATGCTGGATAGGACACTACAAGGAGTAGCATGTGCTCTCATGCAGGCTTCTTACTAGGAGGCCAGTTGCAATGGTAGCTCCATGTTCCATAAGGAACAAAAAAGGAGCTGAATGAATTAAGAAATTTCATATGAATAAAACATGGTTCAGAGCAAAGATACGCAGCACGATATGAACTGATCTCTCTGTACAATAAAAAGATAGTGAGATTCAAAGAGTGAATAGTAGGAATGTCAGTCAACAGACCAATTAAATGTTATTCATACAGTCATAATAATGCACACAAAAAACAACTACTGTAAATGACTGCTCTTACTGGCACACACACACAAAAAAAGCCTACGTCTAAGTAGTAAGAAAACAGAAATAGTAGTTATTTTGAAACAAACTGAATAAATGTGGGGATGATTATAGCAGAAATCAAAAGTTTAATTAAAAGAATAAAAACAGATGAATGGACAGTATCAGTAGCATAGAATAAAAATCTGAAAGGCAGATTTACATAAATTTGTTCAAAGCATCAACAAAAACAGGTTAAGTATTTAGGAAACTAAAAATTCCCAAAAATAAGAACCCATTTAGACTACAACTGGAAACTGGCTATTTTAGAATAGAAGAACCTCAGTGTGCAGAACATCCTCAAGATAATAATATAGAGCATATCCTACTAAAATGTACAAAGTGTGAACAACAGAGAAAACCAATATTTAGATTATATTAGTTTATTTACAGCAGTGCTGCCTTGCACCCCATTATCTAGCTCACAAAATATGCCAGAGATGCGGAGAGAAAAAAAGAGATAAATGTATGTATTAACAAAATGTTATTTACAAAATGAGACTAAGGTTTGGTATTGAATTCACGTTGTCCCCGTTCTATTTTGTACAAATTCTGGTGAGCTCTTTGTATTATACAGTGTTTATGATGACGCCTTCCAAAATATATGGCTTGTCTTGCACCTCCAAAGGGTGGGTCTCTCAACCCCTGGGGGTGCATGCATCCCAGATTAAGACATATTGATTTACAGCCATGCAATTCACCTATAACTGTAAAACATTTGTTGCAAATAGACAGACCCAGAGAACTACACAGTATTGCAAAACAGCATATAACTAGACAGACCCAGAGAACTACACAGTATTGCAAAACAGCATATAACTAGACAGACCCAGAGAACTACACAGTATTGCAAAACAGCATATAACTAGACAGACCCAGAGAACTATACAGTATTGCCAAACAGCATGTAACTAGACAGACCCAGAGAATTATACAGTATTTCCAAACAGCATATAACTAGACAGACCCAGAGAATACACAGTATTGCCAAACAGCATATAACTAGACAGACCCAGAGAACTACACAGTATTGCAAAACAGCATATAACTAGACAGACCCAGAGAACTACACAGTATTGCAAAACAGCATATAACTAGACAGACCCAGAGAACTACACAGTATTGCCAAACAGCATATAACTAGACAGACCCAGAGAACTACACAGTATTGCCAAACAGCATATAACTAGACAGACCCAGAGAACTACACAGTATTGCCAAACAGCATGTAACTAGACAGACCCAGAGAACTACACAGTATTGCCAAACAGCATATAACTAGACAGACCCAGAGAACTACACAGTATTGCCAAACAGCATATAACTAGACAGACCCAGAGAACTATACAGTATTGCCAAACAGCATATAACTAGACAGACCCAGAGAACTATACAGTATTGCCAAACAGCATATAACTAGACAGACCCAGAGAACTACACAGTATTGCCAAACAGCATATAACTAGACAGACCCAGAGAACTATACAGTATTGCCAAACAGCATATAACTAGACAGACCCAGAGAACTATACACTATTGCCAAACAGCATGTAACTAGATAGACCCAGAGAAATATACACTATTGCCAAACAGCATATAACTAGACAGACCCAGAGAACTATACACTATTGCAAAACAGCATATAACTAGACAGACCCAGAGAACTATACGGTATTGCCAAACAGCATATAACTAGACAGACCCACAGAACTATACAGTATTGCCAAACAGCATATAACTAGACAGACCCAGAGAACTATACAGTATTGCCAAACAGCATATAACTAGAGAGACCCAGAGAACTATACACTATTGCCAAACAGCATATAACTAGACAGACCCAGAGAACTATACACTATTGCCAAACAGCATATAACTAGACAGACCCAGAGAACTATACAGTATTGCCAAACAGCATATAATTAGACAGACCCAGAGAACTATACAGTATTGCCAAACAGCATATAACTAGACAGACCCAGAGAACTATACACTATTGCCAAACAGCATGTAACTAGACAGACCCAGAGAACTATACACTATTGCCAAACAGCATGTAACTAGACAGACCCAGAGAACTATACAGTATTGCCAAACAGCATATAACTAGACAGACCCAGAGAACTACACAGTATTGCAAAACAGCATATAACTAGACAGACCCAGAGAACTATACAGTATTGCCAAACAGCATATAACTAGACAGACCCAGAGAACTATACACTATTGCCAAACAGCATATAGCTAGACAGACCCAGAGAACTATACAGTATTGCCAAACAGCATATAACTAGACAGACCCAGAGAACTATACAGTATTGCCAAACAGCATATAACTAGACAGACCCAGAGAACTATACAGTATTGCCAAACAGCATATAACTAGACAGACCCAGAGAACTATACACTATTGCCAAACAGCATGTAACTAGACAGACCAGAAAACTATACACTATTGCCAAACAGCATGTAACTAGACAGACCCAGAGAACTATACAGTATTGCCAAACAGCATATAACTAGACAGACCCAGAGAACTATACAGTATTGCCAAACAGCATATAACTAGACAGACCCAGAGAACTATACAGTATTGCCAAACAGCATATAACTAGACAGACCCAGAGAACTATACAGTATTGCCAAACAGCATATAACTAGACAGACCCAGATAACTATACGGTATTGCCAAACAGCATATAACTAGACAGACCCACAGAACTATACAGTATTGCCAAACAGCATATAACTAGACAGACCCAGAGAACTATACAGTATTGCCAAACAGCATATAACTAGACAGACCCAGAGAACTATACACTATTGCCAAACAGCATATAACTAGACAGACCCAGAGAACTATACACTATTGCCAAACAGCATATAACTAGACAGACCCAGAGAACTATACAGTATTGCCAAACAGCATATAATTAGACAGACCCAGAGAACTATACAGTATTGCCAAACAGCATATAACTAGACAGACCCAGAGAACTATACACTATTGCCAAACAGCATGTAACTAGACAGACCCAGAGAACTATACACTATTGCCAAACAGCATGTAACTAGACAGACCCAGAGAACTATACAGTATTGCCAAACAGCATATAACTAGACAGACCCAGAGAACTACACAGTATTGCAAAACAGCATATAACTAGACAGACCCAGAGAACTATACTAAACACAGTAACTAGACAGACCCAGAGAACTATACAGTATTGCCAAACAGCATATAACTAGACAGACCCAGAGAACTATACACTATTGCCAAACAGCATATAGCTAGACAGACCCAGAGAACTATACAGTATTGCCAAACAGCATATAACTAGACAGACCCAGAGAACTATACAGTATTGCCAAACAGCATATAACTAGACAGACCCAGAGAACTATACAGTATTGCCAAACAGCATATATAACTAGACAGACCCAGAGAACTATACACTATTGCCAAACAGCATGTAACTAGACAGACCAGCCAAACAGCATGTAAAACTATACACTATTGCCAAACAGCATGTAACTAGACAGACCCAGAGAACTATACAGTATTGCCAAACAGCATATAACTAGACAGACCCAGAGAACTATACAGTATTGCCAAACAGCATATAACTAGACAGACCCAGAGAACTATACAGTATTGCCAAACAGCATATAACTAGACAGACCCAGAGAACTATACAGTATTGCCAAACAGCATATAACTAGACAGACCCAGAGAACTATACAGTATTGCCAAACAGCATATAACTAGACAGACCCAGAGAACTATACAGTATTGCCAAACAGCATATAACTAGACAGACCCAGAGAACTATACAGTATTGCCAAACAGCATATAACTATACAGACCCAGAGAACTATACAGTATTGCCAAACAGCATATAATTAGACAGACCCAGAGAACTATACAGTATTGCCAAACAGCATATAACTAGACAGACCCAGAGAACTATACACTATTGCCAAACAGCATGTAACTAGACAGACCCAGAGAACTATACACTATTGCCAAACAGCATATAACTAGACAGACCCAGAGAACTATACAGTATTGCCAAACAGCATATAATTAGACAGACCCAGAGAACTATACAGTATTGCCAAACAGCATATAACTAGACAGACCCAGAGAACTATACACTATTGCCAAACAGCATGTAACTAGACAGACCCAGAGAACTATACACTATTGCCAAACAGCATGTAACTAGACAGACCCAGAGAACTATACAGTATTGCCAAACAGCATGTAACGTGAACAAAAATTATGATTATAGGTCTGTATCCTGTTATTCAAAATCCTCAAGGACAGCTTTGTTTTGGAAACAGGATTTTTTTCTGTTTTCAGATGTCACCCAAAATGTGTTTGAATATAGCCCAAAGTTGCCCAAAATGTGTTTGAACATAGCCCAAAGTTGCCCAAAATGTGTTTGAATATAGCCCAAAGTTGCCCAAAATGTGTTTAAAAATAGCCTAAAGTTGCCCAAAATAATCAGAAATTACTCAAATTGTGATTGCAAAGTAGGCCAAAGAAACTGTATATTTTCAGAATATTTTGGTTTCTGGGTGTTCAGATAAAAGGATATAAGCCTGTGTAAGGATTAGTTGAGGCATGCTGGGAAAGTGGACGTGATCTGGAATTAGAGATCTGTATATTCAAATTATAACCTACCAAAGGTTGAATGGGATAAATTTTTCTTCATAAACTATAAAAAGTAATAGTTACTGCTCAGAAAAAATTATTTAAAATGCAACATCAATGTAAATAAGAAAGCTTTTTGAAATGAGGCCATTTATTTAAATGCTTGAGTATGCTAGAAACATCAGGTAGAAGATAGTTTCAGAAATAAAGAACATAGTAGTTCAAGAGAAACAGGATTCCAAACATATGCAGCAAGTCTTTATCAATGGTAACTTAAAAAATACAAGAGTTCTGTTTTACATAGAGCTAATCCTGTTATATGGAAATGAATCATAGGCGTCCTATAATGTGAAAGTGAATTATGGGCACTGAGTAATTAATTAAGAAGACGTCAATCTCAAGAGCTGATAGTGATATGATTTTACTGAACAATATTATGATTATGATCACAATTGAAAAAGGCCTACACACAAAGGATGCTAACTGTTTACCTCACTAGGAACCAGTCTACAATTTATTTGTTACGTGTTATAAAAAGAGAAACATTGTGACAGCAGGCAAAACTGATGGGAAAAGAGACAGAAGATTATAAAAAGAGAAAATAGTTGACAGTTTAACATAAATGTCATTGAAAAAAATCAACAACAGAACAGCTAAATAGTTCTTGGAACAGGAAGCTAATGAGAGGAGTTATCGCCTGTGCCAGTCGGCATGTCATTTGAAGAGGAAAATAACTTGTGCAGCTTTTCTTAGGCATTTCATCATGCAGGTTATGATCTTATCTCATTTTAGAAAGTGACAATGTTTGAAACCGATAGCAGAGACTTGAATAAATGTGCTATTTGTAAAGTTTTTTTTACATTTTTTTTTTTTAAAGTTTAATACACCAACATGTTACAGATTTCAAGATGTCATGTCACAAGTGAGAATCCAGGAGTAACTGTCCTTATCTTTTGCTAATATTACAGGACGCAGTGGCGTACTTAGCACTTTGTCCACATCTCAAGAACTTGACAGTCTTAGCTTTAACTCCACTAACAGCAGCAGCAGCTTTTGTGCCAAGCCAGGAACATCTGAATCATCAACTTTGTCATTAGCATCTGACGCTGGAGAACAGCCACAGCAACTGGGAACAAAGGTTTGTTTTTAAGATTATTTTTAGGTTCTGTCTGAGTCTTCAGTACACACTGTTACAGTAGTTCCTGGAGATCTCTGAGAAGACAGAAAGAATGGGACTACTGCTCCTTAAGGCATGTCATGAGAAGACTCTAATATGATACAGTGCATGGGGCTGGCAATCTCATCATGTAAAAGAAATTACTCCAGAAAACAAAATTAAGTTAAGACAGACTTCAGCATCAAGTGTTATGTATAACTAGCAATAACCCGTCAATAATGACGTCTTGAAGAAACAATCAAGAACTTACATTTTAAGGCTATTTTTAACAAAATGATGAGTTAAATCCGTTTCCGGAATGAAACTGGGTTGTTCACCGACTTTTCTTCGTTGAGCGTTACTATTTTCGGGAGAGTACATATAAGGGACACAATACAATTAGTGTCTAACTTTCAACCACAGTTGCACCCTTTAGATGTGACCGACTTACAAACGGTGAGAATTATGGATTTTGATGATGATAACAGGTGCACTCGGCTCAACACATCAAAGGACAGCATTATGGTCCAAGGGAGAGTATTACAAATTAGAGATAGAAATTTTATTTCCAACATGAAAAATGAAGAAGTTTTTAGTAAAACTTAACTCTTTGACTCCAGACCAACGCTCTGAGCGTTGCAAAATTCAACACGCCGTGCCAGAGCAACGCTCAGGGCGTGGTTTTTAGTTTATCACGAATAAACCCTAAAAATCGTCCGCTTAATGCAGTTCATATATCAAAACTCGTAGAATGACTTCCGCTACTATTTAAACAACTAATTTGACTTTAGTTAATCAGCACATGTGCGTGTTTTGATGTTATTATCACAATGTTTGTGAAGATTCGCGTGTTTACGTTTTTCGTTGTTTTTGCTAGAGAAATATGTCACGCTTTATATTTACATTTTCTAAGTCTCCTAAGCAAATAATTGTGTCAAACTACTTTGAAACATTGCTGACATTGATGATGATTGTTTGGTAGTCACAGTTTGTTGTCAAAATACGGAATATATGCAGAAAAGCTAGACACACTAGATTTAGTTGATGAGTCAGCGTAGTCATATTCTGGCCGATCAGAAAGCAACAAAACTAGACCTACCATAACATCTAATCACTAGTTCTTGGTAGAAGATGAAGCTAGGGATACTATTAAAACATTAAACAAGAGTAAAAAAGTATTTATATGACGTTATTCTTATTTATTTGTTTGAAAATTACGTAATGCACGATTGCATAATTTATTTTTTTCTTACAAAGAACCACGGAAAAACTGGTGCGAATAACACTAAATGTACTAATTTTGGCCATAAGCATGTTTTTTTTTTTACTTTGTATATGGATTAACTTGACGTTTGAAGACTAAAAAGAAAGTTTTATTGTCTACGACAGTAATTTGTCTTTGGTAAGATCGTATTCTACAGTCAACTTTTTAGCGTTTTTCAGTTTTACATGCAAAATGATTAAATTATACCGAACATACTTGTGTTAATACTACCACAGACATTATATATTTGAATTCTCTATCCATTTCCCTACAGTTTGGTATATAATAAGTACATGTTCAAAGGAAAATTCACAAACAAATTTAGACTGAAAGATGAACACTTCACTCTATAAAATTCTGCCCACAAAAAAAAGTCTGGCACAGCGTGCAAAATAACTCTGGAATGAATGAGTTAAGAACATTTTTCTCTCCCCCCCCCCAATCACCCAAAGATCCACCAAATCAACCCTGGTGATCCACCGTTAGGTTGTGATCAACCAGTTGCCCTCCCCTGTACGAGATGATGTTCAGTTTTAATCACTTGGTCATCTTCACACGTGGGCATAGAGTAGAGATACTTACTTGTTGTTCAGACGAACGCTATACTGTCCTATTGGCAGTCTTCCTCCTGGCATGGTTCCAATCTAGTCCACTTTCCTTCAAGGATTGTCTAATGTTGTCCTCCCAGCGAACTCTGGCTCGTCCTGGAGGTCTGGATCCCTGGTCTTGGTTTCCCAAATGTGTTGTGGTATCCGATCTTTTTCCATTCTGCAGACATGACCAAACCATCGTAGTTGGGACTGTTCTACTTGGGTCTGCAGGGGCTAGGTTTTGAACCCTTGCCATATCATCTGGTTGTGGACCATTTTTGCGGATCAGAGATTTAGAGTTTAATTAAAAGAATAACAACAGATGAATGGACAGCAGCATGGGATACAAATGTAAAAGGAAGACATGCATATAAGCTGTTCAAATCTCCAACAAGAGCATGTGAAGTATCTAGGGAATTACAAATTCACAGTAATAAGAATTTTCTCAAACATCAACTGGAAACAAGCTATTTCAGAAAAGAAGGCCCTTACTGTGTGGAACATCTACAAGACAATAATTATACAGCAGTGACTACTAAAATGTAAGAAGTCTGAACAACAGAGAATGCCAGTATTAGAATATTTACAGATTTGAAATTTACCTGTAACTGTAGAACAGGTGGTGTGAATAAATAGAGAGACCTAGAGAACAGCTCAATATAGTTAAACAATATTTGACGAGAACAAAAATTAATATATAATAATTAGCGGGAGCCGCGGTAGCATAGTGGTTAGTGCACTGGGTTCCTAGCTCAGTGGTCTATGGTTCAATCCCCAGATGAGGTGGGATTTGTTTAGGCCGCAAACGGCTCCTGGGTCGATCCAGCCCCAATTGGGTACCAGAGCAACTCTGGGAAGGTTAAGGCGTGATGCTGACCACATCACCCCTAGTGTGCCGATGGTCAAGAAAATATGGGCCTAACACCATATTCCCAATATGCCTCAATGGGCGTATAACAGGATCCTTTTCCTTTAGTGGGGGTTTGGTGGGAAGGTGAAGGTCTAGTAAAGATCTAGTAATACATATGACTAATTTGGTTGACATTTAAATTACTCTTTATTTGTCATTAGTAATATATATTACTAGACCTCACTTAGACCTTCACCTCTGCTGATTGTATAGGGATGGTGTCGTGGTTGAGTTTGAGTGTAGAGTATTTGTCGAGTTGGACAATAGTAGTGAAACCGACAAGGGATAGTGGACTGACAGAGTTATAGATTACACACACAGAAAGGTGTAAATAGGAGATGGACTTGAGACAACCTGGAAGAAGATTTATCAAAATGATCTCTCTCTCCAAGCCTCAACTCACTTATGTCTGTCTAAGCACCTCCAGCTCTCTCTCTTTTCTCTTATCATACATAGAGATTATAGTAAAGAGCTAAAAATACAAATATGGATGGAAAGGTCGTGAACAGCGTATTAATAAATGTGTAAAATTTATTAAAGAAGAAAAGCATGAAAATAATGCATATCATCACAACAACATAAAATTACCTCAATAATCAAATATTCATCAAATAATCATATACACCAACAACCACACACACAGATCACCATTCATAAAACCTGTAGAACACCAAGAGATAAATAATCGAGTGACAGTCCTTCGGTTTTCGGGGACCAGCTGAAGTAACTCCAGTAAGTGGTGTTTTCGTATATATCCGCCATCGGTGATGGAATTAACCTGAATAACATCACTGTATAGGCGCTATCGTTGGTGATCTTCTCCCAATCTCAACATACAGGAAACCTAACCTGTAGTTACAGTTAAATGAATATGCTTATTCATCTTACAACATTAAATGAATTTACATAAACAGATTACAGCATTTGACATTACACAAATAAATCGTATGTCCCCTTGGGGAAATATATTAGCATTCCACAATGAGTACATAGACAAGGCAATGTTCTTGCTATCATGATACAGTTGTGGCTAGATCATACGATATAATTATATCTATGCCTGGTGACTGCTTTCAGTGAAAGTTATAGACTAGTGCCTAGCCACACAAGTAAACATAAAATGATCCTCCCTTGCCACTAGAAATATCTATCAAAAGGAATAAGTGACTAGCTCCTATAATCCAGAGTTATTACCTGCATCTCACTATTCAGTTTTAAAGTGAACAATCCACACCTGACATTATCTTACAGAAATGACAGTTAATCTTGCTGACTCTTAACCCAATGGTAAGCATTCGTGGACTGATTCTACGCCTAATATCTGTTATTGTAAGTTTGACATTTAACCCATGATAAACCGTAACAGTGTAAGCACCACTTAATAGGCCGTAGACAGCGCTACCTTATCACTGAATAAATTACTAGGAGAAGTCCTCAGAAATAAATTCACTTCCCTAACAGATATATATAAAAGCTAACATGAATCTAATATTATAAGATATGTCAACTCACCCCGAAAAATGCCAAGAAATAGGTGAAAAACATTTAGTTCTGTGTTAATGTTTGCCTTATTTCCATAATGGTCTATCTCGGGCCAGGAAATTCACGAATGTCTTTGTCTATTAAAACCAGTCTACTCTTATAGATCACAAGGGACGCTCCCCCCCGAACACCTGGCGTGCGTATTTCTACAGAAGTTCGGCGAAAGACGTAATCTAGAGTAAGACAAAAGAAATCGTGCGAAAGTTCCCCAGGTAGAGAAATGCATAACATTATGCTCTCTCTTGTCTAAGGGGCGAAAACCCAAAGACTGACCGCGGGTTGTCTCCCCCTGTTTCCAGGATGCATAATATTATGATCCGAAGCAGCGTTCTGGAAGCCAAACACAGGGACCCTTTCACTCGTGATCAAAGGCTTTAAACGTAAGAGATATTCCTTTGGTCAGACCAGGTGCTGCTAGATAACATTACGTTACCTCTACGCTGGCCATTGAGGAATTTAGTACTAAAGGCCAAACGTAAACAAAACCTCGGGGAGGGTTTGCGAAGGTGAAAAATGAAAGAAAGAAGAATACAAAATGTCTCGGAAAACAGAACATTTAAAGGAGTAATCAAATTATGGACAAGATGGTAAAATAAATTATCTTTCACGTGACAGATGGTCATTATGGTTTGTATTTATATATGTATATTATATATTTGTACAGGTGGAGATGGTATACTCACTGATGAGCATGCTAGGAACTCATGACAAAGAGGACATGTCCAGAACACTACTTGCTATGTCCCAGTCCCAAGATAACTGCATCGCCATGAGGCAAGCAGGTAAGATACCGGTTTCTCAGTCAAAAATAACTACTGTTATGTGACAAGAAGTAAGAAAGCAATTATCATATTGAGATAATTGTATCTGTTTAGTATGTCATTAGATGTTATAGAAAAATGCTGATATCATGTCAGTGCAATATGCCTCTTGTTCTGAACATAACAATAAGAACTAAAATGAATAAGAAGGGAAAACAAAATACGAATAAGAGAGAGAATGCCTAGAAATAAAGAATCTTTGTAACCTGAGAACTTCAGTTTGAAATTTTAATGATGTTTAGTTTAAGATGTTAATGTTTGTTTTTTTAATTTGAGATGTTGATTTTTTGTTAAATCTTACATACTTACTTACTTAATCATCCCTCTTCTACCATGAGGTGTAGAGGTTTGGAGGAGGGAGCGCAATACTATCCTATCAGCTGTCTTCCTTATGGCCTGGTTCCAATCTTGTCCTCGGTTCTTCAGAGATTGTCTAATGTTGTCCTCCCAGAGGACTCTGGGTCATCCTGGAGGTCTGGATCCCTGGCTCTTACTTTCTATACTTGTTGTGGTAGCTGACTTTGTTTTTGTATTTAATTTGAGTTGTTAATGTTTTTTTTTTAATTTGAGATGTGAATTTTTTTTAATTTGATATGTTAATGTTTTTTATTTTGAGATGTTAATGTTTTTTTTAAATTTGATATGTTACTTTTTTTAAAATTTGATATGTAGATGTTTTTTAATGTACTGTTTATATCACATTAACAGGATGTCTTCCTCTTCTGCTTCAACTGCTTCATGGGAGTGACAAAGATTCAGGACTCCTTGGAAAAACAAGGGGAAGTAAGACTGCCAGAGCTCGGGCCTCTGCAGTTTTGCACAACATTGTGCACTGTCACCATGATGACAAAAGAGGGAGGAGAGAGGCCAGGACACTGAGGCTGCTAGAACAAATACGGGCCCACTGTGACCAGCAGAGTGAAGACAGCGATGATCATTGTGACGAGGGTGTTGGCAGTAGTAAGTATATACGTGTTTGTCTACATTTCTGCTCCTTTTTTCTCACTTTATTCTTCTTCTTCTTGGATCTTTAGTCCCTGACTGTCAAAGCAGTCAGTGGCCATCACGCCTAGTGGCATCTTGTAGTTCAGCAACAAACTGTCCCCATTTTGCTCAGTTGGTGGCTGTCCTTTGTGCCGTACCCCAAATCTGGTTCATGCTTTGCATCTCAACCTCCACTGTTCTCCGCCAGGTTGTTTTTGATCTGCCTCTCTTTCACTGTCCTTCTGGGGTCTGTAGCATTCTTACTTTATTGCTCATTGATAATCAGTGGTTTCATTGACACATTCACTCTTTCTACTTCTTTTTTTCCATGTCTCTTACAGATGTAACTAATATTCGCTCATTTTTGTTAACTTTTTTTGGTTTTTTTTTAATAATTTTTTTACAAGATGTAAATCAACAGCAAAAAAAAAAGCTACAGACTTTCATTAATGGATACTTGCATTGAATAGAAGGATTGAAATGGTATGACAAGATTACTAATGTGGAACTGATGGCAAGAACCAGAAAAATGCCAGTGGAACAAGAGATGAAAAGAAGATGCTGGAGATGAATAGGATACACGTTGAGGAAACATGTTGATAGTATTACCAGGTAGTCCTTATTCTGGAATTGCCAGGGTAGGAGAAG
>JAMPIV010001607.1:0-35000 GCA_024509875.1 Oreohelix idahoensis
GGTAAGAAAGGAGATGAATAAAATGGGTGAAGAATAGGGTTTTTAAGTAAATGGGTGGGGTTGTAGGGTTTTAGGGAGGGGAATGGGGGATTGAGTTTTTGTAGGATTTGTTTGGTGTGTTGATTAAGCCTTTGTAATAATGTATTTCGTGTAATATTGTGAGATAATCTCTCACAAATTTTAACTGCCTGCTTATAATAGAACACATGTTCTCTTCTTTGAAAATAAAATGGTTTTTTTAATATGATAATAGCTGCGCGGATAAGAACTCAAAAGGGCCACGGGGAGGTGGGGGGGGGGGGGAGAAGGGGGTGAGCGAGGGGGAGGTGTGGAAAGTGCCCAAATACTGCAACAACAGAAAGCAAAAATGCATTCTTTTGGATTAACCTTTATTTAGGAAGATGGGAAAGCGAGTCCCCAGATGTAATAAGAATTAGTGAATATGCCCCTTTTGAGCTACCTACGGCGCGCGAAGTCACTACTGTAGCTGGTCTCTATGCAAGAAGTCTCGTCAAAGAACTTCGTGTGCTGTTGCCCTGGTGGTAGCAAAGGACACTAGATAACAGAAAAGTAATATAAGCGATAGGCACTTCGCGATTTCAAACCCAGGGACCATCCAAACAAGCACCACCGCCTCGCGACGACAAGAGTCGTGAAAGGATACAAGACCAGCTAAGAACTCAAAAGAAAGTGCATCGGCGATGGTAGTCGCATTTACCACACATTCCATGGAAAAACTCTATGGAGATACAAACAGCCTCATACTGACCACTGCGTACTTTGAAAATATTCAAGCAGTCGTCTGAGAGTGTACGAAGAAGAAGTACTGGTGACAGTCATATGTGACTTTCTCTGTTTATCATATCATAAATTGGGCATCTTTGAACCAGATATCCAGCAGTCATTTTATCAGTGCCACATTTACACTCATGTCAAAAGAACTGAAACGCGACATGTATTACAACAGCGCATCATTGATTTTAAATAAAGAGGTTAAATGACTAAACTCTGAATAACTGTAACCACTGCTCGATAAAGATAAATCTCAGCTTGAAAGATGAAGTGAATTAAAGAAATAAATGTAAGGTCCGAGAACCGAAACAGACGAATAAAAAAAAAGAGAGAATACAAAAATAGTGCTTCAAGAATACAAACGAACGAATGGGAATCCGAGAACATTTTGATAACCTTAACTAAAGCTTTGAATCGAAATTAACAGCTTTAAACATCCGCATAGCACAAGCAGAACACTTCAACCTAATTAACGCATCACGGAAACACAAACGTCTCCCTCTTCCTTAAACAACAACAACAACAAACCACCCCCCCACCCCCCCCCCCCTCCCCCCCCACGTTTTCACATCATATTTTTGAATTTTTGAGCACGAAGAATGCTGCAATAAACGCAGACATATTTGTTATGGTAAATAAAAACCTAATTAAGTGTTCACTAACAAATGAAATTTTTAAAATGCAAAGACGTGACCTGATACACATTAAAGCAATGTTTCTCAAAGTCTGGTACGCATATCTCAAAGTGTACATGAGAGGGGTTCAATGGGTACATGGCAGATTATTATTGTTTTTTACTTTATCATAAGATTTTTACAACCGATCATATATTGTTGTTGTTTAACTAGGGCCGCTGAGCTTTTTGATCTTTTGCAGCCAATGCCACGTAGAAGATTCCTTGGTATTATGTACACTGTAGATCCAGACTTTTCTGCCATTCCGAAACATGCTGAGTTGAAGTTATGAGCTCCAGTTTCTCCAGCTTGGCTTGCATTTAAAGGATCTTCACATCTGGTCCGAAGACAGGAGGAGGAAGCGCATGGCATACTGTGCATTCCCCGCCATCCAAGGGGGCTCTGCGTGTAGTCAACCAGGTAACAGACAGAGCTTCGTATAAAACTCAAGTGACTCCTCCAATCTATCTGTGCAATGCTGGGTTCTCACCATGTATCACCACAGGGAGAACCCCTTAAAGTGTGTGGGTGATTTCAAGAGTCAATGAGGGTCTAATTAGCCTCACAGACTGAGGTTCACGTCTACATCTGTATAATATAGCACTGTGCTTAGCTGGTGGTTATATAAGGATGACTCCAGATATGCCCCCTTGCATATTTATCATATACATCCGCCGACCTGTCATAATGTTTATTGCTTAGTTTTTAAATTATTATTTCGGTATAGGGTGTCCCAAAAGTCCTTGGGCAGATCTATAAGTAAGTTTTTTAAAATTGAAAACTGTACATGCACTTTTGGGACACCGTGTATATAGTAGATATTGTATTACTGTTATTATAAATCAGAGATATATATACTGCTTGCTGAAGGCTTTCTGCAAGGGGACAAGCTACAGTGGTGGCGTCATGATCTGCTACAAGTGCAAAGTAACATGATGATATATTACATATGTGCGAGTGTAGATGAAAAAGTACTATTAAAACTACCATTAAATTATTTTTGCCGACGAGAGGTGCGCCAGTACGACAAGACTCCCATACGGGGTTCACGATTATGACGAGTCAATCTTCGATAGTTACACTATTGGACTGTGACAAACTGACTGTTATTTTTATTTTCAACCCGCCCCGTTCTTTATTATTATTATGGTTGGTTCTTTTTCTCTTCTGTTTTTATCAGGTTTTCTGATTTTTGGTTGTTTTCATTTCTTGTCATGGTTCTGGGAATTGCAGGAACACCACCACCACCCCTTTCTTTCCGGGGTGGGGGTAACCTCTACCCGCATTTTGCTTGATCTAATTAGTTTCATTCTTAGCGGGGATAGTGCAGGAAGACGGTCAGTAAATTGATGTAACTTTAGGTAAATACACGGCGGTAATCGCTATAGCGGGACTTGTAAGTGGTCTGCGATGAGGTGATTTTATGTAAGTAATACCTGTTGTTTGCTTTATCGGAGCGAATATTCTTCGTATTTGCTCACGGGCGAGCTTCTTCTTCCTCGTTCGTCCTGAAAAAGACGGTGGTTGCGTTGTGTCTGTTTACGCCTAAGCTGTGATATCTGCACCTTTCGGTCGACACATCCGACTTCTGCACGGCATTTTTTAGGACCGGGTTTGCCTTCCCATTGCGATCCACACTCGCTCAGCCAGACTGCACTGCTGCAGACTGTTTCCAGGACCACCACGTGGAGGTGGAGTGCGGTCTTGACCAGCTCTGATTCGCTGGTCCTGACGCAGGCAGTCAAGCTATGAGTCGCTGACTGCGTTCTCTATTGCTGCGTCTTTGGGTCCCCACGGGCGAGCAATAACTAGTCCTTTGATCTCCGATTTCAGGAGAGAGAGACAGAGAGAGAGCGAGAGAGCACTCGGCGATTGGTAGCGGCTTTCTGTGGTTAGCGGCTTCGTCAGATGTTAAGATAATGTTATGCAGTTTCAGGGAAACTCATATGATTGTTTTCGATTTTAATTTAGGTAGTATTCGGTCAAGATGCAAATCGAGCAAATGAATTTTGAGGGACATGTTATAGCCCATAATTCTGTATGCTTCTATGCACTGCTTAACAATATGCACATAGTCGACAGATTTGTGATTTCCCAGAAAGTTATCGACGCTCGATTTGAATGCCATCCATGCGCGAAGTTCACTACCATGTAACAAGTTCTCGAATTGTTTGTCTGCAATAACTTTCCTAATCTGAGGTCCTATAAAGATACCTTCATTTATCTTTGCATCGCTAACTTGCGGAAACTTTTCTCGAAGATAAGTGAAAGCTTTGCTCGTTTTATCTAACTCTTTTACGAAATTCTTCATGAGCCTCAACTTTATATGTAACGGTGGTAAAATGATGCTGTCTTTGTTAACTAATGGCTCGTGTATTACATTTTTATGCCCGAGCTGCATACGATCCCTGATAGGCCACACCTTTCTTGCACAATGTTCCTGTCTGTTGCGGCTGTCCCATTCACATAGGAAGCAACAAAATTTAGTATACCCAGTCTGCATGCCCGTGAGAATTGCAATGACCTTTAGGTCTCCACAAATCCGCCATTGGTAGTCATTGTACTTTATTTTTGCCAAAAGTATAACCATATTGTCATAAGTTTCTTTCATGTGAACAGAGTAGGCGACTGGAATTGATGAAAATAAATCTCCGTTATGCAATAACACGGCTTTTAGACTAGTCTTGGAAGAGTCGATGAAAAGTCGCCATGCGTTGACTATGTGCTCATGACCGAGGTGCACCATTAGACCGTTTACATCTTTGCAATAGCAAATGTCATCATCCATCTCAAAGTATTGAACAAGTTCTCTGTGTCTATGACGAAATTTAGATATCAGAGTATTGGGCGCTAAAAGATTCCATTCTTTGAGTCGCGAACTGAGTAATTCCGCTTGTCCTTTGGTAAGAGCGAGATCACTTATTAGATCTGAAAGTTCTGAATGGTTAATTAAGTGAACACCATCATTCACCGGTATATAATCCGAGTCAGAATTAGTTTCTAAAGCAGGTAAACTATCACTTTCTGATGGTTCATTCACGTCCAATGGATATTGTTCTGGTGGAACTGGGATCGGACACGTGATTGGATCATGAGGCACTGGTTTCGAAACCAATTCAATATTTGGATAAACCACAGACTTTCTAGTTTTAAAAGTGAAACCATGGATATTTGCCAAGCAGAAGTAACGATCAGTAGCGGGATTTGTCGGTTCACGCCATATTACTGGCACTCCAAATGGCATCGACTTATGCTTCGGCGATTTTCGTAACCAACCTACCAATGTACCTCGTATTTGCACAAGTCGAACAAACTGCATCTGGCTTCCAAGATTTATTTGCATCATCAACTTTCGAATCGAAATAAAGTTCATATGCTTTCTTTAGTAATGGTGTAAATTTTTTTCTGGTGAACACGATCGGTAAAATATCCGCACACGTAACAGAACAGATCAGCCGAATTTCTACAACTTCTAGAAGCCATATTTCGCTCAGAATTATTTCAAAATACAGTAACTATATGAAAAATAGCGTAACATATGTCATGCATCTTTTAGCAGTATAAAAAGTAGAATTATTTTGCGTTTGATTAATTTTTAATAAGTTATATAGTAACAATGAAACGGAGCAAATAACGGTTTCCCAAAAATATATTTATTCACAAATATCTTAAGAACCCGATGTGATAGAGATAAACGGATTTCAGATTTGAAATCAGCGCAAAAAAACTGACCTAAACAAGACACACAAAAACGTGAAAAAACTATGGTTAATTGGGTATGGGTCTGACCAACACACAACGTTTAGTTCTTTTCGTTGTTTATTATCATTAAACTTTTACAACATCAAAACATATATAGAGAAATCAATAAAATCATTGTTTACAGGCATATGAAAATAACCGAATAAGTGCCCTCCCCTTGTTGAGAAAGGATCCCAAAGAAGTTAATAACCCAAAGGTCAAAGATAAGCACTAGGTTACAGAATAGAATATGAAGAACAAATTCCCAACTAAATTACTACTCAGTAAAGTACGCAAGTTTAGCGAAATTTTAAAAAGTTAGTACAATGATTGTAACAAAAGGAAAATATTCCATCTCTCTTTCTCTCACATGTGGCCACATACAATCTCGCTTACCCACTCGTGGTGTTGGTATCCCTTGAAAAAAAAATACAATAGTTCCTGAACCTATCAGGTGGGTTGCCCAAATATGGCCCCAGTCCAGCCTATATCGAATAATAATTACAAGGTGGACGCCAAATTTGGTGGTGTAATTTTCCCTGGATGAAATAGGTGGCCCCATGAATAGTTACTGAAGCAAGACATGCTCTGGACGTTCACAGTTGCAAAAGGAGAAAAGTAATTCCAGTATTGCTAAGCATCTGGTTGCTAAGACAAATGTTACAGTATGTAAAAACGATGATGATGGTAAATCCTATCGGCTGGCTCTAGGGTGAGTGACGATTTGAAACAGCACATCTTTCTGAATGAATCCAGCCGCCCTGTCAGGTCTGCGAGAAATAAACAAGACATCATGAAAAGAAATGCAACTATTCTATAAATACACGGACGGGGACGAGACGTTTTCTCTCCCACTCCGGCAGTCCTGCTTAAAGTTAAAAGGCACACGGTGACTATATTTACAACTATACGGTCAGTTTTTTCGCCCGCTCTGCGCTTTCAGATTCGGACCAAGGTATGCACCTTCCCGCTCCTCTGCGCGCGCGTTAACAATCAGCTCACACTGTCAACTATTGTTTTATCATCCCTATGCGCACTTACAAATATCGCATGTCGTTAATAGTTATTTTATTGTCGGCGCCTGTTAGTTTAGTCATAAGGTATACCAATAGTCACTTACTATAAAACACTAAAATGAAATAAACGTGAATCCTATTCGGTCACTATAGTCGCGCTTACACTTAATCAGTCACTAAACCGTATCTTCTGGTGTGAGAAGCGGGTGATAAAATTATCATTCTAACCTGGCAAAGAAAAAGTTATTTATTTCACTAGTTTTAACGCTAGAAATCACAGTGAATTATAATGGTAAACTTAACACATTAAATCACGTAAATGCTAATTTCTATTACCACAGATCAGAAATGAAACAATCCCCACGAAATGCTATTAACACACTCCTATAATGGTTCTAGAATAACACGTTTAGATTATCCAAAATTCTGAGCAACGCTGATCAGTGAGTTTAAGGGACCACTGCTTATATCTATTCATTTGCTCTCAGATCCCTAATGGTGTTAATTTCGCATTAACATGCGAACCATAAGATTGAGAAACTGTGGACCAGATGAAAAGTTCTCTGACGGCCACCGTTTTCCTCGTCGAGCGCTGCTTTGCCCGACATCAAAGACCTCGTCCCACTATGGGGGTTTCATTCGAAATCGCTCGCGTTCTCGAGATGAAATGCAAAATCGGCGTCAGAGTTCCCCTGTATCTGAAGATCAAAGTGTTAAGTGTTTATCCCACGTGCGCTCTGTCTAATGACCGATAATTGGCAAATCAGCTTGCGTGAGAAACTCAGGTAAACAAACGTGATTCGCTCCCCTGTTAAGACTGGCAGGTTGCGAAAAGTTGGTAAACAACTCTGTTGTTATGTTCCCAGAAAAAGGGCGTGGATTCAACGGTGAATCATTCACACAGAAAATTGCGTGGTTTGGCTTAGCCAATGGTAGACACTAAATGGGAAAGCAAAGGCTGTCAGATTACTGTATCAATATTTCCATTCCACGTTACAGTACGTCCGGGCTTTGAAGATGTGAAACCCTTTCATATCTCATTTATGGAAATAGAGCTACTGTCATCCGCAGCTTCCAAGTGATTGCTATCTTCCATAGCATCATCCTCCTCCATGCTCCAATTTAGACTCATAAAATCCGCTCCTACATTCTCTTTTCCTGGTATATATTGTACTTTGAACGAGTACACGCTTAACAGCAGAGCCCAACGAATAATCTTTGTGTTAAAATCCTTATTGGCTCCTAGGAATGCCAATGGAGCATGGTCTGTTTGCACTGTGAATGAAACTCCATACAGATATTCATGGTGCCTCCTGATTCCGTTAACGAGTGCTAAACATTCCCTCTCCCCGGTCAAATAATTCCATTCTGCTGTGTTGAGTTATGTCCGCTAGGACGGGCGGTAAGGTCGGCTTTCTTTAGTCTCCTGAGGAGCATAGCGACCGTAGCAATATGTTCTTCATAGTTATCCGTTGCAATCAGTATATCGTCCATGAAATTGTGTATATGTGGACTTTGCAAGGGTTCTAAAAGCTTTCTCATCATTCTGGTGAAGACTCCTGGTGCGTTGTGCAAACCGAAAGGCATAACGTTGAAAGTATAATGTCCTTCACTGGTGCAAAAAGCTAGCAGGGGTTTAATTTCCTCCTTGACTGGTATTTGGTAATAACCTTTACTCGGTCAATCTTGGAGAAAATTCTTGCCTTGCTAAGCTTGGTGAACAGTTCAGAAGCGTTTTGCAGGGGCTCATGCTGGAATTCCATTACTGTGTTAAGTAAGCGGTAGTCAATACACAGCCGAACTTGTGCTATTTTGATAACCTTCCATGGGCTGCCTTTAATATAAGAATAGTGCTGGGGAATTATTTAGTAAAGTTATAATATTGGGAGACAGTGAAGCAGTGTTGTGACGCATACCTGCCGAGGTCACGAGCCGGCCTCAGACGCCGTCAGGCCAGCAGCGCCTGTGTTAAGCCTAAGAGACAAGCTGTTGTCTTGTGAAAGAGAGGGGAAGGGGTGAGCTGTTAAGTCTGACCCGAGGGCAGAAATAGGGTAGAGCGTGAGGGTTTGTATTTAGTTTGAAGTTTGATTATGGTATGGAAAAACGGGGTGTATGTGAATATTTGTGTATGTAATGTTGAATTATGGTTGTAGTGAATTGGTTGTATATGTTATTTCTTTCACTGATTAACGGCGTCATAGGCAACCCATAAGCCTGCAACGGATTTTTGCCTTCTCGGAGAGGGAGGCAAGAGACATCATTGTAATTGAAAGCTGAGTATGCGCAGAGTAACGGGCGCCCCTAGTTACGTCTGCAAGACGGAGAGGCATTACGGATTCCCTGACTTGGGGGAACATATACCTGAGCATGGAATTGCCTAGAAATTGGAGCGCTTGGCTCCTACGGTCCAATACACAACTGTATGTTTACATACTGCTACAATAAAGCAGAAGGCCAAAACTCGAAGCGGTTTAAATCGTCGTTTGTGTGAAGAATTGAGTGCCATCACTGCTAGATCTACGGCCAGATGCAAAAATATATATATAGTCGCCTAGGGCCCCTTCATCAGTTATTCTGGGGAGGAGAGAGGGAGATCATACCTCTCTAATATTAACGGGAGGAGGTACCCGACGAAGGGTAACTCATCTGAGCCTCAGACGATAGCGACAGGAAGGCACAGAACTGAAGGAGAGGGGAGAGAGTGGAGTTAGTTGTTTTTCAGGAAATGAAGAGTTAGATAGATAATACTTGGAGGTGAGCCTCTAAGTTAGTTCTGCAGAATTCAGTGGTGTAGAATTTAGTTGTGTAGAAGGTAGTTGTGTAGGACAGCAGGGAGCGCCATGAGACATTTTAGTCAGATTAGTTATAAATTCTTCCTTTGACTGGTTAAACGGGACAGAGTGAAAACTAGTGGAGTGTAGCCTTGTGGTGTGTGGGACTCCACAGTGTATTTAGTTAGTAATAATAGTGTTCAATTAGTTTTGGCTCTTACATAGAGACCCCCCCCCCTTGATTTTTTAACCTTATTTGGTTCGTGTAGGTGTGGAAGAGAGCGTGGAAATTTGATATTTGTGTCATTCATTCATCTGTTCCTTTTTCCAGCTTGTGCGAACTCGCATGTTGTTTTTTTTGCTGTGGTAAAAAAATTTTGTTTGGTTTTAATAAACTTATAAATGTGCACTGGATCAGTTTGTCTTTCACTATACAGTACCTGTATTCTTTAACTGTACAGTTGTGTCTGTAGATAGTATTTAGTGTAAACCTTATCTCAGCTGAGCAAGAGGTGGTGAGGCAGTAGCTGTAAAAACAAGTCACAAGTGGCGAGGGAGAGTCAATCTAGGTTCTCACCCTTAAAGCTTTAAGTCTCATCCTCTACAGTCACTTTAATTTGCATCTTAATCTATCTTCTCAGACTTTCTTCAGAATTGGTGCGTCTCTTTACTCTGACAGACTCTTATATAAGCCATTTTGTGACATGGACCACCGCTGCAGAGCAGAGGAGACAAATACGCGACAGTGATTACTATAAGTTTGAGAAACACTACACTACAAGAAATAAAGAGTTTGGAACACAGCAGGATAAAAATAGAAGACATGACAGTTTATTCCAGTGCTTCTTAAAATGATGAATGATTCACCCAAGGGCGAGTGAAATTATTTTGAGGGTGAATGAAACATGAAGGGTGAATGACAATATTTTTTTTCTATACTTAAAAAAGACATTAAAGTGGAAATTTGATGGTTGTTTCTCTACCTATGGTTTTTTTAATTTCAAAGTAGCAGGATATTGCCCAAATTTATTGTAATATAATCTTTTAGGGGAGACCAAGCAAGCTAGTGTGACCATAAATTTACAAATGGCAACACTGGAGGATCGCCGTTGGCAACTGTTCAACTGTAACTTTACTTCGTGTGGCCAATTAAGCTACTTTTCTGCTAGAACTAGAATTCTATCTATATTTACTGTACTTCAATCTACCAGCACTTTCTGATATCAAGCAACATGAATTCTAGTTATATTATGGAGATTTAAGCTCCCGTCTTTAGGCAATCTAGATTGTGCCATTTTCTTGTAATGATATTCTGCATTTTCTATTCCAGCGACTTGAGTATTTTGTGAGTTTGATTTGGTAACCCTGGTTACACCACCGCTGCTGCAGAAACGGTCAGTGTAGAAGTATACTGTTTTTCATTTGTTTGAGGTAAACATACACAATAAGAAAACATTGTTTTTAAGAATCTAATTCTAAGACTGTTGTTTACTCACTTTACTTTATGTAAACTAGAAAAATTATAGTAATTTTTGTGTGTTAATTTTTGTTTGTCACTCTTAGTTTTCTTCCCACCGTTTCAGGGTGTTCGAAAACTTGAATAAAATAAAAACTTAAGAAATGAGTTAATTTATGTTGTTTTTTTTTTTTTTTTGCTCGTGACAAAATGAATTATATATAAAACTAGTGTAAAAGCCCGTCATAAGACAGGAATTAAATTCAAAAGCACCAATACCTAACAGCAATTTTACTTATTCAAAAGTATTGAAAAAAAAACCATTGTGCATTACCACAGTGCACGAACTACGTAGCAGCAGCGAGGATCCCAATGTGTGTATACGGGATCACACATTCTATAAATATATTTTTGTGCACACCGTCATTTGCGCATTCTTCTTTGGTAAGTGTTACTATTTTCGGGAGAGTACATATAAGGGAAACAATACAATTAATGTCAACCAAAGTTGCATCCCTTAGCGTTACGCACTGACAGAGAAAGCTGGAATTTTATATATAGGAGAGTATATATAAAATTATTCACAAGGGAGAGCATATATAAAGTTATACACAAGAAAGAGTAAGACGAAAATTACCAAAAACACAAGGTAATTTAGTCGCAGGTCAATGACATTTTGTGATAAAGACTCGAGGGTGAATGCTACTGAAATAGTTTAAGAACCACTGGTTTACGCTGATACGTCATAGAAGCGACGGCTAGAAAGAAAATGTTCAAAGCAAAAACATGCTAATCGAGACTCATACACCAAGTTTTACGTTTCTATGGAAAATTAAATGGAGAACAACAAAAACATTAGCCAAAACTTTCATACATGGGTGCTGGCGTAGAGTAGAAGGATTGAAACTGTAAGACAAGATCACCAATGTAAACTGATGAGATGAACAACTCAAGTACCACAGGAAACAAGAAATGAGAAGCAGACCTTGGAAATGTATAGGACCTGCACTGAAGAAACTTGCTGATAGCATTACTAAACAAGGTAGTCCTTGCTCTGTAATCACCATGGTAAAAGAGCTACAGGAAGACGGGGAAAACACATGAAGAAGAGAGCAGGAGAGAGAAATGAAAGAGATAAAGAAGGCATGGACAGATCTTGGGGTGGATTGCAACAATTTGTTGAAGGCCTAAGTCTCTGTGGGATATATATGGAGATGTAAGAGAAGATATTCTGGCCCCAGAAAAATACATCTTTCAGAAGACCATAATTAAGTCAAACGTGCAAGCGGAAGACAGCGCTATATATACATAGACAACATCAAGAGATGGACAGAAAAGAGTCTATCAGAGTGCATCATCAAATCAAGACAAGAGACATCAAACGTTGGAGATCCATTGCAGCTGACCTTTAATGTGAGGATGGTAGCTGATGATCATGAGGAGAAGATAAAGAAGTAAGACAAGAGGGAAACGCAGCAATACCAAGAGAAAGAAACTGGAAAGAAGAAAGAGAACTTAAGACGACGATGAACGAGGAAGATGAGATGAGGATCAAGAAAGATGATGAAGGATGAGACAAGGACAGAATGAGAATAATAATCCGCCTCCACAAAGAAAAACAAATTTACACAAGAAAACGGGAGATAAATACAGCTTACCTGTTATAACAAATTACACAAGGAAGAGATCTATCTATCAACACTGCCGGTGTTTCTCGTTTCCTGCAGCACCGCGTGCTTGCAATACGTCAAGAGCGTGCCTGCCACCAGGGACTAGTATCCTACCAGGCCACTGAATCACATTTAACCTTGAAAGTTATATGAACACTTCCCAATATAATGTTAGTCCTTTATCCCATCAACTAAGAACTAGACAAAACACAAGTGATACAAGAGAAGAAAAAGGCAGCGTCGTTGGATATGACTGAGCCACAAGGCAGTCCTTTTAGGAATGCTCTGGGTAAAGAGGTACATTCAAATTTACTGTAACGGTATAACCCACATCCAGCGTTGCCACCCCTGGTGGATTCGCATAGGTCTAGGTTTACTGGTCCCGTCTAGGTGTCATTTTCTTCATTAGTTAAAGAACGCCACCTAGAATTCGCCCAAAAAACCGCCTTAAGTAGCCGAAGTCGACCAAAAGTACCCCAAGTTGCCGATATCTGGCTTTTTTTCAAAATTCAGGGTGGCAACACTGCCCATCTCCATACTGGTACTGAACAGGACAAACATTAAGATTTACAAGGTAATCCATGTTCTTGAACCCCCTTTAAAACATAAAGAGAGGGAGACTAATAAAAAAAAAAAAAACACACATGGCGACAGACATGAAAGGAATACAGAAGACGTGAAAAGACTTTGATCAGATGGCACTAGACAGAAGCATGTTTTTGTTGAGGATATGTGCTCCAAGAGGGGGCTTAAAGGTGATGATGATAACCCACATCATACATCGATCACTACCTTGTTTGCTCTGTCAAGTTCCGAGGGGGTGGGGGTCCTCTGAGGGCCCAAAGATAGAATAGGCCTACTACTCCCTTCGGGTATGTTGTAAGAAGCCACTAATACGAGGTTGTGCGTGGGACTTGTCACAGAATTATTGGGTCGATCTCTTTCCCTCTCCGGTAGTATTTAGTTATATTTTTTAGTGGACTAAATTACGTGCTTTTCTGTGGTCGGCAGTTTTTTTTTCCTCTGCTATCAAGCAGATATTTAGTACTTTCAAATCATTTTACACTACTCTCAGTGATAAGTCGTCATGTCTGTTTGTTTACCCGTTCATCCCTGCTGGAAAAGGAGACGGATGTGATAATATTAACCGACAATCATGTTGGAAAATTTCGGGTTTGCCCGACATTGGGCTACGGATTAGCACTAAAATCGCCCAGCGAATTTGTTTAATCGCTGATAAGGCTGATGTGCCTTCCTCGACCAGACCAGATGGGTAAACGAAGAATTTTGTTTTCGCAAGCGAGGAATAGTTAGATAACTTGCCTGCGCGACACATTTCTGGACAGACAAGAATTACATAATCGTTTCCGGTACACCTTGTTACAAAGACATTACTTTTAATGAAAGTAAGATGTTGTATTTGAGAAAACATTGCCGAGAGAGGATCGGATGTTTTTATTCCATATTTGGGAGACATGACCTTTGCAGTAACGCACAGAAATTTCCATGTGGAAATAATTTGAATTACCCCACAAAATACGCATGTTTGAAACAATTGGCAGACATTCGGAATGAACGCACAACACCCCTTCCGATTGAAGCCTTGCTTAACATTGTAACAAACAAATGCGGGGGAAGACAGGAAATATAACCTGACACTTTAGCCCGGTTAAAGCACTGTGAAAATTCACTCGTGCCAAGAAGACAACCATACCTTGTCAGAGTTAAGAATAGCACCATACCGGACTTTGTTGGAGCATATTGAGGACTTAAGAGCCCAGGACATCGCTACCATTTAAACACGGAAAACCGGAATCTGGGGGAACTGAAACACATGTCAAAGTGGGAACTTATTGTTAAAGTAACATTTTGAATTCTATATTTTTTCATTATTAACATGTGAACAAATATGTATATATTGACATGTGAATATTAATAAGTGAAAATTGCTAGTGGATGTCCAAGTCATTTGAGGCTGGCGACCTCAGCCTATAGAATGATGATTTCATGAACCACCACTGCCAGGGTTGGTGACTGCTTTATTGCGAGTTTCTTTTAAAGAACCAAAAGCAGAGGTAGTCCCAAGTTCCATATGCAGCAGGGAGGGAATGATGAAAGAAATGATGTACATACTTGTTTTATTATTAACCTTTTCAGCCATTGTAAATGTAAAACATATTCACTCTAAATGTAATGAAAGTTTCAACCTTTTCAACCTGTGTAAATGTAAAACATTCACTCTAAATGTAATGAAAGTTTACAACCTTTTCAACCGATGTAAATGTAAACATATTCAAACTATATTGTTAACATTTTAAAGTAAAGTTAAATATAAAACTATTCATTTTAAATGTAAAAATAGTTTTTCGCTCACTGGGATTAAGATTAATTCTCAAAGAGGGTACAATTTCTGAGATAGAAGGGATGGTGGAATGCAAAGAGAGGGGCACATAAGTATGTGTCGGGAAACTCAATACTCAGAGGGTATTCATTTCTCTTCTTTTGCCGTACTAGTTGGTGGTACCAGTTGAGGGTACTATTTCTGGTACTATAGTTGAGGGTATAAGTGGCCTGAAGTCGACGCTAGACACCATCATCAGACGGGTCTTAGAGATGCGGGACCAGCTTTGCAGTTACTCCCTGATTCTATTTGAAACATGCTGCAACTCTTAAAACTTGACCAGGGACGTGAGCAATCCAGCCATCTATCTGAAAGACCCAAACATCAGCGGGAGCAGAAACAACTATTGGCAGCTAAGTAAAACTTAAAAGCTGCCAAGTGAACTGTCCATTTTCAAAAACCATAACACCACACTGTGATGAATACTTTTTTCTAAACAATTATTCATTTTTTTATAACTGTTAAACATAACTGATTATTAAATGTGTTACTTGTATAAAGACAAATCTAAAGTTGATTTAATCATTTTGAATGTACTATATCCGTATGTCTCAGACATTTCTTAAATACGCGTAAGCAGGGCTAAATATAAAAAGAAGAGGAAATTCAATGAATTAACTCAGACGGGGACTTGTACGAGCTAAAATTACATTACATAATCCTTCACAAAAAATGACAGCAGATACTAGAGTTAACGTGCTCATCCAATGCAGCATTGCTCTCACTTCCTGAATATCTTATGAATACGAACTTGAGGTAGAAGCATCAGTATCCTTCTATCTACAACTCTGCCGAAAGTAATCTTGTGCGAAGGTAGACACCTTTGAAGACCCACATCAGTTACTCTTGAGTCTTGACCACTGTTGGACCACTACTGCAGAGCTAAGCGTAGGCAAACCGTGACAGGACTGGTAACTTCATCATGTTAAAAAATGTCTACAGAAAGCAGTTACAAGAGCATATAAATGCTTTGCCGAAAACTTCCTGCACGGATAGCAACTGTAGTGGTGGCTCGGTGGGCCAGCCCCCCCACCCCCCCGCCCCCCCCCCCCCCCCGCCCCCCCGCCCCCCCCCCCCCCCCCCCCCCCCCCCCCCCCCCCCCCCCCCCCACAAGAAGTGAAATGAGAAACGACTACCTTCCTTCATCGCAGGTAAGTCAATGTGGTCCTATAGCAGATACTGCCGTAGGGCAGTGAAAGTGTTATAGACTTCACTATACTAGGTCCAGCGTCTTTATGAGGTCAGGTGACCGGTTCCATTCCTCACTGCCTTTGCCTTCCCTAATTTAAGAGCAGTCAAGTACTATTTACAGCTGTGCAGACTGGAACGTGACGCTACCTGGTTTCAAACCCGGTTAACTTGGCCGTTGAAAGGCAAGCAAAAAAAAAAAAACTCTCTAACCGTTAAGCCAATCGGACGCTCTTACAGCAGAAGACTGAGTAAAGTTTGTCTAACCAAGCCTTACACCATCACAACGTGAGCACTCAGCTTCATGAATATGGGGGAAACTTTCTCACGAAGGCGCAGATCGCCCTGGCGATTATAACAACAGTTTTTAAACACTTCACACCACAGGCACTGAGCGAGCACTCCAAGTGGAGAGGCCAGCTCGCTTCTTGTACAAAACATAACAGACGCAAAATTGAGACTTTGAACGTAGCCCAGGCGGGATTTACAAGGAGGGGGGGGGGGAAGCAACACAGCCTTGGTTAAGATGAGAATTAGGGCCGTCTGCTACATAAATATTTTAATAATATTCCTTTGTAAGTTAGTAACGTATCAATTTATGTAACAAAATACAAGCATGTTTACAAACCGTTAGTCGCCCTAATTACGCCACACGAAAAAAAAAAAAAGATAGACGCCCGTTTGACTAAAGCACGCTTTTCTTTTCTTTTTTAAGTAATGACTCGGGTACCGGTTCTCAAAGTGGGGGGTCCACAAGATCAAAACTATTTCCATAATAATCTAAGACGTTATTAGGCTTTTTTCACTCTAATTCTCTCACGGTATAACTCAGAAAATTACAAGCTAGTAGGGGTCATCAATAACTTTTAAAAGTCCTGAGACAACAAAGTTTGAGAAACACTGGACTAGAGTCTTACAAATGGTTTTTTTTTTTTTTTTTTTGTGGACCAGGCGGTATTCTGTTATTGGAAAGAAGAAGTGTCACTCATATTCCAATAACCTGAAAAGACACATTCTTGGAAATAGACTTGCTGATCGATAGGCAGCGTGCTTGGACACAAGAAAGGTTAGCAAACAATATAAAACAATGTAAGCTAGGTCCAGACAAGGGCCAGGAGAGCGAGAGATCAGACAATGTATAGGACAAACACTTAATAAACCCGCAGATGGCATTATAATGCAGCTCTTGTTCTGGAATCCTTACAGTAGAAGGAACAGAAAAACAGATGGAGAAGATAAATACAGACAGACGTGAAAGGGATGAGGAAGACAAATATGTAAGAAAGACCTTGATGTGATGACAGGGGACAAGAGGTTTTATTGAAGGATTATGCTCTTTGCAAGCTGAAAAGTTGATGATTGTAAAGTGCAATCTTTACTATCTTGCAATATAATACATTTATATACTTATTATGTTCGCAAATATTTTGTAAACAAAGTATTTCCTTTTTTAAGTGCTTAAGGAGAAGTCATTTTTGAGTTACTTCCCTTGAAAGGAGTTCCGTCATCTTCGATCGGATTCCGCGGACGAATCTAGGCCTACTGCGATTTATTCTTTGGCTGGGTAGGAATAGATTGTTCTTGCTTCAGTATATCTATGGCCTGAATTTATACGTAGTGTTTGTATGAGTAGGACGAGTCTGTCTTATATATGGATATCTTTACATTTCTAAGTCGAACTATGTTGGTTGTCGCTAGAAAAGGTCAAAGGCTATGCAGCGGAAGTATCGCTAGCAAGGGGTGTGATTCATGGCTGTCATCCTGTCGGGATGTCGAATTTTGTTGTAGCCGGCCTATCGCCGAAAAAGTGATCTATAAGTAGATGGGGAAAAGTGATAGTCATTTAGACATGTTGTATGTACTTTACCCCAGTGTTTATCCTCTTTTGCCAAGGAATGGCAAAGTTATATTTCGCATAGAAAGGTAAAACCACAATTTATTATGAACTTGGGCTTCGCCATCGTTGTCGATAAGCAGATGCACAGTGGTACTTCTGAAAAAGAATATTTATTCAAAGGAAGATGACATTCCTATGTATCAGCACTAGATTATATGATATTATTCAATTACCTCTATGATAGAAGCTATGAAGAAGTGAGGACATTTAACGAATGACCAATTTTGGTCTGTATCCAATAGTGAGTGAAGCTCACGAGAGAAGCACCGCCATGTTGAAATCCATATACTTTGTATTTATCGAGTGAGAAAAAGGGATGCCTGTACTATCGCTCGATGAACCAAGAGATCACTGCTACATGTGAGAACCCATGTCTGGGATTCCTATATCTTTATGGAAAATATATATATTGAACTTTACGTGAAGGGATATTCGCTAGACGAGGTTAGGTCTAGGAGCCTTCCTATATATTGGTTATGGTCTGACGTGCCCAGTCAGTAAAGCCAGATGATTTACATGATGGAACTCTGAATGCTTATTTACGAATGCTCCATTATGATATTTGCCAAGCATGAATGCTAACTTAAGATGATATTCCTGTGATCAACATTATGCTGTCTATGTCGACATTTGTTCCTGTAACCATACACGTACTGTCCAAGTGTGCGTCCCATTAAATGTTATAAAAAGACCACCGTAGTTCCAGTACTTCTTGAATTCGAACAGTGTGAGTATGAGTGATGTACTACCAACCTGTCAACTCTATCGAATCATTCTACCATTCGCGTTCTGACATTCATATACACACTCATTGTCTACACTCACATTCTTGTCGGAGCCTCATCACGTTCCAGGACAAGATGACCTGTATGACCAAAACTGTGCTGGGTTTAATGAGTTGACAATCGTTACACTTTACTACACCAGTCCCAACATCTACATTTATCAACTGGTGGACATTCACGTCATTTAACAAATAAAGCGTGATTTAACAACTACTGGCCAGTATGAGTTTAACAATGATGATAAGTTGGGTCATTCTGAAAATACAGATTACTGATAGAAAGAAAGACAGGGATAGACTGGCTGATTAATACGCGGCTTGCTTAGATATACATACAGACGAAAGGTCACCGAAAGACATGAGATGGTGTAAACTGGATCAATATGAAAAGACAGATTACTGATAGATAGAAAGAAAGAGTCACACTGGCTCCTGAAGGAGGTGGTTTCCAAAAACACCCCCTTCAAGGAGGCAAAACACAGAGTGGCTGCGGATGTTGCAGAAAAACAACGCACGATTGACAGACGTCAGTTACACCAGCTGACCGCTGAAGTCAAACAATTGAAGATGAAACTGCAGATCGAAAACAGAAGCAAGCAGGCCCCCGAAGAATCAACCGACAGTGGAGAAGATGCAATAGGTATGCAGAACATAAAACACATGATGGAAGAAATGAAAAGAATCCAGCAGCAAGTAGAAGCAGATGTCAAGAAGCTGACAGAAGAAAACACCAAAATACTCAAAAGAATAGAAGCAGAAAAAATAGCCATTGAGGAAATGTCATCAAACAGCACGCGAGAAACTAAAACGAACAACCAAACAGTAGAAGAAACGCTAGAACAGCTACTGTTAGTTGCTTATCCTTTACAGGACGTGGCAATCAACCCCAGCTTTTATTGGCTGTTTGTGATTTTTCTAGGCAATTTTTTCATTCAGTAGTTTGCCATTGCTTTCTGAATGGTACGGCGCTTATACCATTGTTAAAAATCCACACAAAGCGATTTGCTACCAAACCGCCTGCAGCAGGTTTCGAACCTGGTATATCTGGATTATGAAACTGCGTTCATATCCATTAGGCCACAGACGCCGACAGAACAGCTACTACCAACGATAATTGAAAAAGCACTGTCACAGATACAAGAGAGCAAGAAGACAAAAGCAACAGAAACTAGGAGCGTAGAAACGCACAAAACCAAACAAGCCAGGAAGTGAAGCAGGACATTAAAAAAAAAAAAACACCATGAACGCGACACGGCACCACAAACAGACAAAGAGGCATCCAGACAGCCAGCTAGTGGTCCTTTTCAGGACCAATCACCTCCAGGACTACGATGATAGGAAACTCTTTACAGAGCGATACAACAGGAAGCAATCTGATCATCAGAAGAAGTCCCCCCGTCCGACAAGTATTTCGGCCCTATATACTCCTTTACACTCTAAGGGGGGCGGGCCCACTTGGGTCATGACTCCCAAGCGTCTCAGCTTCCTGTTGTCTTGCATCGAAAATGAACCCATTTCACTTATGGCAGCAACTTTAAATTCCACAACTCCGCCAGCCGTGGAGGCAATTGTGAAAGTAACAAAGAGAAGACAAATTATTCCGTTCGTTCCGTCGCACACACTGAGACACCAGCGCGAAGTCAACGAGTCGCCACTGCGCGTTCCCCACTGGACTATTGATACTGACACCCCTTATAGTATACACCGCTTGTCGCCCCTGAGTCGCAGCCCGTTCACTAGTCCACCACAAACCTCAGCGTATTGTGGACTTAGAAAAATTCCTGGTGTTTTCTGTACCGCAGCGTTTATTGTTACGATCTCCATTCCCCATTGCGGTTGTTCCACAGCCAGCCTGATGCCTTTTCGGCAGTTTCACTAAGCCTCTTCAGGGCCCTTGTTCTCGACTGTCCCCTCAGCCCCAACAGTTTCAATAGATCATACACTGATGCAGCCACAAGCCCTCTTGTGCCCACTTCAACAGCCATGACCCTTGCAGTGAACCCATCGTGTCTCAGATCCGCGGCCAGATCACTATACTTGGCCGCTTAGAACGAATGTTGCTCATCTAATCTGGATTCAAATGGCACGGTCAGTTCAATCAGTATGACCTGAAGCGTTGCTGCAGAATGAAGCACTATATCCGGCCGTCTCCGCGATTTTCGGATACTCTCTGGATATGCCCCTCGTCCAGGTAGGTCTACCGCCATCTCCCAATCATTTGCACAATCAAGAAGAGATGGTAAACTGCTACCAGGTTTATTCGGTTTGGGGGTGTGCTGACTTTCCTGCCCTCAGAAAGTATGTGTTTGCGGTGTCTGGCCGGACTTTGCTATTCGCCTTCATTCTTGCCAGATCTATTGTCGCAGCAAGCTCATTTAGCACTTTGTTATGGCGCCAAGTGTATCGCCCTTGCCCTAATGACACCTTACACGCTGAGAGCACGTGTTCAAGTGTCTGCCTCCCCTGGCACAGGGGGCACTGCTCATCATCCGACTTTCCCCATTTCACAAGGTTGGTGGCCGATGGCAGCAGGTCATACAGTGATCTGACAACAAAGCTGAGCCTAAGAGGTGCCATATGCCATATATCATTCCATGTCAAGGACCTCTGCAGGGCTCCTTCCCATGTAGTCCATTGGCCTTGTTGGACCTGCTGCACTGCTTTTTGCAACCTCTTATCATTCTCAGCTTCTCGTATCTCCTGAACTACCATGTCTCTGCGCTCCCTGCTTGATGCCTTGGACCACCAGCGGATGTCTCCATGACCAAATCCCCGTCTATTCGTTTGTGTGTATCCGATTACCTCCCTCAGTTTGAGTGACTCTTGGGCAGCATCAACAGCTTCTTCCACTTTCCACTTCCTTCCCGTTTTCAGTGTGGGCTGAATGGACTTAACCACGTCATCAGCTGACTCGCGTAGCATCATTGCAAGCCTTGCCTTTACCAGCGAAGACGATAACACCCTATATACCCCAATATAATCGTTTATAACCCTTCAATGGGTTTTGGTTGAACAGGGTATCACAGCCAAATAATCAGACGCAAGGAAAAAAAAAAAAAACTGATTGATATCCAGCCTGCTTAGACGCACGGACAGACAGTAGAAAGGCCAAAGGATAATATAAGACACGATAAGCTGGATTGCTACCAACGACCAGATGTCTGATTTCCACATGATCTGGTAGGTAAGGTAAACAAGGGTAAAGGTAGCTCCCATATCAGATACTGCCGTAAGGGGAGTGAAGTGTTAGAGACCTCACCATACTAGGTCCAGCCTCAAGAGGTGGGGGCGACCAGTTCCCTTCCTCGCTGCCTTTTCCTTCCCTAACTCAAAGTCAGGTACCCATTCACAACTGGGCAGACTGGAGCGTGGTGGTACCGTGATTTGAACCCAGCACCTTTGCCGCGAGAAACCAGCGCTCTAACCACTCTGTCAATCGGACGCTCGGGTAGGTAAGACACTTCCATAAAAACAGCACCGCAATTTTTGTGTCAGAACATTTGGACACCTGTAAGTTAACAGCTCTACAGAAGTATGATACTTTAGAAAATACCCTCCAGATCGTTAATATTTTCTTTACGTTCCTTATGGAGCATGCAGCCAACACCACAACTGGTCCTCCGTGCAGGAAGGTTGCACTAAAGCATTCATATGCTCCTGTAGCGGTAGTTTCTGTAACAATTTATTCCACATGAAATTGCCAGCGCCCCCCCCCCCCCCCCTAGTCACCTTTAACCATACGCCAGAGGAAGCAGTAATCCTTTCTGTCTTTGTCTCCTTAGAGAGCCCAGGTAGATAGATATACACGGGTCAATATTGTTAATATGATGTACTTCAAATTTAACAACTGTGCCAAGTGTGGGTTCTTACTTAATCAATCTGTGGAAAAAATTGCAGTCTGAAAATAGTTATGACGTCTATAAAATTTAATAACAAAGAAAGAACGCTGCAGATTACAGCGAGCTCACAAAAAACACGTTACTCAAGTGAAGTTTCTCACTGACTAGAACACAAACGCAAAGGAAAATCTGCGGAAAATGTTAGTGTAAGTTCCAAAGGAAGAAAATAGTGTAAGAATCACTGGCAGATATATTTATTGGGATACTGGAAATTAACTGTCTCTTAGCAGGTTGAAAATACTCTAAGTAGTCTAACAGCTAGTAGGTATCCAGGCCACTATTCCCTATGGTACTGAATTATTGGCAACTGTGACAAAACGGGGCGGCTCCTATCGATCTTTGTTTCTCTCCGGCAATATCGGTAGATTTGTGGTACTGATTTTTATTATGTGCTCTCAAGTATAGCACTTTTCTTTCTTTCTTTCGTCGTTATTTTTCTGCTAGGTAGCAGATATTTGATTTTATCAAATCATTCGACACTCCTCTCTGTGATGTCACCGGTTTGTTACCCGGTCATCCTGGCTTGCGGTGAGCAACGGAGATAAGATAGTCGCCGGCGTGTTTAGATTGGACTGCTGATAAGACGACTCGTGTGGTAACCCTGCTGGGCAGACATGGAGTTTTTGCGTGCTCATACGACAGATAACGAGATTACTGTCTGTGTGACACATGTGGGCAGACAAGTGTTTAATAATCGCTTCCGGGCCGACTTGTTATGACAACATTACTTTCTAATAAAATAATAAGTATTACAGCTTACACATGTTGTTATGTGAGTTCCCCGATCTGTCTGTAAGTTTGTACACAAGGGCATCGGAAATCATATTACCATATATGGGAGACGTGACCTTTGCAAAAAATTTCCATGTCGGAAATATTTTGAAAGTACCACACCCGACCTGTTTGAATATGATTGGAGCGTTTATTTAACTCCATAACAAACGAAGGCATGGGAAGATAGGAATACATTCTGACCATTTCGCAGTTTTATTTCACTGTGAATTTCACGCTCGCCAAGACAACATCAGACATCACCAGAGTGAAGACTAGATTCATAATTCCTTTTGTTAACAGGACCTTTTATTGGAGAACCAAATAAGACTTACAAAGCACAGGAAATCTCTACATTTTAATAAGGAACACCGGGACTAGGAAACTGAAGAAAGACACGGAGTCAGAGGGAGTTGAAGTTAAAATTAACAACCCCCAGTACACGTGAAAGAAGGCAGCTGCCAGTGTGTTTTTTTAAGTCCTCTGAGCCATAACGTCTGTGAGCCAAGATTGGCGTAAGTAATGCATTTTCATTCGATGTTTCATTACTAACACACATATATATATATATATATATATATATATATTACCATGTGAATTTTAATGCGTGAAACTCGCTAGTGGATGTCAAAGTCATTTGAGGCTGGCAACCACAGCATATAGAATGATGATTCATGAACCACCACTGCACGGGCTAGTGATTGCTTTATTGATAGTTTCGTAAAGAGAACTAAAAGCATAAATAGTTCCAGGTTCCCTATGGAGCAGGGAGGGAAAGATGAAAAAAATGATGTACATTCTAAGAATAATACTTACAGTTTCAAAGCTTTTCACTCAGTGTAAACGAAAAAACATATTCATGTTAAAATTAATAGAAGTTTCAAACTTTTCAACAAGTGTAAATATAAAGGAAGCATAAATGAATTTATATTGTGAACACTTTTCAAACAGTGGAGATGTAAATGTAAAACATATTATATCTGTACGTTTAACCTTTTCATTTAAATGTAATGTAAAGCTAAAGCTATTCAGTTTAAATGTAAAGAAAGTTTTATCCCAAGGGATTAAATTTAATTCTCATCGAGGGTAAATTCTGACATGGGATGGTAGAATAGAAGAGGGGGGCACATAACTATGTGTCGGAAAACGCCATACTCAGAAGAGCGTTTCATTTCTATTTCCATTACCAGCAAAAAGGACCAATTCTGGGACAAGAAGGGACGAGTGGTTACGCTTTAAGACGGAAGACCAGCTTTGAAGACTCTCCTAGACTTTCCTGTGAAATGAGCTTCACCCTACGAACCTTGACCAGAGACGAGTGAACAAAGTGTACAGAAAACCAACTCATCAGGAGGAGGAGATCAGAATCGTCACCGGCAGCTAAGTTAACCCATATGCTGCCACTTGAACCTCTTATCAAAAACCATCACCTGAGTGATGAAAACTTCATTTTGTAATTAACTATTATTCCTTTCTTTTAAACTGTTAAACTTAAAGTGATTATTAAATTTTGTTATTTGTAATTACACCAATTTAACTTTGATTCAATCATTTTAAATGTACTACATGTTTGTCTCAGTCAAAGTTACTAAACACACACTCTAAACAGAGCTATATTATAATAATAATTCCACTGATTAACTCTGCGGTGGGGGCTTAATGAGCTAGAATAAACCATTGCTTAAATCCTTCACAAAATTTGTCGGTAGATTACAGAATTAACGCATTCAGCAACAGCCAGCATTGTTTTTGCTTTTCTGAATATCTTGTGAAAACTCCCATGTGATAGAAGCTTTACTACTCATTTCTGCCAAGAGTAATCTTGTGTAAAGATAGACTACATTGAAGCCTATAATAGACCTCTTGAGTTTTGGCCACTGTTGGACCACTACTGTAAAGCAGGGGAGGCAATACCGTCACAGAAACAGCCGCCATTGATTAAATACAAAGATGACATACAGTATTAGACATCACTGTAACACCAAAGCAAAGTCAGTAAAACTAATCTTGATTTTAGAAAATTACATTAAAACTTTACTGATGAAAACTAAATATCATATGTATAGAATACGTATAAATCAAATATGTATTAGAATTTAGGATAGTCAAAATGACCACAGTTCAATCTTGTCTACACAGTTACTGAAAGTTCATCACAGTACTTATAGAATTTGATTCCAGTTCAGTCTACAAAGTTATTGATTGTTTATCATTTTGGACTTCTAGACATTGAGTTGAGTGGTTCTACAAAGTTACTGATATTTCACCATTTGGACTTTTATGAAGTTGAGTGAATGGTTGGTTCTTGGTGGTTTCACTTTTCTGGATCTATCACTGCAATCATGGTCACCCCCTGCTTTCTCCAGGTGTGGAAAGAGTGTTGTATGTTAGGTGTAGATCTATCTCAGAGTTTTGAAGCTTTCTTTCCCTGATCCAGGTTTCTCGTCATCGATGAAGACAGAAGCCCCCTGGTGCAGACTACTCTAAAAAACCATTCAGCTGTACTTTGGCACAAAAAAAGTGTTGCTGTTGTCAAAAGAAAGGCTTATGCACTGTGGCTGCTTTAGCTGCGAGATGGGTTCTTTCATAACCCCAATTCAAAATAGCCGTGGTCTTGTTAGTTCTAATGTTAAATACTAAGAAATAGCGAAATCCCATTTTGCGGCTGGCAGATTTATGGAAGCCCACGCCCATTTTCCTTGGGCCATTTCCCAATATTAATTAACTCATGGACACTCTTTTCATTTGAATTCAGTCTCACTGTATATATATGTCTTTCCTGTTGGTAAAGAAGTAATAAAGCCCATGTCACATCTCACCAAAGCCGCTTGTGCATTTAAGTCACCGATCAAGTCTGTGATGTCTTTACTTCTCGTTTTATCCATGATATTTTGCAATATGGTTACAACTCTTCTGATACAGGTTACTGACGCATGATGATTTATTTTCCTTTTATGGCAGTTTTAAATGTGTTATGTTATAGGTCCCTTGCTTCCTATTCTATAAGTACCTTCCATGTTTCTTCTGACAGCAGTAGAGCCACAACTTTACTATGAAATCCACATTCCTCCTGATATTCTGAGAACACCACGATTTCTCCTGTGTTCAATTTCTTATTACCTACTCCCTTCCATCTTGTTGCGCACAGTTCCACCATGTTGGTTTTATAATTACTCATTTCTGCTGCCACCTATGCAGTTTTCCTTTGGTTGTTTTGCGTTTCAATACCCCAGGTGCCCTATCTGGAGATTTTCATAGGAGGAAAAGTGTCAAGAACAGTCCAGACTCCTTTCTCTGGACTTCATCATAAACCTCCTTAAACCCTTATGGCCCAGTGGCCATATAAGACCCGCTATAAACATGTCAACAATAAAAAAGGCAATTTTTTTACAAATATTTATATAATGTTAAGGGCAGTTAAACATTATAAGTGACGTATTTCTTTCCCTTTCACATATTTATACATGTGTAGTCACCAGGGGTCTCTGAGGAGATAAAGAAAGTGGAGGACTACTGTTCCCTCAGGCATGTTGTAACAGGCGACTTAAATGAGGTTGTGCACTGGGCTTGCAACCTCATTATGTAAAACAAATTACGACAAAAACTACAAGTGCAATAACATATAAATGCTTTAATGTAGGTTTCCTGCAAAGGGACCAGCTGTGGTGGTTCTACGCTCCATAAGCAGCAAAAAGGAAAAGAAAAAGATGCATACATTTAAGGGAACCCCAAATCTGGTGTTAGTCTAGTGGGGGGAATGAAGGGTGGCAACATGTGCATTCGTGGTTCAGGAAGCAACCAATCACAATAGCTAGACTGGAACACACAGTGAGAAGGCCAAAGAGAACCTGGAGAAGAACAGAAAAAGAGGAAGCTAAAGCAACAAGAATCTCATGGAGCCAAAGTAGACAGAAATGTGTAATTAACAACAGTGGTACGGACACAAAGGAAATCAAATTGCTCTTAACTGAATTCCAGGGTTGTCTAACCATTAACCAAAACACTGGTGTGCCTTCACGTGGCACATTCAGAAAACATGCAATAATATAATTCTCCAGTTGCCTGGCCATCTATCAGAGATCAAGTAGTGGCACATGAATGACTCAACATCACAATTCGCATCTGCACTGGCTGCTGTCTCATTTGTTTCCAGAGGTCTGTGTTCATTATTACATCCAGCCATTTGATAAGGATGTAGTAACTGAGGCATTTGTCTTTTTCATGTGACTTTTACAATTTGTTTAAAGAATCAGAGATTGGAAATTTTTGCTGCATTGTTTTATGCTGCATTTTTTCTCCTTACTCTTCTCCTTGAAACCTCCTTCTAACAGCTATAATAGAGGGCATTATTTCTTGTTAGCTTCCATACGCAGCCACCACTGCAGTTGATCCTCCTGCAGATAGTCTGCATTCATATGCTCTCTCTCCGCAGTCATTTCTGCAGCTATTTCTTTTGAATGATGAGGTTGCCATCCACCCACTTACTTACTTGGTTGTTCCCCTTCTACCGTGAGGTGTAGAGGTTTGGAAGAGAGAGCGCTAGACTATCCTATCGGCTGTTTTCCTAATGGCCTGGTTCCATTCTAGTCCTCCCAGCGGACTCTGGGTCGTCCTGGAGGTCTGGATCCCTGGCTCTTAGTTTCCCATGCTTGTCGTGGTAGCCGATCTTCTCCCATTCTGCAGACATGGCCAAACCATCTTAGTTGGGACTGTTCTACTTGGGTCTGCAGTGGGTGGGATTTTAGGCCTTGACGTATCGTCTGGTTGCGGACCATGGTCTCTTCTTGTTACTTCAACCACCTTCCTCAAATACCTCATTTCTGAGGTCTGGATCCCCACACACAACCTTATATTAATTGCCTCTCATGACATTGACTAATAGAGCAGTAGTCTTTCTTTGTCCCCTCAAAGGCCCTCTGTAACTACAAACGGCCGTAACACCATACCTCTTGTTAAATAATCACTTCTCATGTGGGTGCCTGAAAGATATCTTCTATGGACAACTGGCAGATGGCAAAAGAACAGTTGGGTGACTGCAGCTGAGATTCAAAGATGTATGCAAGAGAGACATGAGGGCACTGGACATAAATCCAGCAACCTTGGGGATGAAGATGCCGATCGCACCAAGTGGTGACGCTATCTACAGTGCCACCTCAGATTTGGCGAAAAGAAGCTCTCTTAGCAAGCAGAACAGAGGAGAAAATGTTGAAAGGAACACCAGGAAAATAAGCAGCTGAGTGCTGTCACCTCAGGGGTGCATTCCTATAATCAGTTATGACTGAAGGGTCTATTATTATTATGGGTGCCCTGCTGCCTGGATCCACTTTTTACCAAACAATCATTGCCATATATCCCTGTCATGCAGAGGTAACTGATCAGGCTCCATTCTCATGAGATGGCCAAACCACTGTGTTTTCTGTCTCTCTATATATCTAATACAGAATTTTTCTGCTGTCATCAATTCTCATTATGTCTATCCTGGTAACATTAATGGCTCTTCTCAAGTATTTCATCTGGCATGATGAAATTGTCCTCTCCTGTGCCTTGGACAGGGACCATGTTTGACATTAATAATAAAGAGCTGGTAAGAATATACTATTTATCAATTGTCATTCAGTTTCTATACTGATATTTGGAAGCCTGAGTAGTGGCAACACTTGGTACCTTACTGTATTGGCTTTTTAACATAATGTTTCAATTTCTTAATGAAGTCTTCCATTTCTTGTGAGAATGCTTCCTAGGTACCTAAACTATGGAGCCTGTTTAAGCTTAACCCTTTGAGCCTGATGCTATAATTTCCGCAAATCCTTCACCTCGAACCTCCAACCATTCTATCACCCCACGGCTCCATTATTACACGCTTAATATTTCATCACCTGAGACGTGTAAATTGCAATTACAGATCGCGAACGGGGATACAAAAAGAACACACGATCACACCTCTATGCAACAAATTATATCGCTTGGCCACCTTTGTATTTGATCCCATGTCATGCCAAGTGTTCACGGAGTGTTCGGAAATTTATTTTCTTTCCCTTTGATAACAGCAAACACTGTTCAAAACATCTGAATATTTATTAGTTACTATCCTGAAATTGAGCTGAGGCTGCTGGTCACAATAGCATAATAAAAATCCCAGGGAAAATCCATCAAGATAAAAGGTAAGTCTCACCATTCTGCTTTCACGAGATTATGAGACTCAAAGGAAACAGGAACTCAGACATAAAATTCTCAACAGGATCACCACTTCAGAATGAAAGGTAAACAAACCCACCCCCCCCCCCCCCCCCTTAGTAGATACAGATGTAAAGAAGTGAAGTGTTAAAGACTTACTTCACTAGACTAGGTCCAACTTTTTATGAGGTGGGAATGACCAGTTCCCTTCCTCACTGTCTTTGCCTTCCCCTATCTCAAGAGCACAGTCTATTTCAGAATAGTTTCCACTAATTTGTCCTCTCCAGAAATAAACTATTTCAATGATCCACTAATCTTCTTTTCAAGAAAGAACAAACTACTTCTGAAGCAAATGACTATTTATAGATTCATAACCTTTTAGCTCCCTCTAATCATTGCCATATGGCCGTGCATCTTTATAACAGGTTACGGGAATGTCAGGAAGATGTGAAAATACTTTGATGATGCCAAGCGTCCGGACTGCAGGGATAAGGAATATCATGCCACTAAAGTGGGATCTCGGATTCAAGGGGTTAATGTTGTCAACACTAATGTTAAGTAAGCCTAGTGATCTGCACATCTTCAGAGTGTCCGTCTTTGATGTAGTCAATAAATAGTTAATAGTGTGTTTCAGTTTTCTGCATACACATGCAAGCACTCCAATAAATCTATTAGAGCCTACCAATTAACAAAATAAGTTAGATCCTGGCGTGCAACATCTAAAAAAAAAAAAGTATGGAAGAATTCCAACAGTATATAGGCCTTCTGAAACCTTACAAGTACTGAAAAGTAAACAGGGATAACAGCTGAGTAATTTTTAATCGTCTGCGCCCGTTGTAGTTCTTTCCCTTGTCAATGCACGCGAATTATTTTTGCTTCAAAATATTGTAATACAATGCCCTGTAGCAAATCATAAGAATCTCGTAAAATACGATAGCGATAGAGATATGAGGAGAAAGGAAATTGTCTTAAGAACTTACCTTATTATTTAAATGGTTCAATATGTTCCCTTTTTCCATATAAATTATCATTTCAGAAGGCTTGGATTGTTTTTAATTTATGACTGACTGATTAACATGCAATTTTTTCTTGCATGACCAAGGGAATAATTGCAAATCGCTATTTACATTCGTGTGTTGTCATAACATTACAGTATGACAGAAATGCGCCAATTTATTTTGATTTAATATCGCCCATGTACTTTCCAGAAGTATTCTGGAAATGAAATAAACCATGCCCGCGGCTTCATCGACAGTTATGCAAAACTATTTAACAACTTTTAAATAGAACCTTTAAAATTTGAATTATCAACGAACATGCACTACCTACCTGTCTGGCATCCGCCATGATGGTTGTTGTCTTCAACTGCACGTACTATAAATCTGCTAAATAATATTGTATCACAGGGTGGTAGAATGTGCAATCTGCTGCATACAAGGAACTTTAGTGTTTGATGATATCAGATGATTCATTCAATGCCTTATGCGGAAGTAGTATCCGCCGCCATAGGTCGTCTGCGCCGATTTTGAACAGTGTTGCCAACTCTACAAATTTTTCGTGGCGTTCAAGAAGTAAGTAGAATTTTTTTTTTTTTTTTTTTTTAAGTAAACTAAGGTAGTTACATGGAAGAACTCCGCCCATGCCGGTCCCAAGCCCGGATGAAAAAGGAGGAGGGCGGCCTGCATGGAGGCCGTAAGGAGGCAGCCCCTCCACCATGCAAAGGCACAACAGGCCAATCACCTGTTTGTCTTAAACTATGATTACGAGCAATACAAGAGAGAAAACCGGACTGATTCTAAAGGCGACGAACTGGAGCGGACTACGGACTACGACTTATGGAACTTGGAACACAAGAAGTATAAATGGGAAGGAAGAGCAGCTGGTGGAAGAGATGAGGAAAGCAAAACTAGAAATCCTGGCTATAACGGAAACGAAGAAAAAAGGACAAGGAGTCATGGATCTCGATGGCAACACGTTGCTCTACAGTGGTGTACCCATATCTGAAAGAGCTAAAGGGGGCGTGGGTTGCATTGTGGCCCAAAATCAAAAAAGATAGTATCAAGGGATGGAACTTTGTCTCGGAGCGCATTATGGTTGTAAAACTAAAAGAAGGAGAAACCATAGTCAACCTGGTCATAGTGTATGGGCCAAATGAGGATGAGAGAGCAGAGGTCAAGGATGAATTCTTCGAGCTGCTTCAAAGGACAGTGGATGACTGCCTAGATGAAGTTATCATGCTCGGAGATTTTAATGCCAGAGTTGGAAATGACCATGCTAGATGGGGTGGCGTTATCGGAAGATATGGAGAAGATACTCTCAATGACAATGGAAAGCGACTCCTTAGATTCTGCAGTGAGCAGAATCTGATCATTACAAACACAAAGTTCCCCCATAAGCGCATACATGCATACACTAGATGTGAACCAACCAAGAATGAGAAGTCAGTGATCGACTATGCCATTGTTCGGAGAAGCTCATTCAGATATGTCCGAGATGCAAGAGTCTGGAGGGGGCCAGAGATTGGAAGTGATCACTACCTGCTAACAATCAAACGAACAACTGAAAGAGTTGCTCAGCCTAGGAACTGCCCAACATCACGCAAGAAACCAAGTAAACGAGCAGGAGAAATGAGCATTAGGACCTACAAGCTGAGAGAGCCAGAAATTAAGACCAGATATCAGGGGCTTATTGCTACAGCAGTGAGCAACACAGAAGAACGACCTGATGACTTGGAAACCCTCTGGAATAAATTCAAGGATATCATAAAGACAGCTGCTGCAGAAGCATGCGGTGAAGTCCGACTTGGGAACCAGAGAAAGAGGACACCTTGGTGGACAGAGGAAGTCAAAGAGAAAATAAGAGAGAAGAAAATGGCATGGAAACAATACTTAGGAGCTAAAAACACAATAGGACAAATGGAAAAATATAGAGAATATGTGATACTCAGAACAGAAGCAAAGAACAAAGTGCTAGCAGCAAAACAGAAGTCCTGGGAAGAATTTGGAGAAAAGCTAGAAAAAGATGCACAAGAAAACCAGAAATTGTTCTATAAGACCCTAAAGAACATGAGGAAGGAAAAACAATGCCCTCTCAAATTTATAAAGGACAAGCAAGGCAAATTGCTTACTGCCCCGAAGGAAGTAATGGAAAGATGGAAAGAATATTTCTCAGAACTCCTGGATGGTGAGCATGGTGAAGCAACAGAAATGATAACCACTAGCACAGAAGAGAAAACCAATGATGGTGAAGATGACATAAAGATGGAAGAACTGAGGGCAGCACTAGAGAAAATCAAGATGGGCAAAGCAGCAGGGCATGATGGTATAACACCAGAAACGGTTAAGTACATGGGAGCATCAGGCGACCTATTACTCTTAAAGGTCCTACAGGCAGCATGGTGCAACAAGACCATACCAAAGGATTGGGAGATTGCCATCATAACACCAATTTTCAAAAAGGGTGACAATCGACAATGTGGAAACCATAGAGGCATATCCCTTCTCAGTGTCCCTGGTAAAATCTACTCTAGAATCCTAGAGCAGAGACTCCGACGCCTAGCTGAGCCACAATTGGATGAGGTCCAGTGCGGATTCCGAGCAAACCGAAGTACTCAAGACCTAATCTTCACACTCAGACAGTTGAGTGAAAAGGCCCTTGAGTATAAGAGTGAGGTCCATCTTTGTTTCATAGATCTGGAAAAGGCGTTTGACTGAGTCCCCTGGAGCAAACTTTGGGACTGTTTGGCAAGGAAGAATATTCCAGCACCTCTGATTCATGCTATACAGAGCTTCTACAAGTCTTGCAGAAATTATGTGAGGACAGCAAACCATAAGTCAGAAGAGTTCAGGACCACCACTGGTGTAAGACAAGGTGATATCCTGTCACCTTATCTTTTCATACTCCTCATGGACGATGTCATCAAGGCATGTAAGGAGAGAACAAGAAAGTATTCAGTGGGGTACTGGAAGATGAGACAGGTCTATATTTCGGAGCTGGCATTTGCTGATGATGTTGCCCTGATTGCTAAATCAGAGGCACATCTCCAATCCAACCTGCAAGTCTGGAAGGAAGAGCTGGAGAAGAGAGGGATGGTCATAAGCAGCTCTAAAACAAAATCCATGGTGATATCACGAGAAGAAAGAAAACATCAGATTAAGTTGGGAGAACAGGTCCTGGAGCAGGTCGACCACTTTAAATATCTCGGAGCTATTATAGACCGAAAGGGAGGCATCAAAGAAGAGTTGGCCACTCGAAAAGCAGCGGCTGGGAGACTTTTTCAGGCCATAAATCGTGGATTCCTCAGCAAGAAAGAGGTTGGTAAGAAAACGAAGATGGCTGTATACCGCTCCACCTATGTCCCAGTTTTGACATATGGATGCGAGTCGTGGGCAATGAATTCAACCCACAAAAGCCAGATCCAAACCTCAGAAATGAGGTATCTGGGGAAAGTGGTTGAAGTAACAAGAAGAGACATGGTCCGCAACCAGACGATACGTCAAGGCCTGAAATCCCATCCGCTGCAGACCCAAATAGAACAGTCCCAACTAAGATGGTTTGGCCATGTCTGCAGAATGGGAGAAGATCGGCTACCACGACAAGCATGGGAAACAAAGAGCCAGGGATCCAGACCTCCATGACGACCCAGAGTTCGCTGGGAGGACAACATTAGACAATCTTTGAAGGACCGAGGACTAGAATGGAACCAGGCCAGGAAGAAGACAGCTGATATAATGGTCTGGCGCTCTCTCTTCCAAACCTCTACACCTCACGGTAGAAGGGGAACGACTAAGTAAGTAAGTAAGTAAGTTACATGGAATTTAACCACAGTTTACTGTGTGATTGACGATCTAGTTACAAACAGGGACGGTTAAGGTTGGGGCTAACGGCTACTTTTCTGTTTAACCCCAACCCTTAATCCTAACGCTAAACTCTTAACCGTAATCTCTTTAAATAAACACTTAATAGCACTCATGATTTACTACACTGCAATGAAACTTAAACCTAACCTTGTTTGTAGCAAGATCCCTGACCACAGTGTAAACTTTGATTCAACCTTACATTGTTTCACTCATGATTGTAATCTTTGTCATCACAGACTTCTTATAGTTTTAGTGCACTGTAGAATATATTGATTAAGTCAAGTGTTCGAACACTACACTATAGTAAATCAACAAATTTCATGTAATACCAATATAGTTTGTATTTTAGAGCTTTTCTACTTACTAGTAAATATATAATCTGTTCTCACAATAGACTGGTACCGTACACAACTTCATACGGTAAGTCTTGGAAATCTTCTTCTTCTTCTTCGTTCGTCCTGAAAAGGACGGTGGTTGCGTTGTGTCTGTTTACGCCTAAGCTGTGATATCTGCACCTTTCGGTCGACACATCCGACTTCTGCACGGCATTTTTTAGGACCGGGTTTGCCTTCCCATTTCGATCCACACTCGCTCAGCCAGCCTGCACAGCTGCAGACTGTTTCCAGGACCACCACGTGGAGGTGGAATGCGGTCTTGACCAGCTCTGGTTCGCTGGTCCTGACGCAGGCAGTCAAGCTATGAGTCGCTGACTGCGGTCTCTATTGCTGCGTCTTGAGGTCCCAAGTCTTGGAAATGAAACACACAATTCCAGTATTGGAAAAACAGGCCCTTCGATTTAAACAAATGTATGAGTCAAACTTCAGTTAATTTTGCAAACTTGAGTTTCAGAACCATTTAAATGAGATCTTTACAGTGTTTAACTCGAGCATTCTATCTATCTATCTAT
>JAMPIV010001607.1:37500-286191 GCA_024509875.1 Oreohelix idahoensis
GCGTTAGAAAGTGTGTAGATGTGTTTCAAACTACTGTGTAATTTCTGGAGGCTAAACCAAGCCTGTGTATATTCAAATAAATTAAGAATGGAAGCAGAAAGGGTGTCCATGGTTTTAGAAAAGCATTTAAAGAATTATTTCTTGAAGGAATGGATCACCCATCAGGAACAAGGTTTAAGCTATTACTTAGTGTTTTCCCACAAGACCTAATAATTATATGGAAGCGAATCATGGACAATTGGCTCTAACTAAGGATTTGGAGAAAAATTGTATTCACGGTGACCTGGATTGTGTTGTTACTGATATATTATGCCCTGTGCGTCTACTTGCACACTGTCTGAAACTGTCTCTCATCTCCTACATCTGTAATAGAGGGATAGTGATAGACAATATAGTGGTTAATCAAATATGTTTCAGGTTATATCCTGTCATCCAAGTACACGTTAAAGAGTCAGCCACTACTGAAAGGAACTAGTGGTGCGAGCGCCCTTTGACTTCAGAGGGACAGCCACCCAGTGCCTACTGCCTGGAGGAATTTCATTTGACCTTTCCTTCCACGTCAGAATTGTGACAGGCTTCAATTCACCAGAAAAGTGGCCAAACAAGGCTACTGTTCAGAGTACACTAGTCAAACCACTATTAAAGACAGTAATATCTAATGATGACATCTGTTTGGACATGGTTATAGCAATGTGGTAAAGTGGGATGATATTAATGTTTATAGGGGACTTAGTGTACTGACTGAGATCAGCTGTGAAGGTATCTGTATCTAATAAGTGTGGTGTATTACAGATGACCTTACTTGCTACCACATTTATACCTCAGTCAGAATTATTCTGGAATATTGTGATGACTACGTTGAATGTCTAGGGTTATGAAAATGATGAAGTGTAAGTCACAACAACAACAGACAGATAAACAATTTAATTTATTCCACAACACTTTCCAACACTGTGACACTCACACACATATAACACTCTATAAGACTATCTTAAATGAGTCAAGTGTAAAGTTTCAAATATATATGTAATAATTACTTTCAACAATAGATATCCTGATTCAACTACACAGTGAACCAGGAATCACAATCAAATGTAATCACAATTTATAAATATGATCTTTGTATTGACATAATTTATTAGTATTATCCTATGTGTGTAAGTTGTGAAGTAGTACTATGAGGTAATATTGGTTTTGTTTTTCAAGCTAGATTGTTGTTTATCATCATGACTTCAAGTGTTTGATTATCGTGGAAATAGTATTGGGAAAAGTTCACAGTTCCTGTCATTTGAAACAATTTATTGTCCCTCTGTGTTTAATATAATGTCAATTTTAGAGGGAGGGGGGCACATAATGTTGAGCTGCTCTGGCCACAGAAGCTTATCTTTCGTGATGGCGGCAGGAAAAGACTCCTCTGCTCGATTGCTTCACTGTGTTCTGGAGACACCTCACTGGTCGCTATCTGGACCAAGGAGTATGCTGTCGGCCTCTGGATTCAGCAAAACTCAGACCAGGTGCTGCTTCAATAACTTAGGACCACGGTCCCTGAAACAAGAAGGTCGTACCTCCTATTTCAGAACTAATTTATAATCTATTTCCACACTGAACACAATACATAACAAACACTGAGTTCAGAGCGGTAGGCCAACTGCTAGCTTCATCTGAAACAATTTACACCAGTATACTCCTCCCTAATGGTTACTACGCCTCTGCAATTCCAGCATTAGTTCCTTCTAGTCAATAAGATAGGTGTTAGTGTACTATTTGGCAATTCCATGCAGTTTTACTTTTCTCCGACATGTCCTGTTCAGGTTGGAGCCGTATCTAGGCCTTGCCTCATGTTTGCTACTGAACCACGCACATATACAGACATAAATTATCAATTTACATTCAATTTTCATTAAAAAGATATCAAATATGTCAAGCTTACCACAATTCATGGAAATAATACACAAATACGTTGACTGGCGATGAATATGGCACAAATTCCGATCTGCCTCTGTCCCAGGCTTTTATTTAGAAAAAAATATAAGCTGGTTCTCAACGCACTGTTTCTGAGTAAGTTTATTTTAAAATGTGGCACTGAACTGACGCTCCTAATTGACTATATTGGCGGGTCTAACCAATCGGGCCATGTTTACACAGCTTTTCAAAAAAAGTACCCCTACTACCGTTTCCCCTAACAACAAAAAATTAGTATTTGTAGTCCGACTAATCGTGTTTCGCCTTACATTTACTTCTATCCAATCAAATAGGATTTAACATGGTGGCCTATTTCCCGTAAAATGGTGGTTTCAAAACATGCCACTGTGCGATTATTATATGGTGTTGTCTCACCCTCACTATTTTCTTTTGGCTATAATTTGTTAATTCCTAGACTATTTGCGTAACACTTAACATATTCTTTATCAGCAAGTCCTAAGGAACCCAAATATATAAGTTTTAAGGGGGCTAAGTGGCGGCGTTCAAAATATGTATTTTCTTCTAGGATAGTCGTGCTGTTACCACCTCCTCACTTCCAAACTTTATGGTGTCTGCTGTACTGTCAGACTTTCAAACGTAAACCAGTATAATGTCATGTTTCCCAATAAGCATTTAAAGGTTTTTAAACCTAACTCTCGTATGGGTAGTGTTTTTTATCACTGTCTATTTGAAAAAAAAAAAGCTAGTGCTTCATGCCTTTCGCGTTAGGGGTGGCATTAATTGTATATCGCGAGACGCGTGTTAGTGTTGCCGGCGTTCCTGCTTTCAGCCCTCTCTCTCTCTCTCTATCCTAATTCCATCTGTCCTTTCGTTTATGTTAACGTAGGGTATAAAATGAAATTAATGGAATATTAATCTAGGTCATTACGCAGCTTGCGTATCTCAAGGTTTTCTTAGAAATGCAGTACACGTTTTATTGTTTTGTGGAAACGCGTGTATGCTGCTATAGGCTTTACTAGTAAACGTGAAAGCGTGAGAACATGCAGACGAAGCAGAAAAAGGGGGATCTCGAGTACAGTCATTGTGACAGCACTGTTCTTTACCATTCTTCTTTCCCTTTTATTGAATTTATGTGTTAGGCTTTACATTTACCTTTTAATTTATATATGTGGATTTAGAATATTTCACGACAAATTCTCCTCTCTTAAAACAGACGTTATATGTCAGTCTATAATTCTATATACACATAGAGAAATTTATTATTATTTCTGGGGCTTACGGTGATTCTCATCACACGGATGGCGGCTTAAAAAATCCGCTCCCAGATTTGTTTTTCCAGATATATACTCTATGCTAAACTCAAATGGCTGCATCAGTAATGACCATCTGAGTAACCTAGAATTTTCATGCCTACCCTGCGCTAGAAACGACAAGGGTTTGTGATCCGTTTGCAACTTGAATGCCTTCCCATACAGATAAATATTGAATTTCTTTATCGCCCATATTACTGCAAGACATTCTTTTTCGCTAGTTGAGTAGTTGGTTTCAGCTTTATTCAACTTTCTGCTAGCATATGCCACAGGGCTTAATTCCCCATCCAGTGCATCTGATTTCTGTAACAGCGTCGCACCTAACCCGATATTACTGGCATCCGTCCTTACAATGAATTCTTGACTTAAGTCAGGTAGTTTCAAAATAGGTTTGCTTGTAAGCTTTTCCTTCAATTCCTGATAAACCAATTCACATTGTGGTGTCCATGTAATTCGATCTGGATTTCCTTTACGTGTCAAATCAGTTAACGGTGCACATATGGAATTAAAGTTTTTGATATACTTTTGGTAGAAACCACATAATGAGACAAAGGATCTCACGTCTTTCTTGGTTTGTGGTCTCGGGGCTTTCTTTAGTTTCTCTAAATTCTTGGGGTCAGGGGTCATGTTTCCCTGATGAACTGTGTGTCCCAAGAATTCTAATTCTTTACATCCAACGCAACATTTGGTTGGTCGGGCTGTTAAATTCGCTTCTCTAAGTCGATTAAACAGCATGTTCAGAGAGTCAATGTGTTCCTCAAATGTTTCTGTTGCTATAAGGATATCATCCATGAAATTTGTAATGCATGGATTATTTAGGGGATCTAACAATTTTCTCATCATTCTAGAGAAGACACTAGGCGCATTCTTCAATCCAAATGGCAATCTGTTAAACTCATAGTGTCCCTCTGAGGTACTAAAAGCTAGGTATGGTCTAACCTCGGGCTTTACTGGAATCTGATAGTATCCTTTACTCAGATCCACTTTTGAGAAATATTTAGCTTTATTTAGCCTGGCAAACAACTGATTTGTATCCGGCAATGGATCCACCTGTCCTTCTGTAATAGCATTCAGTCTCCTGTAATCTATACAGAGTCTATGTTCTCCAGAGGGTTTCCTTAAGAGCTCCACACTGGAACTATACGAAGATTCACTGTGTGAAATTATTCCCTCCTTCAACAAATAGTCTATCTATTCCTTCAAAGCTTTCTCCTTAGCAAAAGGAATCGAATAGGGTTTCATACAGACAGGTGTGGGGTCTATCAGTTTCATATCATATTCCAATAAGTTTGTATGCCCCGGTTGGTCTGTTAACACCTCTGTATGATTATCTAGAACCTGTTGCACTCTCTCTTTCTGATTTTTCGTTAAATGTGTACTGATTTTCACCTGTGCCGCTGTCTCACAGGGGTGTAATGGATATTCAAATGATGAAAGTGGTTCCTTTTTCATCTCCATGGCAATGGACAAGGTCAACAAGTGTGTCTCTTCCTGATGTTCTCTTTCCAAATATTTCTTCAGGAGATTCACATGATAGATTTTTTCTTTCCCCTTCTTATCTATCTTATAATTGGTTCTAGACACCTTCTCTAGAACTGTATATGGACCTTGCCATCCAATTTGTAACTTATTCTGACTACCGGGTAGAAGAAGCAGTACCTTCTCTCCCACAGCCAAATCTATGTCTTTAGCCTTCCTGTTGAAATAGGCAGCATGTTTCTTCCTGGCTTGTCTCAAATTTTCATTGGCAAGTTTCCAGCCAGTTTTTAAACGAGTGGTCAGCTCATTCACATATTGGTATGAGGATGTAATATTTTCCTCTGCCTTTTCATCAGTCCACGTTCTTAACAGCGTTACATATGGACCTTTAATTGTGTGGACCTATTTGTCCATGCACCGGTATGGTCTCTTCCACTCGAAGCGCTATAGTGATGATTTTTCTTCCCAGAATTATCATTCACAAAACGACAGCTACCAATTCTTTTCTTGGGGCTTTCTCCCCACTTAGAATTCTTGATGAGAGATTTCCTCTCTACATCTTCTTCCTCCAGTTTGTTTAAGTCCGATTGAGGGATTTTCGGCTTATCCTGGGGTAAGACATCTTTTTGCACTCTCTGCATAGTGGCCATTGTAAAACAGTTAATTGAAGCTTGTCCGTGAAAAGGGGCTTCCCATTCCACTTGGTCCACTTTATCAAATTTATTTTTCTTTTTATTATCAGGCCTAATTTTGCCCCGTGGCGTGTCCAGGTCCTGATCAATGTTCCCACTTGTGGGTGTTCCCTCATGTGCTATGCTACACCTTTCTACAAAATTCTCAATGTCCCACCTTGCCTTGGGCCAATAATAATTGTGAGCCACCTTTTGGATGATGGTACCAATTTTCTCATGGTCCCCATCTTGTTTCACATGTAGGCTCCTTATTAATTCTGCCCTATATGTCTTTTAGGAAGAACCAACTGTCCGTGACCATTGGATCTAGTTCCGGCCTTCCTGTAAATCAACTTGTTTTTCATGTAAAAATCTCCCTTGCCTGGAGTTGTATGACAAGTTGACAATTTCCTGAAACAAGTCTTGAGGGTCTTATCCCCAGCCTGTGCCTTCCTCATCTCTTCTGGAGTGGTATCTATCAGAATATCCTCCTCCTTTCTTGAGGTTGACCTGACCTGAAGGGTGGCCATATACACAGGTTTCCTTCTACAACGGTCAGTGTCATGATTGTCCATCTGACAATTTTTACACCACCTCCTTCCTTGGTTGAAAGATTTTCTTTCATCATATTTCCTTTCATCGAATTGTGGGGTTTTATTTTTATTGTCATACCGTGGCCTATCAAACTGGTGCTTACCTTTGTTTTGATCTCTAGGATCAAATTTATTAAAGTTCTGTGGTGCCTTAAAATTATCTACCTGTTTCTTTTTATTACCTGATACCTCTGCCTGAGCCGCTTGATACCTTTCTGCAACATTTAGTAACTCCCCCAGTCTCTCTGCACCTTGTTCCATGAGAAACTTCAGGTCTGGAGCCATGGACTCTCTTAATTGTTCTATAAGGACCATTTCCTTAAGATCTTGGGTTTTCCCCAGAGAAGTCCATTTCTCCAAGTATGTCTCTAACCGTGCAGAGAACTGGTGATAGGTTTCACCTGACAGTAGTTTAGCATTCCTAAATTTTTTCCTATAAAATTCTGCGTTCTTTTCATATCTTAACAAAAGAGCCTGCTTTAGCATGTCATAATTTTCTTGATCACCTCTGCTCATTTTGGCAAAAACTTCATAAGCTGCCCCACGAAGTCCTTGAGATAACTTTAAGCTCCACCTTTCTCTCTCTAACCCATACGTGGTAGCTAATAGTTCATATCTATTTAGATAGCTCTCAATATCATCTTTTTTCTCAACAAAATGATCTAAATGAAAGTTCATAGCTGAGGTTGAGGCTCCCTGACTAGCAGTGGCATCGGAGGTAAAGGGACTGGCACCATTTTCAGGAGCATGGCCTTGAAACTCAAACCCCTTAGTCGTAACTCATGTTCCCTTTGTAATCTCTTCTCCTCCTTTTCTGCTTCCCTCTCTGCAGCCAATCTTCTTTCTTCGGCTTCTCTTTCTGCAGCTAGTCTCTTGTCTTCTCTTTCTGCAGCCAGTCTCTTGTCTTCTCTTTCTGCCTCCAATTTCTTAGCCTCAGCCTCAATCTGCAACCTCTTAATTTCTTTTTCAGCCTCTATTCTCTTATCTTCGGCCAATCTTTCAGATTCTAATTTTCTTTTGGCCTCTTTTTCTAATCTTCTTTCTTCACGTTCAATATATTTGTCACATTCTGTAGTGACATAGGCAATCATAACTTGCCCGTCCATTCCTAACTCTTTTGCAGTCTGCACAGCAGCAGATCGAAATTTGGCCAGGTCTGCCATTTTCTACCAGGCAAATGTAAACAATATCTAACTAAACAACTCAATCTCTAACTAAATATCCAAGGACAACCACAGGCACTGAGAGCTCAACCTTATTTATTTTCACCCAAGGATACCTTTTAACTTTTTATTATTCCCAATATATATAATAGGAGAAAGTTCAATATCCCGGGAGCGAGACCCCAATATATGTGGTAAAGTGGGATGATATTAATGTTTATAGGGGACTTAGTGTACTGACTGAGATCAGCTGTGAAGGTATCTGTATCTAATAAGTGTGGTGTATTACAGATGACCTTACTTGCTACCACATTTATACCTCAGTCAGAATTATTCTGGAATATTGTGATGACTACGTTGAATGTCTAGGGTTATGAAAATGATGAAGTGTAAGTCACAACAACAACAGACAGATAAACAATTTAATTTATTCCACAACACTTTCCAACACTGTGACACTCACACACATATAACACTCTATAAGACTATCTTAAATGAGTCAAGTGTAAAGTTTCAAATATATATGTAATAATTACTTTCAACAATAGATATCCTGATTCAACTACACAGTGAACCAGGAATCACAATCAAATGTAATCACAATTTATAAATATGATCTTTGTATTGACATAATTTATTAGTATTATCCTATGTGTGTAAGTTGTGAAGTAGTACTATGAGGTAATACTGGTTTTGTTTTTCAAGCTAGATTGTTGTTTGTCATCATGACTTCAAGTGTTTGATTATCGTGGAAATAGTATTGGGAAAAGTTCACAGTTCCTGTCATTTGAAACAATTTATTGTCCCTCTGTGTTTAATATAATGTCAATTTTAGAGGGGGGGGGGGGGCACATAATGTTGAGCTGCTCTGGCCACAGAAGCTTATCTTTCGTGATGGCGGCAGGAAAAGACTCCTCTGCTCGATTGCTTCACTGTGTTCTGGAGACACCTCACTGGTCGCTATCTGGACCAAGGAGTATGCTGTCAGCCTCTGGATTCAGCAAAACTCAGACAAGGTGCTGCTTCAATAACTTAGGACCACGGTCCCTGAAACAAGAAGGTCGTACCTCCTATTTCAGAACTAATTTATAATCTATTTCCACACTGAACACAATACATAACAAACACTGAGTTCAGAGCGGTAGGCCAACTGCTAGCTTCATCTGAAACAATTTACACCAGTATACTCCTCCCTAATGGTTACTACGCCTCTGCAATTCCAGCATTAGTTCCTTCTAGTCAATAAGATAGGTGTTAGTGTACTATTTGGCGATTCCATGCAGTTTTACTTTTCTCCGACACGTCCTGTTCAGGTTGGAGCCGTATCTAGGCCTTGCCTCATGTTTGCTACTGAACCACGCACATATACAGACATAAATTATCAATTTACATTCAATTTTCATTAAAAAGATATCAAATATGTCAAGCTTACCACAATTCATGGAAATAATACACAAATACGTTGACTGGCGATGAATATGGCACAAATTCCGATCTGCCTCTGTCCCAGGCTTTTATTTAGAAAAAAATATAAGCTGGTTCTCAACGCACTGTTTCTGAGTAAGTTTATTTTAAAATGTGGCACTGAACTGACGCTCCTAATTGACTATATTGGCGGGTCTAACCAATCGGGCCATGTTTACACAGCTTTTCAAAAAAAGTACCCCTACTACCGTTTCCCCTAACAACAAAAAATTAGTATTTGTAGTCCGACTAATCGTGTTTCGCCTTACATTTACTTCTATCCAATCAAATAGGATTTAACATGGTGGCCTATTTCCCGTAAAATGGTGGTTTCAAAACACGCCACTGTGCGATTATTATTTGGTGTTGTCTCACCCTCACTATTTTCTTTTGGCTATAATTTGTTAATTCCTAGACTATTTGCGTAACACTTAACATATTCTTTATCAGCAAGTCCTAAGGAACCCAAATATATAAGTTTTAAGGGGGCTAAGTGGCGGCGTTCAAAATATGTATTTTCTTCTAGGATAGTCGTGCTGTTACCTTCTCCTCACTTCCAAACTTTATGGTGTCTGCTGTACTGTCAGACTTTCAAACGTAAACCAGTATAATGTCATGTTTCCCAATAAGCATTTAAAGGTTTTTAAACCTAACTCTCGTATGGGTAGTGTTTTTTATCACTGTCTATTTGAAAAAAAAAAAGCTAGTGCTTCATGCCTTTCGCGTTAGGGGTGGCATTAATTGTATATCGCGAGACGCGTGTTAGTGTTGCCGGCGTTCCTGCTTTCAGCCCTCTCTCTCTCTCTCTATCCTAATTCCATCTGTCCTTTCGTTTATGTTAACGTAGGGTATAAAATGAAATTAATGGAATATTAATCTAGGTCATTACGCAGCTTGCGTATCTCAAGGTTTTCTTAGAAATGCAGTACACGTTTTATTGTTTTGTGGAAACGCGTGTATGCTGCTATAGGCTTTACTAGTAAACGTGAAAGCGTGAGAACATGCAGACGAAGCAGAAAAAGGGGGATCTCGAGTACAGTCATTGTGACAGCACTGTTCTTTACCATTCTTCTTTCCCTTTTATTGAATTTATGTGTTAGGCTTTACATTTACCTTTTAATTTATATATGTGGATTTAGAATGTTTCACGACAAGCAAGTATAAACAATCATTCAATAACTGTGAAATAAGATGGGTCTTAAGATATAAATATTCTACAACCAGAGTGAGTTCAACCAAGAGAGAAGAACTTTCTACAAATTTAGAGACTTTTGATACTTTTGAACAATTTTCAAGTGTTTTATTTATTTAATGTTGTAATTAAATTTCGAGTTCCTTGAAAGATTTTCAAACAGAAAAGAAAAACTTGTAAAAATAAATTTTAAATATTTACCAGCAGACTTACTTAAATTATTTAAGTTAAGTTACAGTTCTTGTTGGTAGATAGTTTAGTTAATACCCCTAGCAGAGCTAATAATATAAACAGAGGAGGATCTTGAGAGGAGCATTTAGGAACTTAGAGTAATACATTACCATCTTCTCTAGGAACTTATACAGCTTGATCCTACCTTTAATGTCCATACACCCTTACTCTTTTCAGAGAAGGGGGTATTACTTATAAGACCAGTATCTTATCTGGCACTATCCTGGTATCACCTGATACAACTTTGTGTCCAGGATACTTTATTCTTCTTCTTCCTCGTTCGTCCTGAAAAGGACGTTGGTTGCGTTGTGTCTGTTTACGCCGGAGCTGTGATATCTGCACCTTTCGGTCGACACATCCGACTTCAGCACGGCAGTTTTTGGGACCGGGTTTGCCTTCCCTCTGCAATCCCTACTCGCTCAGCCAGACTGCAGTGATGCAGACTGTTTCCAGGACCACCACGTGGAGGTGGAGTAGGGTCTTAGTCAGCTCTGGTTCGCTGACTCTGATGCAAGCAGTCAAGCTATGGGTCGCTGTCTGCATTCTCTATTGCTGCATCTTTGGGGTCCCGGATACTTTATAATTTCTATAACGATCAACCCTCTCGCGACAACTTCGAAACGTTGAACACCTCGAGGGAATTAAAGCCGGAAGACGAAATATCAACAATCTGAGATATGCAGATGACACAGTTGTAATAGCAGAGTCAGAGGAAAATCTACAAATCATTCTAGACAAAGTACTGGAAGAGAAGGAGATGAAAGGATTATCTTTGAATGACAGCAAAACTGTATGCATGGTAATTTCTAATAAAATTCAAATGCCACTATGCTCTTTGAATAGCAAAAGATAAAAAATCAAACAAGTCAATCTTTTTAAATATTTAGGCTACACATTGACATCAGATGGCAGATGTGACACAGAGATAAAGAAAAGGATCGCTAAGTAAGTCCAAAGAATCCTTTACTATGATGAGCAGCGTAATGAAAAACAGAAACATCACCATAAGCACAAAAATTCACTTACTAAGGGGCTACATGTGGTCCGTTCTTTTACATGGATGCGAATGCTGGACAATGAGTAATCAAATGGTTAAAAAACTGGGCGCAGCGGAAATGTGGTTTTTGAGAAGGATACTGAGAATATCGTGGACAGAGAAGAAAACAAATGCCGAGGTATTGACAGCTGTGGGTGTTAATAGATCGCTCATCAAAACCATCAGGAAAAGACAAATGGAAGAGGAGGAGTGGAGGAATTAGTCTTATGTGGGGAAAATACCAGGTAGGAGAGGACGAGGAAGGCAGAGAAAGATGTATGAGGAAAGCTTAAACAACTGGGCAACAAACAACAGCATGGGCAACAACAACCTCATTAGACTATCAAAAGACAGAGAAGATTAGAGGGTCATGATCGCCAATGTCTGTTCCAGACCAGGCACCTGAAGAAGAAGGCTGTCGCAATAGTGTCCGGTGACATCCCTCTCCTGGCTGTCACCCGGGGCGGACCGCCCCCTCGCACCCCCTTCGTACGCCTCTGGGTACTAGAAAGACAAATGTAAGTGTAGTGCTACACTGAATCAGTACTCGAACTATGGACGGTGAATGAAGGAATGCAGAGCTTACTGGAGGCGACTGAGATGTGGTTTAAAAGAAGAATTATGAAAATACCAAGATAAGAAATCCAATGAATAGATCCAGAGAAACCCCCCATAAACCACACAGAAAAATATACTGTGCTTGCAAGTAGATTTTTTAACAGTACATTACTGTCATATTAGTGTTCGATGGCACCCCCGCCTTGCTGTCACCCGAAGCGGACCGCCCCTCTTGCACCCGTTAGTACGCCACTGCGCGAGACTAGTTTACTTGATTTCCACAGAAGCTGGTGTTGAAGCGAGCTCAGTTATATTGTGTGTATTACAGTTTCATTGTATTCGTGTTATTATTTTTACCTTATTTTGCTTACATTTACCCTTCATTGTGGCTTCCAACTACGAGAGTTGCGCACTTTCTGTACTGTTGTATGGCGTGGAGTGCTGGAGAGTTACTGTACTGTTGTATGGCGTGGAGTGCTGGAGAGTTACTGTACTGTTGTATGGCGTGGAGTGCTGGAGAGTTACTGTACTGTTGTATGACGTGGAGTGCTGGAGAGTTACTGTACTGTTGTATGGCGTGGAGTGTTGGAGAGTTACTGTACTGTTGTATGGCGTGGAGTGCTGGAGAGTTACTGTACTGTTGTATGGCGTGGAGTGCTGGAGAGTTACTGTACTGTTGTATGGCGTGGAGTGCTGGAGAGTTACTGTACTGTTGTATGGCGTAGAGTGCTAGAGAGTTACTGTACTGTTGTGTGGCGTGAAGTGCTGGAGAGTTACTGTACTGTTGTATGGCGTGGAGTGCTGGAGAGTTACTGTACTGTTGTGTGGCGTGGAGTGCTAGAGAGTTACTGTACTGTTGTATGGCGTGGAGTGCTGGAGAGTTACTGTACTCTTGTATGGCGTGGAGTGCTAGAGAGTTACTGTACTGTTGTATGGCGTGGAGTGCTAGAGAGTTACTGTACTGTTGTATGGCGTGGAGTGCTGGAGAGTTACTGTACTGTTGTATGGCGTGGAGTGCTGGAGAGTTACTGTACTGTTGTGTGGCGTGGAGTGCTGGAGAGTTACTGTACTGTTGTATGGCGTGGAGTGCTGGAGAGTTACTGTACTGTTGTATGGCGTGGAGTGCTAGAGAGTTACTGTACTGTTGTGTGGCGTGGAGTGCTGGAGAGTTACTGTACTGTTGTATAGCGTGGAGTGCTGGAGAGTTACTGTACTGTTGTGTGGCGTGGAGTGCTGGAGAGTTACTGTACTGTTGTATTGCGTGGAGTGCTGGAGAGCTACTGTACTGTTGTGTGGCGTGGAGTGCTGGAGAGTTACTGTACTGTTGTATGGCGTGGAGTGCTGGAGAGTTACTGTACTGTTGTATGGCGTGGAGTGCTGCAGAGTTACTGTACTGTTGTATAGCGTGGAGTGCTGGAGAGTTACTGTACTGTTGTGTGGCGTGAAGTGCTGGAGAGTTACTGTACTGTTGTATGGCGTGGAGTGCTGGAGAGTTACTGTACTGTTGTGTGGCGTGGAGTGCTAGAGAGTTACTGTACTGTTGTATGGCGTGGAGTGCTGGAGAGTTACTGTACTCTTGTATGGCGTGGAGTGCTAGAGAGTTACTGTACTGTTGTATGGCGTGGAGTGCTAGAGAGTTACTGTACTGTTGTATGGCGTGGAGTGCTGGAGAGTTACTGTACTGTTGTATGGCGTGGAGTGCTGGAGAGTTACTGTACTGTTGTGTGGCGTGGAGTGCTGGAGAGTTACTGTACTGTTGTATGGCGTGGAGTGCTGGAGAGTTACTGTACTGTTGTATGGCGTGGAGTGCTAGAGAGTTACTGTACTGTTGTGTGGCGTGGAGTGCTGGAGAGTTACTGTACTGTTGTATAGCGTGGAGTGCTGGAGAGTTACTGTACTGTTGTGTGGCGTGGAGTGCTGGAGAGTTACTGTACTGTTGTATTGCGTGGAGTGCTGGAGAGCTACTGTACTGTTGTGTGGCGTGGAGTGCTGGAGAGTTACTGTACTGTTGTATGGCGTGGAGTGCTGGAGAGTTACTGTACTGTTGTATGGCGTGGAGTGCTGCAGAGTTACTGTACTGTTGTATAGCGTGGAGTGCTGGAGAGTTACTGTACTGTTGTATGGCGTGGAGTGTTGGAGAGTTACTGTACTGTTGTATGGCGTGGAGTGCTGGAGAGTTACTGTACTGTTGTATGGCGTGGAGTGCTGGAGAGTTACTGAACTGTTGTATGGCGTGGAGTGCTGGAGAGTTACTGTACTGTTGTATGGCGTAGAGTGCTAGAGAGTTACTGTACTCTTGTATGGCGTGGAGTGCTGGAGAGTTACTGTACTGTTGTGTGGCGTGGAGTGCTAGAGAGTTACTATACTGTTGTATGGCGTGGAGTGCTGGAGAGTTACTGTACTGTTGTATGGCGTGGAGTGCTAGAGAGTTACTGTACTGTTGTATGGCGTGGAGTGCTAGAGAGTTACTGTACTGTTGTATGGCGTGGAGTGCTGGAGAGTTACTGTACTGTTGTATGGCGTGGAGTGCTGGAGAGTTACTGTACTGTTGTGTGGCGTGGAGTGCTGGAGAGTTACTGTACTGTTGTATGGCGTGGAGTGCTGGAGAGTTACTGTACTGTTGTATGGCGTGGAGTGCTAGAGAGTTACTGTACTGTTGTGTGGCGTGGAGTGCTGGAGATTAACAGAAAAAGAAATGTCCGAATTATTCTCATTCCACATTCCTGCCTAAGGACAATTCTGTGAATGTTTTGGCCGAATACAATCTCCAACTAGGAACTGCTTACATGGTGCGGTCAAAAAGGCACTCACACCATCACTGCAGGCAGACGCTGGAACTGGGTTGGCCATATTCTCAGATTTAGCTCTGACACCATCACCAGAACTGCGATGCTATGGACCCCAGAAGGACGGCGAAAGATAGGCAGACCAAAGACAACCTGGCGGAGAACAGTGGAAGCTGAGATGCAAAGCATGAACCAGCGTTGGGGTGCAGCACGAAGGATGGTCACCGACCGAGCAAAATGCGGAGAGTTTATTACTGCCCTACAAGACACCCCTAGGCGTGATGGCCACTGACTACTATGTCAGTCAGGAGCTAACGATCAAAGAAAAAGAAGAATAGCATCCAAGAAAGATGCAAACGTCAATGGTGGTGTGAAGCATAAACATCAGCCCATGTTAATGCAAGATAAGGTACAACTGTTGAGAAAAAAAAACCAGATCAAGGTGTTTCCGTGTGTTTGCTGTTTGACATACATGGCATCGGTTCAAAAATTGTTTATGATAAAAAAGAACAAAAAAGGGTAAAGGCAGGTCCATAACAGAAACTGCTGAAAGGGAGAGAAGTTTCAGAGACGTCACTATACTAAGTTCAGCCTTATTATGCTTTAGACCTATGTTGAGCCCTAACATGTGTTTATGTGGTTTAGGCTGCTCCTTCCTGTTTTTGCTTCCTTGTCCGCTACCTCATTTCCTTCTATCCCCACGTGTAAAGGTATCAGTGCCAATAGTACTGTGCAGCCTCAGTTATTTACAAGTGCTAAGTTGAAATATTACTTCCGCTATGTCTGGTCGGCTACATTCATGTGCATTGCTTAGTGCTTGTATTGCTGACAGTGAGTCAGCTATGATCGTTTAGTTTATTGGGAGGCTTGTCAGTAGTTATTTTCAGCACTTTTATTATTTAAACAAAAAGTACTGAAACATTTATTTGGAAAGGGCAAAGGTTGTGCCCTGTCTCGTGCTGGGACGCAGCACATGAAATGGAAGATATTTGTAAACGCTTAAAATACATTTTTCGGAGGAGGGCCATTGCGTGACATCATATGTGAACGGTCCCTGTGCTTCTTTTTCTTTCAGTCTTTCTATTTGTAAGATTATATTCTAGGTTCCACTTGTCATATCATGTCCTAAGAAAATGGATTGCTTTATTCTAATATAAGTAATAACTACTTTTCCTCGCTGGCTTCTTGAGGACATAAACATATAAGGAGGGGAAACCCGAGGCCTGTAAACAGTAAATAAATAAACAAACAACACACAAAGGTATGTTATCAGGCACTCAGTGAGAAATAAAGAAGTAGAAGACCAGACAACAGAAAAACAACAGAAGTGATAGGCATACCAGGATCGAACCAGGATCTTCCGAACGGCACCCAACCGCCTAGCCACGGTAGCGAATCGCCACTTATCCACTCTGTAATGCGGAGCTGGCAGAGTGGATAAGTGGCGATTCGCTACCGTGGCTAGGCGGTTGGGTGCCGTTCGGAAGGTCCTGGTTCGATCCTGGTAAGCCTATCACTTCTGTTGTTTTTCTGTTGTCTGGTCTTCTACTTCTTTATTTCTTACTGAGTGCCTGATAACATACCTTTGTGTGTTGTTTGTTTATTTATTTCTTGAGGACATCATCAACTTTTAGCTGCCCATAGTATTCTTGAGCGTCGAGTGGTTAGAACGTTTCTTTCCCGAGGCAAAGTTACTACGATCGAAACTTGATAGCGTCACACCTCAATGTTTACCCAGCTGTAAACGGACACCTTAGCTCCTGACTCTGTTTTTGAGTTAGGGAAGGTAAAGGTAATGAGTGAGGAAGGAACCTCATAAAGCTGAGACCTAGTATTGTGAGGTATGTATGGTGGGGTAAACGAACATGGGTAATGAGTCTATACTAGGACAAAGGAAGTGTATTGAAGTTTCTAACACGTCACTCCCAAGCGGCAGTAGTTGCTATCAGACAGACAGACAGACAGACAGACAGACAGACAGACAGACAGACAGACAGACAGACAGACAGACAGACAGACAGACAGACAGATAGATAGATTGCAATCCGGATACGTAGAAACTGCTAGGACCACCTAAATTACTTCTACTAATCCGAAATTCTACTCAAAGATGTACATTACGTCAAAATAAGAGGTGATGTATAAAGCAACTATTTTAACCGTTCAGAAACAAGTATTTTCTTCTTCTTCTTCTTCTTTGTACACTCTCAGACGTCCACTTGAATGTTCTTAAAGAAAGCAGTAGTAAGTTTGAGGCTATTTGAATTCCCGTAAAGCTTTTCCACGAAAGGAACTGGCGTCGGCCATATGCGCTTTCTCTGTACCGCGTATAAGGGGCAACTTTGAAGCAGATGTTCAGCAGTCATTTTATTAGTGCCACAGTTACACTGATCGGTAGTTCCTATCTTTAGCTTGTTGAATAGATGGTGTCTCAATCTGTTGTGGCCAGTGCGGAGTCTGAAGATTACCACTTGTTCTCTTCTGTTGAGCTGGTAGTAAGTAGAGAAAAGAGAAGGGTAAAACCCGAAACGTCCCTTGTTTCATGTGTAACGTTTACTTGTAAAACTGATTTCATACCATATTATTTTTTATTTATATATTGGTAGTAAGTATCATTCTGTGTGTGACCTGGATGTTCTACATTCCATTTGTTTCTGTATCTGATTCTGATAAAACTCTTTACCTCCTCAAAAGTTATGCTTGCATCAGGCTGAGGTAGATGTGAACCTTCTTTTGCCATTCTGTCAGCCTCTTCATTGCCGGTGATGTTACAATGAGATCCCATCCATTGGATCACAACACTTTTGAATCGTTGACAAAAGTTTGTGGAGCACTATTGTGAGGTCATCCAGGTCTGTATTATTTTGGCTTTTCAACGTTGCAATTACTGACTAAGCATCAGTAAAGAAAGCAACTTGTCTCTCTGTGCTTTCTTCTGTCAATTTAACCTCCTGCAGTTTTCAAGGCCTCTGCTCTGAAGTTACTTGAGAATTGTCCTGTTGCCACTGACAGCCTTTTTTTTCTGCACCAGTGCGGTCAGAAAGACACCCCCACCTCCATTTTCTGTTGCATTTGTTGCTGATCCATCTGTGTATGCATGGATCCATGTGTTGCATGGGTAATGTTTCTCTATGTATTTTGTCGCTGTGGATTTTCTATCTGTTGCAGTTTGGCTCTTTTTTTCTTTCAATTCCAGGAATGTTTTCTATCATTTCAGGGAAACGATTTTGTTTCCAAACTGGAAGCTTGTGTGCAGTGTAGATGGGTTTAATAGTGAATATTTCATTTATGGAAACTGCTCTCATCTGTGGTTTGGTTGATTCTACAAAGTTGCTTCGTTTGAGTCTTTGCCTTCTAAGAGCATTCATTTTATGGCACATTGGGTAGTCTGTTAGTCATATGAATTGTTCGGCCTGTTGCTGAGTCCTGCAGTCTCTTTTATCCTCCATTGGTTGGAGGCATGTAATCTTCTCGAGTTCTTTTATAGGTGTTGACGTCATGCCTTCCGTTATAATTCTCATTGTTTGATTTTGGAGTCTGCTAATTTTATCGAAGTTTGACTTAGCTGCTGTTGCCCATGCTGCTATGCCATATTCAAGGACTGGCCTCACTCGCCCTGTGTACAACGTCTTAAGCACTTTCTCATCTGCACCCCAAGTTGCTCCAGCAAGTTTTTTTCATAATTGCCATTCTTTGTCTTGCTCTCATTCGGTTTCTGTCAACCTGTTTTTTCCAAGTCAGACGGCGATCAAAAGTAATGTCTAGGTAGTTTGCATTTTCATTTAAATGAAGATTTTCTCCGTTTAGCACTAGTTTGAAGCTCTGAGGTCTAGTTGAGAGGGAAAATACCGTATACGTTGTTTTCTCTTCATTTATCTTCATCAGCCATGTTTTGGCCCACTCTTCCAGTGATGTTAGTGCTTGCTGCATCCGAATGCTTGCAGTAGAGATACGTTCTTCAGAGATCGACAAGGCTAAGTCATCTACAAAGGATGCACTGTGTGCTATTTGATGAATATTTTCAGTTATGTCATTTATGTATGCAAGGAATAGTGTAGGTGACAGGAACCCCCCCCCCCCCCCTTTTCCCTGTGAGAACCCCTGCTCTAATATAAACTTTTTACTGCACTGTCCTTGCAGCTGTACTCTGGCGGTTCTATTCTCAAGGCAGTGACCAATCCATTTGTACATTCGCCCATATACACCAATTCTCTCCAGTTTGACTTTCAATCCCCCTTTCCACATTTTATCGACGGCTTTTTCTAAATCTACCCAAACCACCAGCGTCTGTTTTTTTTTTTTTTTTTCGTGGAAGGCATCTTCGATTTCCTGAGCTATATATGTGATTTGATCTTCAGCGGATCTGTGTTGTCTGAATCCTGCTTGTTGATGGGTTAATAGGTGTTTGCTTTCCATGTGCCACATCAGTCTGGTATTAATCATGCGCTCCATCAGTTTTCCTACACAGCTTAGTAGGCTGATCGGTCTGTAACCATTTGGCTCTTTCTTTGGTATAGGTATCAGTATAGCTTCTTTCCATGCCTGCGGGGCAATTCCTCTTTTCCAACTGCAGTTCAGTACTGCCAGAAGCTTCTTTTTTGCCATTACGCCGAGACCTATTAACATTTCAATAACAAGTATTTTGATTTTAAATTGTCATTTTTGCGTCTTTTAAAGTTTTCAAAAACAGGTAAGCGAAGCCTAAATCGTAGTGCCCAGTTAATTGCTAGTAGCACACAGTAGCAAGTGTAAAAACGTTCGAACCTTGTTTTTGGCTTGGTTAGTGGTTCATACGCGGATTCCAGGGGGATAACTATTGCTGGAAAAGATAGCCGATGCAAAAGTTACCTGTTCTCTAGTGTTTTCTTTCCTTGCTTCTTTCTTACCAGTGCCTAACAAACACTGATTTATGTTTATTACTTCATAGGCCTCGGGTTTCACTCTTTGTTAATCCTGTATCTCAAACGCATAGTCCCGTTGCTGTTAGAATTTTATGCAAGCCTATTTCTCTCAAACCGAGCTGAACCAGCGTTGATTAATATGAGACAAACATAAAGGTATGTTACCAGGCACTCGTAGGAAATAAAGAAGTAGAACACTAGACAACAGAAAAACAACAGACATGAGTGGCTTACCCAGGATTCGAACCCTGGACCTTCCGTGCGACAATCCCGCCTAGCTATGCAAGCGAATCACACTATCCTCCCTGCCATCTACGCATCACCAAAAAATAATGCTTCGATAAAAGGTCACTAGTGCGAGCCGCAAGACATAACACCGGAAGTTTACCATGGGCAGTTCAGCCTATTAATGACGCAATCACTTCTGTTGTTCCCCTATTATATAGTATAGGCCAGTCCACACAAGAGAAAGGCCTTAATACTGTGTCCAGTAAATGATAGTAGACTTAGAACAGTAAGAACAGGACAGAGGGTAGGTTTGGTATTGTATAAACATTTATAACACATAAGGAAGGAAACCCGAGGCCTGTAAACAGTAAATTAATATGAGACAAACATAAAGATATGTTATCAAGCACTCGTAGGAAATAAAGAAGTAGAACACTAGACAACAGAAAAACAACAGACATGAGTTACACATAAGGAAGGGAAACTCGAGGCCTGTAAACAGTAAATTAATATGAAACAAATATAAAGGTATGTTATCAGGCACTCGTAAGAAATAAAGACGTAGAACACTAGACAACAGAAAAACAACAGACATGAGTTACACATAAGGAAGGGAAACCCGAGGCTTGTAAACAGTAAATTAATATGAAACAAATATAACGGTATGTTATCGGGCACTCGTAGGAAATAAAGAAGTAGAACACTAGACAACAGAAAAACAACAGACATGAGTTACACATAAGGAAGGGAAACTCGAGGCCTGTAAACAGTAAATTAATATGAAACAAATATAAAGGTATGTTATCAGGCACTCGTAGGAAATAAAGACGTAGAACACTAGACAACAGAAATACAACAGACATGAGTGGCTTACCCAGCATTTGAACCCTGGGCCTTCCGTGCGACAACCCCGCCTAGCCATGCAAGCGAATCACACTATCCTCCCTGCCATCTACGCATCACCAAAAAATGATGTTTCGATGACAAGTCATTAGTGCGAACCGCAATACACGACACCGGAAGTCCACCATGGGCAGTTTAGACTATTAATGACGCAATCACTTCTGTTGTTTCCCTATAATAAGTGTAACATTAGACAGTGAGCCAGATAACTTAAAAATAATAAACATTTATAGCCCCAAGGGTAATATAACCGATAGGAACATTGCCACTATTAACACACAAATAGACCAAAGAACATTATTGGTAGGTGACTTTAATGCACACCATGAGGCATGGGGTAACAACAGTAATGATCCAGCAGGAAAAAGACTGTTGGACTACATTGAAAGTGCCGAGCTAATCATACTAAATGATGGCTCAGTGACAAGGGTTAACCCATGCAACAGGGGAGGAGATACAGCAATAGACATAAGTATTATAACACCAAACCTAGCCTCTGCTAAATGGGAAGTACTGAATGACTCCAGCTCAGACCACTTACCCATAGAAATAAACCTAAACGACAAATATAGAACTAGTCCAAAAAGCTCGAAACCTACATTCAACCTAAAAAAGGCAAATTGGGAGTCCTTCCAATTGGAGCTAAGTAAACTAAGCATAGAACAAATTGAATCTAACAGTATAGATATATTTGCAGAAAAACTAACAAATGAGATTTTAAAAATAGCAATAAAATATATACCAAACAGGAATATACCTGAGCACTTAAAACCAACACAAAAAGGTAAAAATAGGAAAAGAAACAAAGATAAAAATCCAGTACCATGGTGGACAGACAGATGTTCAGAACAACTGAAATTGAGGGAGAGGGCCCTTACAAAGTATAGAAAAACCAAAACTGAAGAGAATTACACAAACTATAAAAAAATAAGAAATGAAACAAATAAAATAATATTCAGAGCTAAAGAAAAGAGTTGGAGAACTTTTTGTCAAACATTAAACCATAGGTCACAAGTAACTACAGTTTGGAGAAAACTAAAAGCAATTAAAGGAGAAAACCACAAGAAATTCGGCCGCACATCCGACTTCAGCACGGCATTTGTGGGACCGGGTTAGCCTTCCCTCTTAATTCCAACAATTAAAATACCAGAGAGAGCTGAAACAGATAGAGAAAAAGCCAACATACTAGCTAAATACTTCTATCAGGTTAGTTCAATAGACAGTCTAGATAAGGCAGAAATAAATAGGCGGAAGACACTGCTAGAAAAAATTAAAAGGAGAAAATATGGACACCACACAGGATGCTAATTATTTAAATGCAGATATTACAGTAGATGAAATAGAAAGAGCTTTAGCAGGAAAAACCAATACTACCTCTGGGGAAGACATTCTGAGCTATGAAATCCTCAAAAAGGTACCAAATACAACTCTAAGAGTGATTGCATCCCTCTACAACAAAATCTGGCACACGGGAAAAATACCGTGTTCATGGAAGACAGCAGTAGTCATCCCCATACTAAAGCCAGATAAGGAAACACATGATGTTAGCTCATACAGGCCAATATCGTTAACATCGCATCCAGGAAAAATTCTAGAAACAATAGTCAACAGCAGACTAAAATTTCATCTAGAAAAGCATAATTTGTACAGTCCAACCCAAGCAGGCTTTAGAAGCCAACATAGTACAATAGAGCAACTGTTGAGACTGGAACATGATGTTAAAACAGGCTTCAAAAGGAATGAAAAGACAGTAGCAGTATTCCTTGATGTAGCAAGAGCATATGATGAGTGTTGGAGGGAGGGTGCACTACACAAAATCAGGAAATTAGGTATAGTAGGCAGAACCTACAATTATCTAGAAAACTTCCTGCAGGATAGATACTTCACGGTACAAATAAACAATGATAGATCTGAGGTGTATGAGCAACAGAATGGAATTCCCCAGGGATCAGTAATATCACCATCTATCTTTACGATTATGGTCAACGACCTAGGCGACGAGTTTAAAGACTTAAAAAACAACTTATCCCAGTTTGCAGATGACGCTGCGATATGGAGAACGGGAAGAAATCTCCCATTCCTCTATAAAACAGTACAAAGGCAAATGGATAAAGTATCTGACTGGATGAACAAGTGGGGATTTAATCTAAACGTTAAAAAAACCATAGGAATGATCTTCAGTAGAGGGCGTGTAATTAAAAACAATATAATTGACATAAGCATTAATGAGCAAAAAGTATGCACAGCAAAATCAACTAGATTTCTGGGTATGGTATTAGACCAGCAACTAAACTGGAACAAACACATAGACCTATTAGTGCAAAGCAGTAGGGGACTTATTAACATGCTAAGATATATGAAAGGAAGTGGTTGGGGCGCCTGCAATAAGACCATGTTAACCTTCTATAAATCATTTATTAGGGGCAAACTTGACTATGCCAGTGTTGTCTATGCATCAGCCGCCCCAAGCAATAAGAAAAAACTAGACACAATCCAAAAACCAGGCACTGTCAATAATAGCAGGTGCCTCAAAGGGAACATCAGCAGAGGCACTAGAAGTAGCGCTAGGCATTATACCCCTGGAGCTAAGGAGAAAAGAACTGAGATTCAGCTACTGGGCAAGAGTGGCAAAAGATCCAACTCACCCAGCACATAAAACCTTTGATAGGGGTAACCAGTACATGGGCCACATTCCATTAAACCATAATAGATACCCGTCAGGGTGGAAAACAATGGATGAAGTGGATCAATACCCAGACCTATTTAATGCGATAAACAGTAGTGCTCTGTATAAAGCAAAGATCCCACCATGGGAATTAAAAGTGCCAGAAACTGACTCCCACTTAACAAAGATCATAAATAAATCTAACGACATAATCTCAGCAAAAAGTAAAACACTAGAGTACATAGAACGGTATATAAATAATAGCCTAACTATATATACAGATGGGTCAAAAGATGAAGAAGGACAATTAGGAGCAGGAATAGCAATACCAAAATTAAAAATTTATAAAAGATACAAAGTAACAGGTAATACATCCATCTTTACAGCAGAATTAGTGGCAATCCTAAAAGCTTTAGAAATAGCTGCAGAAAATCCACCAAAAAAAGTAACCATTCTCACAGATTCCCTATCATCAGTATTAGCTATCAGAACTCTCCACATGTAAGCCTACCTTGCCGTGGTTGGAGAGCTTGAGCGCCTCAATGATCCCGGGAGCTATGCCGGCGGGAGTTTTACTCCTGGCAGGGTCACCCAAGCCGGACAGGTCCTGGGTGAGGGGCCAGACTAAATGGGCTGAGGAGTGGGTGGAACCCTATAGGTGTAGATGCAGAACCCACCGGCGAGTGGTACATGCTCTGGTCTGCACCAATCCACCCCCACTTCATGGGTTAAATGCTTTCTTGCCTCATTCTTCACTGTTTGTCGTCTATCACGCCCATGGCGACCGTTGCCTCAATTGGCTGTGTGTGGTGTACCCGGAAACGGGGCCTCCCAGTACTGAGGCAAAGTTAAGTCCCCGATGTCACTTATCGGTGCAGAATTGAGAGAGATGGCTGAGCATCACAATCCCTCCTGTGTTGCAGCATGATGAGAACCCAGCATTGCACACTGAGCTTGGGGGGATCACTTGGGCACCAGACTTATTACTGGCTCTTGACTGGATGGCCGCATGCAGGAGATTTCTACAATGGAGGGTTGGCAGGTGGTGGGTATCGGGAAGTGGCTCTGTGCAGGACGTGAGGATTCCTTGGGAGAGCCCCGAACCAGAGCACAGCATTGTGCAAGCTCTGCATAGTTGGAGAGCCCCCTGGATGACGGGGAATGCACAGTGTGCTACCCCACCTATCCCCAACTGCTAACTTAGAACCAGAAGTGGGGTCCTCTGTATGCGTGCCAGGCCAGGATAAAATGCCTGGGAAAGAGACTGGAGCTCAGAACTCCCTAACTCAAAGTTGCAGGATGGCAGAAAAGCCACGGGAAAGACAGGGCTATTTTGAAGATAACGCAACCATATTTTCACCATACGAGCTCAGACGCCGCCTCGGTAAACAAGGTCCGCGCAGAGCAGTGACACCCCCAGGCTGCTTGCGAATAGTCTACTACTGGGAACATAAACAGATTAGGGATGAGCCCACTCTCCCGTTGAACAGGTGCTAAAGTCGTAGATACTGGGCCAGAAGGCGCACCGGAAACCACAGTATCATGCAACTCGCTTTTTTTTTTCTATGGAGAGTACACCGTCAAATAAATCTCGTTCTGGTGCTCGCCCTGTGGAGCTCCACCAGGCAGGTGCAGTGCCGGGCTCTGAGCCTCGACAGAGCCCACCCTCAGCTACTGGAGGACCCTCTAGACCGTCTTGTGGAGTCAACAGACGGCGGAGGAGAACTACTGACCAAAACAAAACAGAAAAAGAGAAACCCAGAGTGCCACTTGTCATGATGCACTGGAATGCAGAGGGAGTGAACAGCAAGCAGGCTGGATACAGCAAAAAGACAGAGCTGGAAAACATCTTGTATGAGAAGCAAGTCAGTGTTTGCTGTATCCAAGAGACTCACTTGAAAGCAGATCAAACCTTTAAAATAAGGGGATATCAATGCTTCAGATCCGACAGACAAGATAGACGAAAAGGAGGAGTACTTACTCTTGTAAGGAATAACATTCCTGCACACGAAAGGAAAACCTTCATGGATGGAGCAGAATATCAGCTGCTGCAGATAAAGGTAGACAAGATGGAAATAGAACTCCTGAACTATTACTGTCCGAACAACAAACCCCTGAGTCTCAGCTCTATACAGGTACCAGCCACCAACTTTATAGCAGTTGGAGACTTTAATAGCCACTCCCAGAGCTGGGGCTATAACCATCTGGATCACAGAGGTGAAGAGGTTGAAACTTGGCAAGATGATCACTCCCTAATCCTAGTCAATAATGCCACAGATACTCCTACCTTCTACTCCAGAGGATGGCACACAACCTCAACACCAGATCTTGCCTTCTCCACACCAGATATAGCTGGATCTATTAGTAGAGAAGTAGGAGACCAACTAGGGGGAAGCGACCATCGCCCAATCTTTCTTACTGTCCAGAGTGCAACTCTCAGTACAGGCCCAGCCATTACAAGATGGAACTACAAAAAAGCCAACTGGGGTTTATTCAGGCATCAGGTGAACACGCTGCTGTCTACCCTCAAGGTACAGAACAGAGACATTAATGAAGTGGTAAAAGACTTCAACAGATGCATACTACAAGCTGCAAAAGAAACCATTCCCAAAGGATGCCGGCGTAACTACATACCATACTGGTCCAGCACACTCCAAGAACGTCAGGAAGCTATGGACAAGGCTAGAAAGGACGCAGAGTCTCAGCCTTCACTTGAAACTCACAACAAATGGAAAAAGGCTGTAGCAGAGTTTCAGAGAACAAAGCTAGAAGAAAAGCGGAAAAGCTGGAGAACTAAAACGGCATCGCTGAACCTTGAGAAAGACGGCAGGAAACTTTGGAGATTAGTCAAGTCTCTAAATGAAGAGCATTCCTCACCAAGGCAGACTATCACATTGGATGAAGGTGGCAAACTTTTCAGAGGAAAACAAGCTGCAGACTTGTTTGCTAGAAGATACAGTTCAGAAAGCAACTTACCCATTAACATAGACCATCAGAGAGAGATAAGAAAAGAAATACTGGCAACCATGGGACAGACAGATACTCCTGCCCCAATGAGGGAACCCATCACACTAGGAGAACTACAGAAGGCTATTTCCAAGCTTAAGTTTCAAAAGTCACCCGGCCCAGACAAAATCAGCAACGAAATGCTAGTAAATCTGAGCTCAGCAGCAAAGACAAAACTGCTTGAGATATTCAACCACAGCTGGTTGAAAGGAACGGTACCCCAAGTATGGAGAGAAGCCATCACAATACCCATACTAAAGAAAGGGAAATGTAAGACCGAGGCTGCAAGTTACCGGCCAATCAGTCTCACAAGCTGTGTTGGGAAGACTATGGAGCGAATAGTCAACCACAGATTGAAATGGTATTTAGAGTCTGAGCAGATCCTGGTGCCGGAACAAGCTGGATTTAGAGAATGCTACAGTATAGAAGACCAAGTTACTTACTTGTCTCAAGCAATAGAAGATGCCTTCCAGGAGAAGAAAAAGGTCCTAACGATCTGGGTCGACTTCAAGCAGGCCTTTGACAAGGTGTGGAAAGATGGCCTCATTGCAAAACTTAGGAGAAGTGGAATCCAAGGCAACATGATGAAATGGATCCAGTCATACTTGCATAACAGGAGAACTAGAGTCACTCTTGACGGTCTGCAGAGCAGAAAAGTGTTGCTCCATCAGGGGGTACCTCAAGGAGGAGTAATTTCCCCAACACTCTTCCTTGTTTACATCAATGACCTGGTGAAAGATCTCCCTGCAGGAGTTAAAGCTGCCTTATATGCAGATGACCTAGTACTCTGGTGCGCTGATGAAAATGTCACCACAGCAAATTATAGAATGCAGCGGGCAGCAGACATGCTAGTGTCATGGGCAGAGAAATGGCTTATCACAATAAACACAGACAAAACCTCCACAACACTGTTCTCCCTCGCCCCCAAGGACAAATCAGCTAACATACACCTAGGGACAACCGTGATCAAGGAAGAAAGCTACCCCACCTATCTTGGGGTGACATTTGACCAAAGGCTTACATGGAATAAGCATATTGAAAATGCAGAAGGAAAGGCCCGAAGACGACTAGGCATACTCAGAAAATTAGCAGGTACCAACTGGGGAGCAAATGAACGAAATCTAAAGAAGATTTATAATGGAGTAATAAGACCACACTTAGAGTTTAGCTCAGCAGCATGGTCATCAGCTGCTAACTCACATCTGCAGTCTTTGGACAAGGTGCAAAATCAAGCTCTCAGGCTCATTACAGGAGCCATGAAAACTACACCAATAACAGAGATGCAGAAGGTTGCTGGATTACAGACATTGTCCCATAGAAGAGACACAAAAACCATGATCCAGATGGAAAAGTACAACAGTATGCCAATGCACCCAATGAAGGCAAGACTAGATGATCTGGCATTGGGACGTCTAAAGCGTAGCAGCTTTGTGCATCGGGGGAAAAGACTTATAAGACAGCATCAAGAAGACCTATCCATGAAGACAACACCACTGAAGCCCACCCTATACCCTGTACCATGGGAGCAGGCCAGCAGTGCCCTCCAAATTAATACAACAGTCAGTGGTCTCACAAGTGGATGTGAGTATAATGATCTGCAAAAACGAACTGCTACATTGAGTATGATCCAAGAAAGCTATCCCGATCAATCATGGATACATGCCTATACAGATGGATCAGCAACTAATGCTGTTAGGAATGGAGGTGCCGGTATCTTTATCTCATATCCTGACAACCACTATGAGACTAGGCACATTCCCACTGGTAAATTCTGTTCCAACTATACAGCTGAGGTTCAAGCTCTAGAGCAAGCTGCAAATATGATTTATAACACCAACTCTGACTGCCACCAGGTAGTCATCCTCACAGATGCACTGTCTGTCCTGCAAGCTCTCAAGGGTGGTAAACTCCCGCATCTGAGAAATGAACTAAACAAGGTAGCTGCCAAAAAGAGAACCATACTTCAGTGGGTACCATCTCATTGTGGTGTACCCGGAAATGAAAAGGCAGATAAACTTGCAAAAAAGGGAGGAGAATGTGAACAAGAAGATAATGAAGTCACATACTTTGAGAAAAAGAGAGCTATCCAGACTATCAGAAGAGAACAGAACCAACCCAAAGACGACTATCACACTCTTGACCGGCAGGGACAGACAACTATTTTTCGACTCAGGACAGGGCATAACAAACTGAATAAACACATGCACAAGCTACGATTGTCTGCTTCACCACTGTGCACATGTGGATTAAACGAACAAACTGCTGAGCATGTTCTACAGGACTGTCCTCTGTATGACCAGTTAAGAAAGATATACTGGCCCAATGACTCAACACTAAACTCAAAGCTATATGGAGTTAAAGAGGAACTTCAAACAACAGTCGAATTCATCATGAGAACTCGTCTGACGGTGTAATCATCAAAGATGCGATCGCAAGAAGAAGAAGAAGAAGCTATCAGAAACAGAAATGAATGTAGCAGGCCAGATATTATAGAGGAAATACTACAGGTTAATACATATCTACAAACTATAGGATGCAGTGCAACAATAACATGGATACCATCACATGTGGGGATAGCAGGAAATGAGCTTGCAGACAAAGAAGCCAAAGGGGGGAGAGCTAGCCATAACAAAATTGAAGTAGGCTTAGGGAAGTTTGAAATTAAGAGCTTAATTGCTCAAGCAATAACTAAAGAGTGGATAACAGCATGGGACCAAAGTAAAAAAGCAAGACACTCATATAAAATCCTTAAAAAACCAAGCAAAAAATGTCAAATAAAAGATGAACTAAAAATACCAATTAATAAAAAATTGCTGAGGCTCAAGCTTGGAACTGGATATTTCATGATTGAGGAACCCACATGTGAAGAGTGTCAAGAACCAAACACAATTAGACACTTTCTGGTGGACTGCAAGAAATATGACCAACAGAGGCAAAACATTAAGACATACTGTAGTAACCACAATGTAGAAATGAGGGTAGAAAATCTCATAGGCACAAAGACCCCTTCAGAAATGCAAAAGTTAATAAAACACTATATTACAAAAACTAAAGCTAACATATAAAAAACAAATAAGGATTTGAGTCAGTAGTCCAAACTCGTGAAAGACTCGCCACAGATACATACAGATTAACCAAAGAAACCATCCAGTGAAAATTAAAAACATACTAACTTAGAAAATAGCATATTTTGGAATTTCTTTTAAAAACCATGTTGAACTATAACTACAAAAGGAAAAATACCGACTAGAGATAATATAGTATAAAATAAATACAAAGAAAAACATATTACAATAAAGGAAACACGTCCTGATATAACCAACAACTCCATGTACATGGTAGATGGTTGAAAGGGGCGTGCTACAAAGAAAAGTAGCAAACACATTAATTAAAAAAAAAAAAAAATTGTTTCCCTATCATGCAGTATAGGCCAGTCCAAAACAAGACAAGGACCTTAATACTGTGTCCAGTAAATGATAGTAGAACAGTGAGATCAGGACAGAGGGTAGGTTTGGTATTGTATAAACATTTATTACACATAAGGAAGGGAAACCCGAGGCCTGTAAACAGTAAATTAATACCTTTATTTTTGTTTCATATTAATTTACTGTTTACTTGTAAGGACTTCACTGCATCATCAAAATTTGAAATCACTATACTTCTGACAAAGTATATGGCGAAGTTTCCAACGGGGTCATTGATGACCTCGATCTGGAGCTTTTTTGTGATGTGAGTATGAATAATCTATATAAATAGTTTTTGTTTTGTGGCTTTTAAAAAAAAAAGTGTTTGGCTTTTTTGTGATGTGAGTATGAATAATCTATATAAATAGTTTTTGTTTTGTGGCTTTTTTTTAAAAAAGTGTTTGGCTTTTTTGTGAAGGAGTTTTTTTTTTATTTGTTTTTAAACAGTTTTTATCTGTCAACCCTGATCTGAGTCCAAATTTGAGTTGGGACAAACTTTTCCAAAAATTCTAGTTATCAGAATTCGACTTAACCAGAGTTTTGTTTTTTTAAACAAAGACAAAGAAGACATTTAGCCGAGACCTTCAGAAATGCTTCTACTGAAGCTAAATTCGACTTGATAGAGGGCCGCTCATGTGAACTGCACTATATATATATATATATATATATATATATATATATATATATATATATATATATATATATATATATATATATATATATATATATATATATATATATATATATTTAATTTAATGAAGAAAAATATCCCGTTCAACCTCTGATGGGTTATAATTAGGATATATATTGTTTTCAATTCCAAATAATATGAACAAGTGCCGATATGAGAAAGTGGCATCACATTTGTCAAATCATTGTAAATAGGGAAAATCATAATTATCAATTATGCTTATTCTAGCAATAACCCGTCAAACTTGACGGGTTTTGAATTATAGTGTGCTGTTTCCGTTCCCGGATGAGCAGACAGAAGTACATTCTTAGAGTGTTATGGTTTCTTTCCATTATACAGTGTGATCAAACTGTTCATGAACACCGTCATTTGAACGCTTTTCTTTGTTGATTGTAACTATTTTCGGGAGAGTATATATAATGGAAACAATACAATTTTTCAACACGGTTGCATTCCTCAGCTGTGACCAACGCACACGGCGAGAATTACGTTATTTTAGATTCAATTAAAAGTTCTTTGATGACAACATTTCATGTGAAAGTGCGTGGATTGTTTTCAAAGAGTGTTCCCTGATAATAAGTGGTTTTAACAAAAACTTTCAAGTTTTAATGATTTGTACATCGGGTGAGGGCTCATGCACACCAATTTTTACGCACTTTTTCTTTGTCGAGCGCTACTAATTTCGTGAAAGAATGAAAAAGAAAAAAAAAGAAAACCAAAGTATTTGTTTTATATAACACCGAAGCCGCGCAAGTTGCACACCGTGCGTTGCGCACTTTTTATTCTGGCGCGAGTTACTGTTTTGAGTGTGACCGACCGACGTAAAATACATCGGTACGGTAATTATGTTTGTTGGGATGTAAAAACAAAAAACAAAAAAAACCAACAAAATCAAGAAGAAACTCTGAACAAGAATAATATTAAAGTGGAGGGGTGTAAAGGCCTGGTGGTTCCAGTTATATAACTGACTTTAACAGATATTTAATTGACTTTCATCTGTTAAAAGTCATATGCATTGTAAGAATTCCTAAAGCCACCTGTATAGCTCCCATTGATGTTGATCTGATTGCACCTGATGCTGAATTCTGTCTAATTTAATCTTGTTACTGTGTGCAGCAGAGTCATGTATTATACTTCCATAATCTTATTTTCCTCTAATAAAAGATTTATTTATAAAAAGTGATGTAAGAACAGCATCAGACCTTCACATTCCCAACCACTCTATATATATATAGAGTGATATATATAGAGATAGCTGAAAACGTTGGCTGAAGTAAAATTATCCCGTTATCATACCATCTTCCAGTGCAAAATTTTGAAAAATGTGCATTTTCCTCAGTTGGATCCATGAAAGATAACTCTCACGACATTTAAAATTAAATCCGACTCGGCAAGGAGCTGGAAAAAATTACACTTCATAAACTTCATTCTTTGATATTCGGCTATCGAGAAAGGAATGGCTGGTAATATTGATGAAACCATCGAAAAGGTCACTCGATTTAAGGAAAAGCATTCTTTGGACAGCGATGAAGAAGATGACAATACTAAATACGACGTCTTAGCCGAAGACGACATTGAAGGTAGTAGCCTATTAAGTTTGTCACTTTACGAGTTTTGCATGTGAATTTGCGGTCTGTAGTGTAGGTGTATGTTGGCTTATTGGGCTCTTTATTCTGCTGTGGTGTTAATGCACGTTTGAAATTGAGGTTGAGCAGAGAATAGTAGACAGGAGGCCACCGTGCTGGTCGAGTGTCCATCGATTCGAGCGTTTCGCTTCGAGTTTGACAAATTTATTTATTTATTTTATTGGTTTTGTTTTTAAAATGGCCTCAAAGCTCAAAACAGTTTGGGGTTAGACCTAGGTTAAAGCTTGCTGAAGCATTAATGTGGATTACCACTACTATTCCCTAAAGGTAAAGGATCCCGTTACACGCTCATAGAGGCATACTGGGAATATGGTGTTAGGCCCATATTTTCTTGACCATCGGCACCAAAGGGGTGATGTGATCAGCATCACGCCGGCCCCCTTAATCTTCCCATAGTTGCTCTGGTACCCAATTCATGAGGCTGGGTCGACCCCGGAGCCGTTTGCGGTCTAAAAAATCCCGCCTCAACTGGGGATTGAACCATGGACCACTGAGCTAGGAAGCAGTGCACTAACCACTGCACTACCATGGCTCTCTACTATCCCCTATATTCTACCAAAATTATGCATGCTTCAGATCTTTTCAAACTCATCTACAAAAAAAAAATTGCAGATCAAATTGCATCAAATCTAGGCAGAAAACTCTACACACTAACGGTTGAATTACAAACTACATTATGCATGCCACTGTGTCACCCAACTCATTATGGAGGATGAAATGAAGAACAGTGGGCCATATGTTTGATAGTTTTAAAAAAAGAATTCATAGATGCAGTAAAAAAAGAGTTCTTCTTAGATCCTTAACCACCGACCGTCAAAGCAGTCAGTGGCCATCACGCCTAGTGGCGTCTTGTAGGGCAACAACAAATTGATTCCATTTTGCTCGATTGGTGGCCATCCTTCATACAGTGCCCCAACTCTGGTTCATTCTTTGCATCTCAGCCTCCACAGTCCTCCGCCAGGTTGTTTTTGGTCCAAAAACAACCTAAAGAAAAAAAACAAAAAAAGAGTAAGGGTTCAGAATCCTAAACCTAACCCTGAACGCTTAACCTTAATCCTAACTCTAATGATGAAAACAGCTTATTTGGATGGCATAGAAGAATATGTCCCATTGTTCTTCATTTCATCCTGTTATTGATTAGTCGCCAAAGTCAATCTGCTCATGCGTGCGATTATTCCTCTGCAATTATTTTTCATCATGCGTGGGACACAAGTCTTTGCATTTCTTGTGTTATCGATGTGTTGCATCTTATTATTTCATAAAAAGCTCAAAACAGGATTAGGGCTAAGGTTAGGGACTAATTTTCTGTCTGAGCTTTGTTAATTCTAATGCTAACCCACTAACCTTAACCCTGCTTACAGCATTTTCTTTTCTTTTTCTAAATGATATGGCTATAAATTTCAGAACAGTTACTACTAATGCTAATCTTAACCCCTACCCTGTGTCTGGCATGAATCTCCAGTTACACCATTTAACTTACCCACCCTTTCTCCAACACTCATTCCTCAAAACAAAGCATGCCCAGGACAGCATCATAATGTTAAAAGCCATAAGGACATTAGCAGCAGTGTAGGAAGAAGATTAGGACCAAATAAAACATTCCCAATTGAAGTAAAAATTAGCAATCGATTTGGAAATCCGTCAATCCTATCTACACAAGCAGATTCCGAATCAGCAACCTCAGAAGGAGATGACAGGGCACATAAACTCCAATGTCACTTGACACAAGATTCTGCTGACCACCTACTGCAAGACAACGAGCAGTGGCACCAACAACGCCGTCGTACACGACCGCAGCCACATCCTGATCGTCACATTCCTCACAACACAACCAACTTTATTATAGGAGACTCATTGCTAAATGGCATTCACAGCGATCGAATGTCAACAACACCAGGGGAACTAGTCACTGTTATACCATTACCTGGAGCCGGAATAGTAGGAGTTATCAATGAAATAAGCCGTCTCAACACAAACACCAATATAAAGAAAACAACAATAAACGTAGGGATAAATGACAGCACAAATGGACACACTCTTAACCTATCAGACATCTCCAGAATGATTGACACCATAAAACAAAAATTTCCCAACACATCCACATATATTTCGTCAATTATTCCACCCTATGGTAAAGCACGCCAAACTGTGGATATCAACAACAAGGTGCTTTACACTTTTTGTTCAAAACATAACACGTCTTTCATAAACAACACACCCTTTTTCACATCTAAGTCAGGTGCGCCAAAAACACTGCTATACAGAGATCAGGTGCACACTTCTAAACTAGGGACCAGCTACCTAGCCAAAAATTTAAAGTTTCCTCAGAGGACACACCAGAAACACATACATTCATTCACCAGGGTCACAAATTATACACTTAACTTAGTAAACCCAGGCACAACAGCTCATAACCATCAATCACCGTCCTCAGCTGACAAGCAAGTATCTAGAAAAGCTACATTTAAGCCCACCTCCCACGCTAACCTTTATGACCAAATGTATCCTATTTTCTGCCAATGAGTTTGTCTGTTCTGCTCCAGCTGATGTTTGGTTCTTTGTAGATAGATGACTGGATCACACTCGTCACTGGTCAAATTTGAAAGTTGTAGCATGTTCCAAGAAGTGTCATGGAGTAACTAGCAAGCTGGTCCAGCATCTCTAAGACCCGTCTGATGATGGTGTCTAGTGTCGACTTCAGGCCACTTATACCCTCACTTGTTCCAGAGATAGTACCCTCAATTGGTAGCATCAACTATTATCACAAAAGAAGAGAAAGAAATATCCTCTGAGCATTAAGTTTCCGGACACATACTTATGTGTCCCCCTCTTCCTATTCGACCATCCCATCTACGAGGGGCGTTCAGAAAGTAATGCACCACATCGTTTTTCTCAGCTAATAATGAAGATAGAAGCATGACATTTTGCACACTTCAAATATGACGTGTGCCAATTGTGTGCACCAAATTGCACCGCAATCGGCCAAATAATATGGCTGCCCTAAACCGTTGAAATGGAGCGTGTTAGCAACTTGCATTATAAACAGCGAATTGTGATAGAATTTCTCGTTGCAGAGAAGGAAACTGTTGTGAATATTCACAAGAGTCTATGTGATGTGTATGGAAGTTTTGCAGTCGATAGGAGTACAGTCAGTCGCTGGGTTCAGAGAATCAAAGAATCAGGAAGTGGAGATACGGAGCTGCTTGATTGGCCGCGCTATGGACGTCCTGCCACAGCCACCAACGCAGAAATGTTGAAATGCGCTGAGGGCATTATTCTTACTGATAGGCGAATCACTACTCAATAATTGGCCTTACAGCTGTCAGTCAGCATTGGTAGTGCAAATGCAGTTATAAAAACTCTCGGATTTTCTAAGGTTTGCGCAAGATGGGTTCCTCGAAGTCTCACAAATGACCACCGATTGCAAAAGAAAGCAATTTCTTCTGAATTGTTGGAGCGTTTCAATGCTGTTGGAGAGAACTTTTTGGCTAAGATCGTTACAGGTGACGAAACCTGGGCACATCATTTTGAACCTGAGACAAAAAGACAGTCAATGGAGTGGCATCATCCGCAATCACCAAGAAGAAAGAAATTCAAGACAATTCCTTCAGCTGGAAAGGTCATGATCACTGTCTTTTGGAACACTGAAGGTGTGTTTCTTGTGGACGTTATGTCAAGAGGAGAGACAATCAATTCGCAAGCTTACATTAAGACATTGAAAAAACTCAATCAACGTTTTCGCAGAGTTTGGCCGCACAAGAATCCAGCAGACCTGCTTCTCCTTCACGACAATGCGCGCCCTCACACAAGTCTGGCAACACGGGAAGCAATCACCAAATTGGGTTGGACTGTACTACCCCATCCACCCTATAGTCCCGATTTGGCACCCTCTGATTTTCATCTATTTGGTCCACTTAAAGATGCACTCCGTGGGACAAGGTTTGAAGATGATGAAGGAGTGATTCATGCAGCGAAGAAATGGCTACATGATCAAGACAAAATCTGTTACGGGCTAGGAATACATGCACTTGTTTCGCGCTGGCATAAAGCCGTACAAGTTGATGGGGATTATGTTGAATAATACTGATGTTTACATGACATATCCATGTATATTGTTTATAAATTTCATGCTTTTTGAATAAACAGCTCCTGAGAAAAACGATGTGGTGCATTACTTTCTGAACGCCCCTCGTATCTCAGAACTTCACCCTGGATGAGAATTAATCTTAATCACATTGAGCGGAAAAAACATTCATTACATTTAAGTTGAATAGATTTCTATTTACCTTTACATTGGTTGAAAAGGTTGAAAACTTTCAGTACTTTTAGAGTGAATATGTTTACATTTACATCTACACTGTTTTAAAATGTTAATAATGTAACAAGTATGTACATCATTCTCTCATCCTTCTCTCCCTGCTCCATATGGAATGTGGGACTACCTCTGCTTTTAGTTCTCTATAAGAAACTAGCATAAAGCAGTCATCAGTCCTTGCAGTGGTAGTTCATGAAATCATCATTCTATATGCTGATGTTGCCAGCCTCATATGACTTGGACACCCACTAGCAATTTTCACATATTAATATTCACATGTCAATATATATATATATTATTTCACATGTTAATAATACAAAATATAGAATTTAACATTTACAACTTACGCCAATCTTTAGGCTCACAGACAACTTACGCCAATCTTTAGGCTCACAGACTGCTGGCTTAGAGAAATAATTTAAGGCAGCTGGACATTGCCTCTTACGCGTGGTCTGGGGTGTTGTTATTTTAGCAATAAGTTCCCACTTTGACTTTGTGTTACAGTTTCCTCAGATTCTGGTTTTCCGTGTTAAAAGGGTAGAGTTTTTCTGGGCCCTAAGCTCTTAATATGCTCAAACAAGGTCCAGTCTGGTAAATGAAACTGCTGCTATTCTTATCTCTGGCAAGGTCTGGTTGTCTTCTTGGTGCAAGGTGAATTTTCACAGTGTTCTAAAATGACTAAAGTGTCAGGTTATATTCCCCCTTTCAATCCTGGCACGTGTTGTTTACTATCAGACCAGGCCCCAATCAGAAATGTTGTTATTCCTACATCTTGAATGTCGGCCAATAGTTACAATCATGCGTGGTTTGATGGCATCTATTCAGAAAATTTCCTCATAGGAGTGTTATAGAAAGGTCACGTCTCCAAAATATGGACGTGAAACCTCCAAATATTCTCGTCAGTGATTACAAATAACTTCTTACTTTTATCTCAGGTAATATCTTCGCAATACTTCTATCTGGATGCTATTACCTCATTCCGTCTTCCAGGTGCATGTTTGTAATGTGTCTGCAGACGGTTAATTGATCTCCTCGTCCTTGTGCAAACACCGACCCTTGTGGAACCATCTGGGCTGTGACTCTTCACAGCAGTAATTAGGGAATCCCAATCGCCATATCAGCACTAAATGAACGTGCTGTGCGTACGTCGTGCTAATCCGGCGCGGCCAAGGTTTGGTACCCGAGAATTTTACCAACCTGACTGTTGGTCAAAATTTCATCACCTGTATACTCTCTCATTACTTATTACTGAAATTAATGTAAGGTGATTAGAAAATAGCTAATATCTGCTTGATAGCAGAGAAAGAAAAAGAGCGACCTCTGAAAATTTCACGTAATCAGTACTCACAATAAATGTAATTGACTACTGCTGCAGAGAAGAAGAGATCGACCCAATAATTCTGTCACAGAAGTCTCATGATGAACACCAACAATGCTGTACTGTATTGTACTCTTACGAGACTCAATGTCATGTTGTTGGGTTGGAGCACACTGTAAGTTCCGCAAGGGATGTTTACTGTAGGATTTTACAAACACTGAATACACTTATGTATTTAAAATTCTTTGGTAGGTAATAACAAAAAAATTCATGTTGAATTACTAGTGGGTGCTTAGTGCAGTTTTTTTTTTTTTTAAGGAATAATACTTACTTACTTAGTCGTTCCCCTTCTACCGTGAGGTGTAGAGGTTTGGAAAAGAGCGCCAGACTATCCTATTGGCTGTCTTCCTCCTGGCCTGGTTCCATTCTAGTCCGCGGTCCTTCAAAGATTGTCTAATGTTGTCCTCCCAGCAGACTCTGGGTCGTCTTGGGGGTCTGGATCCCTGGCTCTTTGTTTCCCATGCTTGTCGTGGTAGCCGATCTTCTCCCATTCTGCAGACATGGCCAAACCATCTTAGTTGGGACTGCTCTACTTGAGTCTGCAGGGGGTGGGATTTTAGGCCTTGACGTATCGTCTGTTTGCGGACCATGTCTCTTCTTGTTACTTTTCCTTCCCTAACTCAAGAGCAAAGTCAGGTACACAATTACAGCTGGGTAGACTGGAGCATCTCAATACTGTGAATCGAACCTGGCACCTTTTGGCGCAAGAGACTAGCGCTCTGACCACTCTGTCAATTGAGCTCTTTAATCAAGATATGTATATTTAAGAAATGAAATAAATGTAAACTTAAAAAAATAAGAGTTCACACTTTAAACTCCTAAACAATCCAGTGTAATTTATTCCTTTACAGTTTTTAGGTAATTAAAAAATAACATACATTTTGGAACCCCCTCCCTAGATGCCCCTGGTGCAGCTGCACCACTTACACTGCCCAAAAGCTGACCCAGTTTCTTCTTCTTTGGCCCTTGGTCATGACTGACGAAGCAGTCAGGGACCATCACACCTGGTAGTGTCTTGTAGGGCAGCAACAAACTGTTTCCACTTTGCTCGGTCGACAGCTGTACTTCTTGTGCTGCCCCAGCTCTGGTTCATGCTTAGAATCTCTGCCTCCACAGTTCTCCGCCAGAAAGCTTTTGGCCATCCTTGGTTTTGCTTTTCTTCTGGAGTCCGCAGCGTGGCAGTGATGGTGTCAGGGTCTCTTCTGAGGATGTGGCTAACCCAATTCCAGTATCTACCCGCTATGATGGTGTGCATGTCTTTCTGGTGGCTCCATGTTAGCAGTTCTTGGTTGGCGATGGTGTCCGGCCAGAAAATTCAAAGAATTTTCCTTAGGCAGGTTGTATGAAAAGAGGACAGTTTGGACATTTCCTTTTCAGTTACTCTCCAGCATTCTGCACCATGCAGAAGTACAGAAATTACGCAGCTTTCATATTTTTTTATTTGGCTGCTGATGTCTTTGCTTGTTCTGCCATCTGGTGTTACTATGCCCGCTAAATATGTAATTGTATTTGTATTTTATAGCTCTTGGTCCCTTATTTTTATGGGTGCAGGATTTCTTACACTGAGTGTCATGACTTCTGTTTTCTTGAAATTAATGTTTAGTTTCACCTGTTGGATATGTTTATTCAGTCTGTCTGGTTTTTTTTGGATGTGTTGATGTGAGTATGCAAATAGTGCACTGTCATCTGTGATAGGAAACTCTATGCAGAGCGATACAACAGGAGGCAATCTGATCATCAGAAGGAGTCCCCCCGTTGAACAAGTGTTTTGGTCCTGTATACTCCTTTACACTCTAAGGTGGGCGGGCCCACTTGGGTCATGACTCCCAAGTGTCTCAGCCTCCTGTTGTCTTGTATCGAAAATGAACCCATTTCACTTTGGTAGCAACTCTAAAATCCACAACTCCGCCAGCCGTGGAGGCAATTGTGAAAGTAACAAAGAGAAGACAAATTATTCCGTTCGTTCCGCCGCACACCATGACTAGGGACAGACACTGACACACCTGCGCGAAGCCGACGAGGCTAGCCACTGCGTGCTAGCAACTGAAATTCTGTGCCCAACACCTCATATAATATACGCCACGTTGCCCGTCAGTCACAGCCCTTTCACCAGTACACCGAAAAACTCAACGTATTGTGGACTTAGAAAAATTCCTGATGTTTTCTGTACCGCAGAGTTTACTGTCCCGAGTTCCATAGCCCATTGCGGTTGTTCCACAGCCAGCATGATGCCTTTTCCGCAGTTTCACTAAGCCTCTTCAGTGCCCTTGTTCTCAACTGTCCTCTCAGCCCCAACAGTTTCAATAAATCATACGATGACTCTGTTTGCGTGTACCATATTCTGTGATTCAACCACTCGCTACTTTTATCTGCAACTTGTTTGTTCTCTGACTACATATGTACAGTATAATATTGCACTTCCACAAAATTATTTAAATGTTTTGTTGAATTATTCAATGATTACATCTTAATCTGATGTATAGATAAAATAGGACTGCAAGAAATCTGGTATTTTAAAAGACGGATGTAGAGGAGGGAACATATATTTTTGATAAAACAAAGGTAATAATTACAAAGATGGAGTTTATATTTGTGATAAAACAGGTAATAAGTACAAAGATAAAGTTTATATTTGTGATAAAACTTACTTATTTAGTTGTTCCTCTTCTACCGTGAGGTGTAGAGGTTGTGATAAAACAAAGGTAATAATTACAAAGATGGAGCTTATATTTGTGGTAAAACGAAGGTAATAAGTACAAATGTGGTGCATATATTTCTGATAAAACAAAGGCACCAATTACAATTAGTGCAACATGTGAAAGAACAATGACATCAAGTAGTGTGATGATGATATAATCCCTTTAGCTGTGAGCAGGTAGCTCTTGACAGCCCATTGCCTCTCTGACAAAGGTGCAAGTCTTCCTCAGTTGTTGTGATGATGTGTAGAGTGTATTGTGGATGGTTGGGTGTGATGGGAGTAGCTGGTGTCGCAGGTCAGTTAGTCTTGGGCACTGTAACAGCAGGTGTTCAACTGATTGCTCATGGTGGTGGCAGTGCCTACAGTTTGGTTCACGTAGTGGGTCTATTCTATTTAAATGTTTATTGACGGGGGCATGGCCTGTTCTCATCTGGAAAATTAGACTCTGATCTCTTCTTTTCAGTTGTTTAACTGGATCTTGAGGGTTTGGTTTAGCTTGATGTATGAAGAATGGACGCCCTGTCTGGGAGGTAGCCCACTGGTTTAGCCATTCTTGCCTATGATTGTTTCTCAGGATCTGTTGGCAGGTTTACAGTGTGGTACTTGATGGGAACTGGGGCAGTGCTGCTCCTCTTTTGGATAGTTTATCGGCTTTTTCATTTCCTGGGACTCCAACATGCCCAGGGATCCACTGGAGTGTAACTTCGACACAATAGGAAGTGAACAGTTGGTCAATTAATCTACAGATGTTATTAATATCAGGAGACATTTTGCTTTCTAGGGCTTGGAGTGCTGATTTTGAGTCTGAGAATATAACAATATCCTCAGGTGGAGTGATGCCACTTTCAAAGTCTGAGATTATCCGGCACAATGCTTGTTCTAGTGCTGTTATTTCTGCATCATATCTGAAACAAATTTCTCCGCAAGGGCCAAAGATGCAAGGGTGGTCTTCTGGGTGCAGGTTGGGGTATTTTATCACTGCGCCATATCCAGCATTGGTGGTAGATTTAAATGCAGATACATCTGTGTAGACATGGATGATGTCTTGTGGATATGAGTCTATAGTTTCTAAAGCGATGGTTTTCAGTAGTGGTACTAGAGTGTTCTTGTCTGCTGAGGGGTCAGAGAGTTCAGTTCTTACTGTGGGAGTAGTTGCCTGCCAACAAGGTGGTTCATTATTGATAGTTACCATTGGCTTTCTAACTGCTGGTAGGTGGTGTGTGATGCTAGCTTCTTTTGCATTTTTAAGAAAAGATGTCTTTTGTCATATGTTTCCACAGCTGAGCGTTCTCTTCTTAGGTTTAAGGGTTCAATATTGGTGTTGATTTCACATGCATCTGTTGGCGTTGTCTTCATGGCTTCTTCTTCTTTGATCCTTAGCCGCCGACCGTCAAAGCAGTCAGTGGCCATCACGCCAGGTGGCGCCTTGTAGGGCAACAACAAATTGATTCCACTTTGCCTGGTCGGTGGCCATCCTTCGTACAGTGCCCCAACTCTGGTTCATTCTTTGCATCTCAGCCTCCACAGTCCTCTGCCAAGTTGTTTTTGGTCGGCCTCTCTTTCATTTTCCTTCAGGGGTCCATAGCATAGCTGTTCTTGTGATGGCATCGGGGTCTCTTCTGAGGCCATGGCCAACCCAGCTCCAGGGTCTGCCAGCTATGATGGTGTGCATGTCCTCTTGCTTGCTCCGAGTAAGCAGATTTTGGTTGGTGATGGTATTCAGCCAAAAGATTCGGTGAATTTTTCTTAGGCATGTTGTGTGAAAAGATGACAATTTCGACATTTCCTTCTCTGTAACTCTCCAGCATTTCGCACCATAGAGAAGCACAGAAAGCACACAGCTCTGATATAATCTTAATTTTGTCCTTGTGCTGTACTGAGAGGACTTCCAGATGTTGTTTAGACTAAAAAAAGGCTGTTCTTGCTTTGTTCATTCTGTTGTTGATGTCTTTGCTTGCTCCGCCGTCTGGTGTTACTATGCATCCTAGGTATGTGAAGGTGTCTTCTGTTCCAGTTGCTGATTCCTTACTGATATGGGTTCGGGGTTGCTCACATTGGGGGTCATGACCTCTGACTTCTTTAGATTGATGTTCAAGCCCACCTGCTGGCTATACTTATTAAGTCTATCCGTTTTTTCCTGGATGTGTTGATGTGAATGTGCTAGTAGTGCAATGTCATCTGCATATTCCAGATCTTCTAATGTAGAAAATGTAGTCCATCTTATTCCTCTTGGACTGCCTTCTGTTGTCTGGCGCATCACCCAGTCTATGACTGTTAAAAAAAGAGTGGTTGATGAGGGGCAACCCTGTCATACTCCTGTCTTCACCTCAAAGGTTAGGTTGCTCTGCCCAACACTACACGTAAAGTTGGCATAGAGGCTTTTTATGATTGACACTATGCAGCTTGGAATTCTATAAGCCCTAAGTATTTTCCATAAACTGTCCCTATGTATACTGTCAAAAGCCTTTTCACAATCAACGAAATTAATGTACAGCTGTCTTTGCCATTCTGAGCACTGCTCTATAATGTTCCCGAGTGTAAATATATGATCTACACATCTTCTGTTCTTTCTAAATCCTGCTTGTTCTTTCCTCAGTTTGTGGTCTACTGCTTTTGAAATTCTCTGTATAATTATCCTGCCTAGTATTTTGCTGGGAACTGGGAGAAGAGTGATTCCTCTCCAATTATTGCAGTGTGCAAGATCTCCCTTCTTGGGCAATTTGACAATTATTCCTTTGTTCCACTCTGTTGGTGTTGTCCCTGTTTTCCAGACTTGTGCAAATAGTGGTTCTAGTAGTTCTGCTGCTAGCACAGGGTCTGTCTTAAATAGCTCTGCATTTAAGTTATCATGGCCAGGAGCTTTTCCATTCTTTAACACATTGATTGCTGTGATGATTTCTTCTTTTCGTGGAATGTCTGTATTAACATCTAGATCGTTTTCAGCCTCAGGAACATTCAATTGTGTCTCTGGTGGTTCCTTGTTCAGAGTTTCTCTGAAATGCTCTGCCCATCTTGTTTCCTGTCCCTCTGCTGTCGTGAGGAGATTTCCTTGCTTATCTCTTACTAATGTAATATTGTTTGCACCTCGTTTTCCGCTGATGAATTTAGTTATTTTGTATACTGTGCTTTGTTCATTTCTCAGTGCTGCCTCTTCTGCCTGTCTTGCAAGATCGTCTAGGAAATTCCTTTTGTTGGCTCGAGTTTGGCGTTTAACTTCCTTGTCCAGCTGACTGTACTGTTCGCTATATAGTTGCTTTAACCTGAGGGACTTTGCTTCTGTTTTCTTTCTTTTCATTTCCTTTCTCATCGTTATGGTGTTTAATGTTTCTGGTGTTATCCAGTCTTGCTTCTTCCTTTCCTGGAATCCCAAGCATGATTTGCTACTTTCCTTATATATTGTTGAAATGGTGTTAAAATTCTGGTCTATATCATCAGTCAATGTCTTTTCCTGACTTTTGGCAAATTGATATTGTGTCTTTATATCAGCCGCAAAAGCTTTTCTGGTAAGGGGGTCCTTCAATTTGCTGATGTCAAACCTTTTCTGTGTAGTTACAGTTGGTCCAGCCGTTCTTAGTTTTACTTTCAGTTTTGCTACTACTAAATGGTGATCACTTCCCACATCTGCACCTCTTCTTACCCTCACATCTTGCAATGCATGTCTCCATCCACCATTAATCATGATGTGGTCAATCTGGTTTCTGTCCCGACCATTTGGTGATTCCCATGTTAATTTGTGAATTTCCTTGTGTGGGAAAAGTGTTCCTCCAATGACCAGGTTGTTAATGCTACAGAAACTTATTAATTTATCTCCATTTTCGTTTGCTGTTCCGCTGCCGCATTTCCCCATTACTCTTTCATTATATATGTTGTGTGTTCCAACTTTCACATTGTGGTCTCCCATTACTACAGTTTGTATTTTCTTTAGAAATTATACTTTTCCTATGAAGAAAACCATGAATTTCTCAGAACCTTGTGTTATATTACTAATTTTCTTATATGTTGCTAATTTCTTAGTCAGGGGACAAGAGATTTTGCAGAGATACTTTCCATTGGATAACGAAATTTTGGTTTCAGATCTGATTTCTGATATCTTATCAAAATTTTGGTTTATTGCATATAATGTAACATTAAATAAAAATTTGTTAATATTTTTATATACTATCTTTAAAGTACCATACCAAAGGATTGGGAGATTGCCATCATAACACCAATTTTCAAAAAGGGTGACAATCGACAGTGTGAAAACCATAGAGGCATATCCCTTCTCAGTGTCCCTAGTAAAATCTACTCTAGAATCCTAGAGCAGAGACTCCGACGCCTAGCTGAGCCACAACTGGATGAGGTCCAGTGCGGATTCCGAGCGAACCGAAGTACTCAAGACCTAATCTTCACACTCAGACAGCTGAGTGAAAAGGCCCTTGAGTATAAGAGTGAGATCCATCTTTGTTTCATAGATCTGGAAAAGGTGTTTGACAGGGTCCTCTGGAGCAAACTTTGGGACTGTTTGGCAAGGAAGAACATTCCAGCACCTCTGATTCATGCTATACAGATCTTCTACAAGTCTTGCAGAAATTATGTGAGGACAGCAAACCATAAGTCAGAAGAGTTCAGGACCACCACTGGTGTAAGACAAGGTGATATCCTGTCACCTTACCTTTTCATACTCCTCATGGACGATGTCATTAAGACATGGTCATAAGCAGCTCTAAAACAAAATCCATGGTGATATCACGAGAAGAAAGAAGACATTAGATTAAGCTGGGAGAACAGGTCCTGGAGCAGGTCGACCACTTTAAATACCTCGGAGCTATTATTGACCGAAAGGGAGGCATCAAAGAAGAGTTGGCCACTCGGAAAGCAGCAGCTGGGAGACTTTTTCAGGCCATAAATCGAGGATTCCTCAGCAAGAGAGAGGTTGGTAAGAAAACGAAGATGGCTGTATACCGCTCCACCTATGTCCCAGTCTTGACATATGGATGCGAGTCATGGGCAATGACTACAACCCACAAAAGCCAGATCCAAACCTCAGAAATGAGGTATCTGAGGAAGGTGGTTGAAGTAACAAGAAGAGACATGGTACGCAACCAGACGATACGTCAAGGCCTTAAATTCCCACCCCCTGCAGACCCAAGTAGAACATTCCCAACTAAGATGGTTTGGCCATGTCTGCAGAATGGGAGAAGATCGGCTACCACGACAAGCATGGGAAACAAAGAGCAAAGGATCCAGACCCCCAGGATGACCCAGAGTCCGCTGGGAGGACAACATTAGACAATCTTTGAATGACCAAGTACTAGAATGGAACCAAGCCAGGAGGAAGACAGTCGATAGAATAGTATGGCGCTCTCTCTTACAAACCTCTACACCTCACGGTAGAAGGGGAACGACTAAGTAAATAAGTAAGTATCTTTAAAGTTCTATATCTCAGGATCAACTAAGTAAAGTTATCAAAAATATAATCTGATGGCAGTTTGAAAATACAATGTTGAGCATCCATTTCAATTTTGATGTTCATAACTCAACAAATACAACAAAAGCCTTCGTTAATTGAAATAAATGATTAAAATTCAATAATGGCTACCACTTCCATGGCAAACAATAGCAATATACCATAAAATGCAATATACTATCAAATGCATTGGAATGACAAAATCACAAATGTGGAACTGATGCAAGAACCAGACAAGTGCCTGTGGAACAAGAGATGAGAAGAAGAAGCTGGCGATGGATAGGACACACATTGAGGAAACCTGTTGATAGCATTACAAGGCAGTCCTTGTTCTGGAATCCACAGGGAAAGAGAGGCAGAGGCAGACCAAAAAAACACATGGAGAAGAGAACTGGATACAGAGGTAATAATGATAAGGAAAACATGGAGCGGATGGCACGTGACAGGAAGACTTGGCATGTATTTGTTGAAGGCCTATGCTTCTTGGGGAGCCAAAGGGTATTGATTTGATTGATCAAATGCTGTTGCTATTGCTGTGGTAAGTTAATCTGGTGCAGTTATATCGAAATCCTGCAGTTATTTATGAAAGTAGCTTTTCACCTTAATTCACTTGCAGGAAATCCAAGACAACTGGATCGATAACATAGACTGGGTGAAAGTGAAACACTTGAATCCAGAAGATGCTAACAAAAAACGGGCTTATGAGGTGAGATGTCTTCATGTGGAGTTCATAGTTCATAGTTCACTCCTGCTTTTGGTTTTCACTCCACAAGTTTACTATTAACTGTGAGTTTACTGTTAACTGTGAGTTTACCATTAACTGAGTTTACCGTTAACTGTGAGTTTACTGTTAACTGTGAGTTTACTGTTAACTGTGAGTTTACTGTTAACTGTGAGTTTACTGTTAACTGTGAGTTTACTGTTAACTGTGAGTTTACTGTTAACTGTGAGTTTACCGTTAACTGTGAGTTTACTGTTAACTGTGAGTTTACTGTTAACTGTGAGTTTACTATTAACTGTGAGTTTACTATGAGTTTACTATTAACTGTGAATTTACCATTAATTGTGAGTTTACCATTAACTGTGAGTTTACTATTAACTATGAGTTTACTATTAACTGAGTTTACTATTAACTGTGAGTTTACCATTAACTATGAGTTTACTATTAACTGTGAGTTTACTATTAACTGTGAGTTTACTATGAGTTTACCATTAACTGTGAGTTTACTATTAACTGTGAGTTTACTATTAACTATGAGTTTACCATTAACTGTGAGTTTACCATTAACTGTGTTACTATCAGAGCATTGTTGTTAGAGATGGTAGGACACTCTATGTGGAAATAACAACAGGGGGCAATCTGATTATTAGAGATGTTTCCCGTGAGACAATTGTTTTAGTGGAGGTTTCCTAATTTTTAAATCGTGCCAGGGCAGCTGCTGTATGGCCTACTCTTTACGATTTCCAACTGCCGAGGGCTTTTTAGCGTGCACAATTAGCTGACGGGACCACCTATTCTTTCTCAAATAAGGGAAAAAAATAGGAGGTCCCATGTGCAAGTTGCACACATTAAAAATCCCTTAGCAGTTGAACATCATAAAAAAATAGGCCATATGGCCGCTGCCTGGGTCAACATTTAAAAATGAGGAAACCTATTCACCACAAAAGTATTTATAGAATGTGTAATTTCTGTATACACACATCGGGATCCTTGCCGGTGTTACGGAGTTCATGCACTGTGCTGAGATCCTCCTTGTGTGATCTAAGGTAGGAGATTGGAGCAACAACAAAGCAGACAAGTCAGCTAAAGAAGGTTTAGCATGTTTTTATTGTGTACCTGAGATCTGGGGAGAGCTGAAAGGTATGGATGGTAATGATGCTCAGTTGTACAGCGACCCCTTTCATTATGATGTGGGAATACTAAGCTTAATGTCAAACTCTTTGGTGACATTCTTTGATCTTCTGTGTATAATATTAATTCATTCATGAATCTTCATCTGGTCAAGAAGCACAAACCTTCAACAGGCTCAAGCCAAGTCCTCCTGTCCTGTGCCATCCGCTTAAGATCTCTCCATGTCTTCCTCATTTCTGTCTCCAGTTCTCTTCTCCATGTGTTCACCCTCTAATGCTTTGACCTTGGGGATTCACCCTGCTATAGTACACAGATAAGGAAGTGAACGTCTGTCTGTGAGGCTAATTACACCCTCATTGACTCTTGAAATCATGAACACACTCCCCTGCCCCGATGAAACCTGTTGAGAACCCAGCATTGCACACTAAGCTTGGAGCAGTCACTTGAGCCCCAGATGTAACTCTGGCTTTTACCTGGTTGACTGCATGCAGGAGGATCTCACTATGGACCCATTGATAGGTAGGGGGAGTTGACAAGTGGCTCTGTGTAGGACGTTGTGGTGAAGTGGGATGTTATAAATATTTATAGGGGACTTAGTGTACTGACTGAGATCAGCTGTGAAGGTATCTATATCTATTAAAAGTAGTGTATTATAGATAACCTTACTTGCTACCACATATCTCTTTATCTCAGTCAGAATTATTCTGGAATAGTGTGATGCTACGTTATGTGTCTAGGGTATGAGTATGGTGAAGTGTAAGTCACAACAACAGACAGATAAACAATTTAATTTAATCCACTACTCTTAACAACACTGTGACACTCACATACATATAACACTCTATGAGAATAGCTTAAAGAAGTCACTCGTAACGGTTCAAATAACAATATGTATTCATTACTAGCATGAATGAATATGTGTCCTGATTCAACTACAAGGGAACCAGGAATCACAATCAATTTAAATTACAAGTTATGTACAGAATGTATTTAATATGAATATTGTAGTGACATATATTATTACAAATGTTCTATGTGTGTCAGTTGTGTAGTAGTAAAATGAGGTAATACTGGTTTTGTTTTGTTCAAGCTCTGTTGGTATTTGTCATCATGACTTCAATAGTTTGTCTTTAGGGACTAGTATTTGAGATGTTCACAGATCCTGATTTTAAGACAAGTAAATTCCCCTTTGAATAGTATTTTTATAAAGTTATTTCAAGATGAGGGGACATAATGTTGAGCTCAGCTGGCCAACTCTGCTTATCTTGAGTGATGGCGGCAGGAAAGGACTCCTCTGCTCGATTCTCCTCTGGGCTCAGGAGACACCTCACTGATAGCTAAAAAGACCAAGGAGTATGCTGTCCGACTCTGGATTCAGCAAATCTCTGACCAGGTGCTGCTCACTACCATCAAGACCACTGTCCCTGAAATCAAGAAGGATGTACCTTCTACTTCATAACTAATTTATATTTTCTTTTTACACTGATCACAATACATCACAAACATTGCGTTCAGAGCGTTAGGCCAACAGTCAGCTTCATCTGAAATACTTTATTCCAGTATTACCCTTCTTAATGGTTACTACGCCTCTGCACTTCCAGCATTATTTCTTTCTAGTCAATCATCCAGGTGTCAGTGTACTGTTGGGCCATTCCATGCCGTTTTACTTCTCTCCGACACCCTCTGTTCAGGCTGGAGCATTTTAGGCTTTACCTCACGTTTGCCACTGAACTACACATATATATATATACAGGCATAAATCAACAATTCACATTCAATTTTCATTAAAAGATATTAAATGGTTCAAGCTTACCACAATTCATACGAATAACACAGATACGTTGATTAGCAATGAATTCTGGCACAAACTGGCACAAATTCCTATCTGCTTATGTTCCAGGCTTTTATTTTACACAAATATGAGCTGGCTTCAACGCACTGATGCTTTATCAAGTGTATTTAAACAAGTGGTTTCGAACTAACGCTCCCAAGTGTGTATATCAGCGAGACTGGCCAATGAGCCACGTTTCGACAAGTGTTTGAAAAAATGTTACCTTTTCCCGTCTCCCCTAACAACCAAGATAGTATTTATAGCCCGACCAATCGTGGTTAGGCTTTCATTTGTTGCGCTCCAATCAATTTGGAGTTTACATGGTAGGCTATTTCTGTAACGTACATTTTTTTCAAACACGTTAAAAAAAAATCTTATGAGCAGAAATGATTTTATGCTGTCAGGCACCCCCAATATTTTTTTTTGGGTATAATTTATTAATTCCTGGACTATTTGCGTAACGTTTTACATATTATTTGTCAGCAAGCCCTAAGGAACCCAAAAATACTAATTTAAAGGAGCTACGTGGCTGCGTTCAAAATATGCAATTTCTTCTACCTCCTGTTTTGAAGATGTGCTGTCTGGGTACTGTTATGTGTTCAAACGTAAACCCATCTAATGTTGTCTTTTCTAATAAGAGTCTGTTATGATTTATAAACCTAACTCTGGGAAAGGGTAGTGTATTTTATCACTGTCCGTCTGAAAAAGTTAGTGCTTGTAGACTTACACGCGTGATGCCAGCATTTGTATATCGCGCGTCGCGTGTTGCATGCGTTCCTGATTTTCAGCCCTCCCCTCTCGCTATCCTTTTGTCCATCTGTTCGTTCGTTTTGGTAACGTAATATAATTAATGTTAGGATTAATTTAGGTCATTACGCAGTACGTCTCAATGCTTTTCTTAGAAATGCAGCACACGTTTCATTGAAGAAAGCGGGTAATAATACAGTAAGCTTTTATATCAACGTGAAAGCGTTACAATTTGCAGACGAAGCAGAAAACAAGGGGGATTTCGAGTACATTCCTTGTGACAGCACTGTCATTTTACCATTGCTCTTCTCTTTATTAATTTTATTTGTTAGGCTTCATATTTACCTAATAATTTATATATGTGGATTAGAATATTTCATGACATTTCGGAATGGCAGAAAAGCCACAGGAAAAGCCTAGATCTACAGTGTAGATAACACCAAGGAGTTTTCAACTCGGTATTGGCTGCAAAATAGCAAGAAGCTCAGCAGCCCTAGTTCAACAACAACCCTGGGGATTACAGAACAAAGACTGCATGGTTCCTATCAACAGGTTTCCTCAGTGTGTGTACTATCCATCCACTAGCATCTTCTTTTTATCTCATGTTCCACTGGGGCTTGTCTGGTTCTTGTCATCAGTTGCACGTTGGTGATCTTGTCTGGTTCTTGTCATCAGTTGCACATTGGTGATCTTGTCTGGTTCTTGTCATCAGTTGCACGTTGGTGCTCTTGTCTGGTTCTTGTCATCAGTTGCACGTTGGTGCTCTTGTCTGGTTCTTGTCATCAGTTGCACGTTGGTGATCTTGTCTGGTTCTTGTCATCAGTTGCACGTTGGTGCTCTTGTCTGGTTCTTGTCATCAGTTGCACATTGGTGATCTTGTCTGGTTCTTGTCATCAGTTGCACGTTGGTGATCTTGTCTGGTTCTTGTCATCAGTTGCACGTTGGTGCTCTTGTCTGGTTCTTGTCATCAGTTGCACGTTGGTGCTCTTGTCTGGTTCTTGTCATCAGTTGCACGTTGGTGCTCTTGTCTGGTTCTTGTCATCAGTTGCACGTTGGTGATCTTGTCTGGTTCTTGTCATCAGTTGCACGTTGGTGATCTTGTCTGGTTCTTGTCATCAGTTGCACGTTGGTGATCTTGTCTGGATCTTGTCATCAGTTCCACGTTGGTGATCTTGTCATCAGTTCCACATTGGTGATCTTGTCATCAGTTCCACGTTGGTGATCTTGTCATCAGTTCCACGTTGGTGATCTTGTCTTAATATTTCAATCCTTTTGTTCTATGCAAGCACCAGTTTATAATAACGTTTTTTTTGCTGGTTGTTTTTGTTTGACTGCTGTCCCCTTCATTACGTCCTGAGAATCATCATTATTTTTCTTTTCACTCCCAGTTGAGAATGAAGCCACAATTGCCACTGACCCATTAGAAGCCTGCACAAAGCTTTCACATGCTCTTACAGTGGTAGTTTCTGTAGAAGTTTGTATTACCTGATGAAGTTGACAGCCACACGTACAACCACATATTAGTTGCCTTGTACGACATGCATTAAGGGGCAGTAATTCTATTATTTCTTTGATGTCCTGAGAATACTAAGCTTAAATGTAATATTCAGTGATATTGTTAAGGGTCTGGAAGGAAGAGCTGGAGAAGAGAGGGATGGTCATAAGCAGCTCTAAAACAAAATCCATGGTGATATCACGAGAAGAAAGAAAACATCAGATTAAGTTGGGAGAACAGGTCCTGGAGCAGGTCGACCACTTTAAATATCTCGGAGCTATGATAGACCGAAAGGGAGGCATCAAAGAAGAGTGGGCCACTCGAAAAGCAGCGGCTGGGAGACTTTTTCAGGCCATAAATCGTGGATTCCTCAGCAAGAAAGAGGTTGGTAAGAAAACGAAGATGGCTGTATACCGCTCCACCGATGTCCCAGTCTTGACATATGGATGCGAGTCGTGGGCAATGACTACAACCCACAAAAGCCAGATCCAAACCTCAGAAATGAGGTATCTGAGGAAAGTGGTTGAAGTAACAAGAAGAGACATGGTCCGCAACCAGACAATCCGTCAAGGCCTAAAATCCCATCCGCTGCAGACCCAAATAGAACAGTCCCAACTAAGATGGTTTGGCCATGTCTGCAGAATGGGAGAAGATCGGCTATCACGACAAGCATGGGAAACAAAGAGCCAGGGATCCAGACCTCCAGGATGACCCAGAGTCCGCTGGGAGGACAACATTAGACAATCTTTGAAGGACCGAGGACTAGAATGGAACCAGGCCAGGAAGAAGACAGCTGATAGAATGGTCTGGCGCTCTCTCTTCCAAACCTCTACACCTCACGGTAGAAGGGGAACGACTAAGTAAGTAAGTAAGATATTGTTAAAGTTCTTTGATTTTATTTATGTATAATACAGCCAGAAATATTCCACAGATAAATGATCAGCTTTATACCATGACACTGTTAGATGTATTGTTAAATACATCATTTATGTCATTAACATTGTTCGTTGAATCTCTGACATCAGTCTGGCGATGAATCTGATGAAGAAAGCGATGAGGAAAAGAAAAAAATGGACACGATACAAACCTACGAGGAGATCTTGAGCATTCTTCAGGATGGTGAGACGGTGGCTAAGGCTATTCGAAGATTGGCTAAAAATAGATCCAAGATTCCGTCAGCCAACCAGAAATGGAGAGTATGTTTGTTGTTTTTGTATTGTTTTGCTGATTTCTTTTTTTGTTGTTGTTGTTAAAAAGAAAATATTTTCAGTATTATTATACACTTTGCACACTAGGGTAGCTTCAGTTCATTCATGACCTTTCAACTTCCCATAGAGGGTTGACCTTCAACAAAATTAACACTACGCCTTCCTGCCCTGTGGGGCCGCAGTAGCACAGTGGTTAGTGCGCTGGCTTCCTAGCTCGGTGGTCCATGGTTCGATCCCCAGTTGAGGCGAGATTCTTTAGTCCGCAAACAGCTCCGCGTTCGACCCAGCCTCATGAATTGGGTACCAGAGAAACTCTGGGAAGGTTAAGGCGGCCAGCGTGATGCTGACCACATCACCCCTAGTGTGCAGATGGTCAAGATAATATGGGCCTAACACCATATTCCCAACATGCCTTAATGGACATGTGGCGGGATCCCTTCCTGCCCCGTGCCGTCTTTTCAATGTCTTCTTTATCCCTTTATTCTTTATCTTCTTGTTTATGTCTGTCTCCAGTTACTTTCTTCATGCGTTTCTTTGGTCTCCCTCTTTTTGTCGTACCCTGCTGTGTCCAGAACAAGAACTGCCCTGTAATACTGTCAGCTGGTTTTCTCAATGTGTGTCTAGCCCAGTGCAAGTGCATTCTCCTCACATCTGGTTCCACTTGTATTTGTCTGGCTCTTTCCATGAAGTGGCTTTAACTTTTGATAAGGATGGAAGTGTCTTCCAGTCTGGGACATTTATATTTCTTTTTTATCATATATTCTGTTTAATCTTTCCTTCTTGATTCCTATTATCCTCGGCTTCTCTTATCTCATCACATACATTTTGCTCTTTTTGGTAATGACAAACTTGCAAAAATTGTTATAAGTTCCCTAACATCATATTACTGCCATCACCGGTGTCAATACCTTGTCGAGGTATGGCGGCTTGCGTACCCTGATTACCCCCAGAGCTATGCCAGCGGGAGTTTTACTCCTGGAAGGTTCTAACAAGCTGGACAAGTTTGCGCGGGCAGGGGTCAGACTAAAGCAGACACCCTGGTCCTCCAGGTTGGGGGTTTTAGCATAGGGCTGACACCCCTGTCTATGTAAAAAAAAAAATTGAAGTTACGGAAACAACAACGAATAAACAAACTTTGCTGCGGGACGGACATCCGGAGTCTGAGGCTCGTACCAGAGTTGAGGCACTGTACGAAGGATGGCCGCCGACCGAGCAAAGTGGAATCAATTTGTTGTTGCCCTACAAGACGCCACTAGGCGTGATGGCCACTGACTGCTTTGATGGTCGGTGGCTAAGGATCAAAGAAGAACAACATCACATTGAGCATCTGATTGACAAGAGTGGCTAGAGTGCTGGTCTCTTGCGGCACAGGTGCTGAGTTTGATTCACGGTGTCGACATGCTTGTCTACCCAGCTGTAAATGGGTACCTGACTTTGCTATTGAGAGGGAAGGAAAAGGCATCAAGGAAGGGAACTGGTCACCCCCACCTCTTGATGCTGGACCTAGTGTAGTGAGTTCTCTAACTCTTCACTCCCCTACGGCAGTATCTGCTATGGGACTACCTTGACCTGTTAAGGTCATCTTGCATAATGAATACTTGTCATCGTCTCCCTTTTTTTTGCTTCTAACGCAGCATGGATCCACCACTGCTGACTCCCCCCCCATGAGGAAGCCCACGTTGTAGCACATGCTCTTGCAGTGGCAGTTTCTGTAGTAGCAGTTAGTCTTACGTGAGATTGTCAGGCCCATTCAAAACCTCGTATTAGTAGCTTCTTATGACAAGCTTAAGAAAGTAGTAGTCTTAGTCCATCTTCTTTGTCTCATTAGAGACAACACCCCTCCACCCCACCCCTACCGCAACAACAACAACAACAAGTAACTTTCTAACTGCACATGGCATGTTGTTACTGTTAACTATAACAATGATTATAATGTAAATATCATTTTTTTTTTTTTGCTACAGGTCTGTAACCTGTTATCTGAAATGCTTGGGGAGTTGTATATTTTGGAAATGCGATTTTTTCAATTTTCAGTTAAAAAATCAAATCGTGATATAAATAGCCCAAATTTGCCCAAAATAGCTCCAATTGCAGTAGCAAATTAGCCAAAAATCACTCAAATCGTGATCAGAAAGTGGCGCAAAGAAACTTTGATTGAATTTCAGTTTTTGGGCGTTCAGATAAAATGTTATAGACTTGTACTAATTTGCATGTAATTTCAGGGCAAAATTTAAAAGACTTTTATTTGTTAACTGCACTGGGAGTAAATAAAGATCTCCATTTGTTAATTCATTTTTTTTTCCTTATCAATTATATGCATCTTACGTCATCAAACCTAAAGGTCTTTATTTGGACATGCGCACTAATATAACTGACTAGGTTGAATGAGGCGCCTCGTGCCAAAATGAGGCAAAATTTTATTTACACAAAAAAAAATTTTCCTTATTTTTATTCTAATTACAAATAAAAGTTATTGTGAGCATAGACAATTATTATCCTCATAAATAGCTGGAGCATAGAAGTTGCTTCTTGGGGCAAAGGAACTCGGTTGAAAACCAAGTCACATCACACTATACGCTGCCCAACTGTAAAAATGGATACGTGACTGCTGTTGAGTTAGGGACAGCAAAGGCAGTGAGGAAAGGAACTGGTCGCCCATGTCATAAAGCTTGAAAGTAGTATAGGTAAAGTACCTAATAGTATAGGTCAAGTACCTAATAGTATAGGTCAAGTACCTAATAGTATAGGTCAAGTACCTAATAGTATAGGTCAAGTACCTAATAGTTTAGGTCAAGTACCTAATAGTATAGGTCAAGTACCTAATAGTATAGGTCAAGTACCTAATAGTATAGGTCAAGTACCTAATAGTATAGGTCAAGTACCTAATAGTATAGGTCAAGTACCTAACACTTTAATTCCCTGCGGCAGTACCTGCTATGAAACTATCTTTACCATTTTAAAATGACAAAGAAATGACCTTTGTTATTTGACTTTACAGAATAAGAAGCAGAAAAAATCAGAAAAGGCATCAGAGGACAATGAGGAAGAGGTGAATAAAGCGATTGAGGAACAGAAACAGATGCTGCGACTGACAGAGTTGTGCGACAGACTTGTTCAGCAAGGCATTATTGAAATTTACGAGACTCCGTATGAGCGACTGACCTTCACCCTGAAGCAGTTGAAAGAAAAAGATGAGGTACTACATAATTTTTTTTTATTGCTGAAGTAAGAATTACTATATTTCCTGCCGTCTGAGACGTACTTTGTTTTCCTTCCAGAAATCTGTCTTTAAAAAAATCACACTGCTTATTATAAGATGATGCATTGGGCCGAAGGGTGAGAACCCAACAAACAACAACATTATAAGGTGATGCATTGGGCCGAAGGGTGAGAGCCCAACAAACAACAACATTATAAGATGATGCATTGGGCCGAAGGGTGAGAGCCCAACAAACAACAACATTATAAGATGATGCATTGGGCCGAAGGGTGAGAGCCCAACAAACAACAACATTATAAGATGATGCATTGGGCCGAAGGGTGAGAGCCCAACAAACAACAACATTATAAGATGATGCATTGGGCCGAAGGGTGAGAGCCCAACAAACAACATTAAAAGATGATGCGGGTGGCCGAAGGAGGAGAGCCCAACAAACAACAACATTATAAGATGATGCATTGGGCCGAAGGGTGAGAGCACAACAAACAACAACATTATAAGATGATGCATTGGGCCGAAGGGTGAGAGCCCAATAAACAACAACATTATAAGATGATGCATTGGGCTGAAGGGTGAGAGCCCAACAAACAACATTATAAGGTGATGCATTGGGCCGAAGGGTGAGAGCCCAACAAACAACAACATTAAAAGATGATGCATTGGTCAAGTTTGCCGAGGGGGAGGGAGCGGGCGTTTTCATTTATAACTCCTTTCTTGACACGTTTCCCTACAATCCACTCCTATAAGGGGAGGATGATGGGACCCGTTAGCACTGGTCACTGTGGGCGGGGTGGTGGGGTCTTCACCCTCTTTGTCTTTTTTTTCTTTGGTTTTTTTTCGTGTCTTGATCAAGTTTTTTCATGGAGAGAAGGATAGGGGGAGAAGATGTGGGGGTGTGAAGAAAATATTCTTCATTCCATCTTACGCCTAATGGTCAATACTCTTCGCTACTATGACTGGATGAGGTGTGTGTGGGGAAGAGGGGGAGAATAAAAAATCTAGTGACTAACATGTAGCGTAGAACCGTGATGTGGGAGATCTTCTCTCTTATTCATTCAGGGGGGGTACTGGCGGGGGAAGGGGGGGGGGTGTTTAGTCAATCTGGTTTTGTGTGGTTGGTGGTGAGGGGGTTGGGGGTGGGGAGGGTATTTTGTGGGTAGTTGACAGGTTGGTGGTTGGGAGGCCTGGATCCGAGGATCGCCTTGGGAAGGTTGGGGTGGGGTGTGGGTAAGTATGTTATTTATGTATGGACTTCTGGTGGGGGGGTGGTGGGGATTTGGGGGAGAGGTTTCTGTTCCTTGGAGAGTTTATTTTGAGTCTTCTTGGAAATGGAACATACATTAAAAGCAATGATTAGCAACAAGTCAGCATTACAAAAGAACAACAGTACTCTAAATATATTGAAGCCGCTAAATAGAAATACTTTTTCTTTCATTGAATTTTCGCTTTCATGGGTTTAAGCTTAAGGTAGTCCCTTTTCAGATGTTCCTAGTGGACTATCAAAAAAGCTAGTGATAATCTGCTCCCTAGGGAGAGAAGCACTGCTCTTCTGTTTTCCCTCTGTTTTTTTTCTTCAATGACACTTAGCTTCTAAATCTGTCCTCTTCCTGTTTTTCAATATAACGTATATTACTTTTTCTTTTTTCGTGTTAAAGTTTGCTTTCTTTTGTTACGTTTAAGTTTTTTGGCTTTGAGATTTTTCAGCGCCTTTTAGTATAATGTTGAGATTTTTACTACTGTTTTGTCTACTTATCGTTAAGTGTTGGTCTATATCCTGTTATCGTCCTCTTTCTTTCTTTCTTAATAGTGAGGGTTTTACACAAAGGAAAGATTCTAGATATGAGGATTTTACTTGTATTATGTTGAGCGAAATCTAACTCACCAAACAATCATTTCTTTTTTTTTTTTTTTTTTTCATTATTGTAGAACTTTTCTTTTCCTTTTTTCTCTTTTTCTTCACTTTCTTTTTTTCGTTTCTATTTTTTCTTTACATTTTTTTTGTTTCTTTTTCTTTTTCTTTTTTTATGGCGTCACTTTTTTTTTTTTTTCTCAGTCTAGTTTTATCGAAATGTTCCGTCCTCCGTTTTTCTGGTTAAATTTCTTTCTTTTTTCTATCTTTTTTTCCCTATCAGAGCTTAAGGTTCCTCTTCTTCAGCTTCTGGTTTCATATCCAAATGCTCCAATTGTTCATTATCTTCTTGTATGCGTTCTTACGTCTGTGATATGGGAATTTATCGCTATGAATCAATCTTCGCGTTTTTCAATATTTCGGTTCTTTACGTTTTCTTTTGTTCTTTTTCTTTTCGTTTTCTTCGTCCTTTCGTGTATTTCATTGATTCACGGTATGGACCCAAAATCTTTTCAGTCTTAGCCATTGTTTTGATATTCATCCTGATGTTAGATAGGAAGGTCCGTCTAGACATCAATGGTATATTAGTTAAAGGTATACCTCTTAGGTGTTATCTCCAACCTTATCAGGATGTTAATAATGGTAATACTTTCTATACCAATTATCTTTAGACAGCGGTCAGCTTAATGGCGGGGGTTATTTCACATTTGCTGTTGATTAAAGTACCGATGAAGATGAGTGCACCATAACCAGCTCCTGCACCCGAATCAACAGAGGCATGTATTAAACTACACACGGTCTTATAATTTTGTAAGGTAGATATTAGATTATTGGTTTAAGAGATGAATGGAGAATAATCTAATCGAAAATCTTTTTGTGTAGTAACTAAAAATACTGATTAATTTATAAATATAAGGAGTTCAATATGGTGTTTAACATTTATAATTGATATCTTTGCAAGTAAAAAATTATAATAAGTGATAATTTTTGTGCTTAAAATTGGAAGCAGAGTATAAAATAACAAGAAATTTTTTAAATAAATATGTATGGCAAAATATGTATAATAAAAATCAGATTTCCACTAAATATGTAATAAAAACTTAATAATAAGTTGAGATATAACAAACAAATCAGGAAATCAAGAGATTAGAGTCACTGGGTATGTCTAAAACTGGCAAGGAAAAAATGGATACAAAACAAACAAGTTGTAAAGACTGCTCATAAAGTTATTACATTATCACAGATAAGCATTCAATCAAAAAATATAGGCAGCCATTAGAGCCGAGTAAGGATTGCGTGTTGAACCATACAATGGCGCGGTAAAAAACAAAAATAGACAGACAAGGGCGCAAGTACAGAAGCATCACTTTCAATAAGAGATAAGACATAAAATAACAAACCATAGCCATCTCATACAATAGGGCAGCTATGCTCATACCATTGAGGTACTTGTGAACTAGCTCAAGCACACACAACAGTAGACAACAGTTTATTACATTTTAAATAAATATTTCCTAACAAATTTCTAAATAGAACCAATAGGCCCAATCTACAAGTAGTGCGACCTTAACCATACGTGATAGAGTAAGCAAGACTTCATATTACAAGCTGTGCGTCACACAGTATACAGAGAGTCTTAGAATGTGAGAGGATAGGGGCAATATCCCCATATGGGGAAGCGCGATGGAGAGAAAGATACTAAAGACACATACCGATAGAGAAAAAAGAGGATGGAAGAAAACATTCAGTGCTCCGGTTCACAAATGTTATTTGTTTGATGCACAGAGTTGGTATATGCATGAACAGGATTTTAATGTGTGAGCACGAGTATCCCATATTGCGACATAACATATGAATGCTCGATGTTATATAATTTCAAGTGGAATAATATATATAGAGAAATGAAATGACAGGCTCTCACTGTGAAATGTGGATATATTAGAGTAAGACAAGACATGTGAGGCGTATCACATGCAAAGTTCGGAATAGTAAGAAAACAAATAGATTAGTTGCGAATGAATGGTCCTTTAGAATAAAAAATACTAAGGAATAAGGAGAAAGATAGGGAAGAACTTAAGGAGAATGGAGAGAAATCCAGAGAGTTTGTGCCGCGACATAAAAACACTAACAAACCACCCGAAGAACCAGATTCCCCGTAGACAGTTATGGGAATAAAGAAAATTATGAGAAAAGAACAAAAGACAAATAAGCCCACCACTGGTTCAAAAGAGTGTGGAGCCAATGAATGTTGGGTGGATGGAACAAAAAAGGCCTAGAGTTTATTCCAATTATGCATATGGTGGCTCTTAAAGAGGCCTTGCAATGTGATATCTGGTGGAAGCCATGCAGAAACTGTAGTAGATTTGAAATAACGTAACTGATAAACGAAGAGAAAAAATCAATATAAAGTAACAAAGGCCTCATGTTTTAAAAATCCATTAATAGACATAAAATTACAAACATCTTATGACCTGAACTGAATAGTTTCCATCATTGAGTAATCGTTATCTTACCAGACCTGAAAAGGTTCAGATCAAAGAAAGATAGGTGATGTAGATCATTTCAGGGTGTAGTCATTTAAAAATCAAGCTTCGGCGCAGATACCCCTATCCCTATGGTGAAAATTATTAGGAAATGGCAAAAATAGTATACTGACATGACAAAATAGGAGGAAGAATTCGATTTAAAGTTAATATAATGTTAAAATTTTACGTGATCAAACCAAAGATGAGGTAAAAAGGTGGTCGTGCTCATTAGAAGGTAATTTACATGACTTCGCAGCACAGACGAATAAAGCTTGAGAGGGAGTTCTATGTGCCTTGACAGGATAAAGCTGAACATGAGTTGAATGAATAATTTGGAATCTTGAGTTTATGATAGGCCCAGTGTCATATATAATTTTGGCGCTGAACACTTATGGAATATGACGTATATAGGACACTTGTACCCAAAAGAGGTCACAAGGGAAGGCGAGAGCACGAAGGTAGAGTTAAGGTTACGATCTATTCATCAGCTTGGAGAAAAAAAAAACTTCTGGAAGTAGGAAGTGGTCTGCAGAGAGATGAAAATAGATTGATTCTTCTATTATGTCCAGAAAGTTACAACCATGTGTTGCGAATATTTTACTAAACAATGATTAATCCAATAAAGTTTATTAAAAGTCACTCTATTAATACAAACAATAAGTTTATTAGTGGATCTTTGTTTAACCAGAGAGGAAAAGAGAAACCTAGACGAATAAAATTGTGTCATTCAAAATGTGCTGAGCGCAAAGAGTATTAAACTATAGATATGCAAAAAAGTGGTGTTATAGAATAGTACATGAGAGAAAAAAGATTAATATTAATGCACGATTGGACCTGATAGATGTGCGAGTGATGGCTGGAGTGGTAGTTGTGCTATAAAGTCAAGGTAAAGAAAGGCTCCTCGAATGGATGCCGTTCTAAGAGAAGTACAGGTAGACGTGTAATGAGGTAAGTCACGAACTCTGGTGATAGCGCAATCGAATGTGAGTTCTTCTGACTTGTGTTGAGGAATGAGCATTTGTGAAGGATGTGTTGAATAATAATTTGTGTCGTGTGCGTGTTAAGCCAACCCACCCCTAGTAGGTCTTAATACTTGTGCAAAGTCCACGCTTTGCAGCATAAGCAAGCCCGTTCTGCTGCCCCAATTAGGAAGCATAGGGACTTCAACTATAACAGTTACAGACTGCCTACAGTTGACAATATGAGATTGAGGTGACACAATAGGTACAGCACTGCTTGTGTAACCGCGGGGGGGATGGCAAGATTGTCGCCATTGTTCTGAGAGTATACCTCGTCCGAACTTAACCTGGGAGATCCATATACACATAACTAGATGCCGTCTCGGATATGCTACTCCAAATAAGTTTTGTACTCAGTGTTGTAATTGTGAATCCTTCACCTACATCGGCTTCTCGGGCCATCTTGTGGGCTCCACTGATGCACTTTGGCTTGTCTTTCTTGCGTGCTAATCAGTTTTACCACGGTATAGCCTTGTCCATTCTCAGTATGACAAGCCGTCTTAATTTTAGAACCAACATAGGTATTAAGAAGTGCCAACGCAAGCAATTGTGAATGAAATGGCCTGAATAGCTGTTTGAGATTATGTGAGTGGATGAAGAGTATATATGTGTTCTCCTATGAGGAGTTTGCTTCAGGCTTAGCAGAGCCATTACATCAATTATGAAACTGGTGACGAAGACGATTTTAAGCTTGTTTAGTAAAAGATGATCCCAACATAATTTAGTAGGTAATTTAGACAGCAAGATGGATCAAATTTTGTTCTAGAGACCCTTTAACGCTACATTGTAAAAAAAAAGAAACAAATTCTGCGAAGCTTTGCAAATGTATAAATTATGAAAATAACAAAAATAGCACTCTTAGCTCAACCAAACATCGTTGCTTAGTGCTTGTTGAGAAGGGCATACAGGTCATGTTGAGGGGGTAGAGAGGCCCTTTCTTCTGTGTTTAAAAAAAGAAAGAGTGCCTTAAAAATTTTGTATGAAAATTAGCAATCTAGTCAGTCACAAATTAGGGACTATACATGCAGGTAGGTGTCCGGTGAGCGGCACGTAATGCAGCCGTCATACCAGAATCAGCTGTTTCCTTCGATTGTTCAGATCATTGGTGGTGTGCAAGTAGTAGAGTAATAACTAGAAGTAAAGAAGGCTCGCCTATGAGAATTATATGATCGGCAAATGGGGAGTGAGAGATAAAGGAAGTAGATTCCGCTTGGAGTATAGCCGTCATACTACAACGACAACAAATCATACTGTTCCGATCCGCCCCGACGGCACCTTGTAGCCTCTCCACGAACATCTAAAGACCTGTACACTTTAAATGACATCTTATAATCATAGGCCAATAGGTCAGTTCTAAGTGCCTGACATCTCATTTAGGTGGAGTACGTGGTAAAAGTAGGTCCTTCCATATGCTAATCAGTGAGTAATAGGCGTGAGTAGGTTAGGAGAGGATGTAGCCTTCAGCAGTGATACGCACTTGTCACCAGTGACTAGCAGTAGTCTGGGAGGCACCATATTCGTGTAAGTTGGGTATATTTGTTATCGTCATCTCTGTTCCTTCTTTATCCCAATAACTTGGAGTGAACCTGGGGCTAACCTAGAGATCATGATGAGATACTTCATAGGGTAAAATGCCAGAGTCTCTTTGCGTGCACCATGTGGTTGACGAAGGTGGCTTATAATATTGTTTAAAGATAGATTTTTTGCCAGTTTTCATAAGGGGCCCGTATTATCAAGACTTTGCGAGGGCTTCCGTCTATCCTTCCTTATTTAGAGGTATTTTCGGCCTCCCATTGCTTTCGGCGTATGTCTTCATTGAGGCCGGGAGATTCCACTGGTTATGATGAGCACTTTTTGAAAGCATTTGTCAAATCTTAGCAAAGAGTTGAATCGAGATCTATTTCAAATCCAATGCTCTTGAGCGCTGGCGATAAGTAATGAAGGACAAATCTGTATTAAAAAGTCGCTGGGTGTTCTACACAGGTGTAGCGTTTGTGCATCTATAAAGAGTGCCCGAGTCTCTTGTTCTAGGGCTCTCTACTGCTCAAGCAATGAATAAGTGCATATAAATTTGGCTGAGTCATTGCTTCCAACTCTTTTTTCCAAATCTCATCTAACCTCAGATTGTGATCTTTTCTATCCTTGAAGTGATGGTCTAATAGCTGTCATGCTGACAATAGCATAATAAAGTAGGTAGCGATGATAAGTATGAACGATTGTACTCAGAAGCATTATTAAGCCTCATAACTTCTGGATTGCACACACCAGGGAAATCTTCCCGTGGGGCTGTGACGTGAACAAAAACTGAAAAAGAACGTACTTTCATCTTATGCGAAAGAGTCGACTAAATGAGTTGTGCATGATCTGGCAGCCCTATCATAGTGAAAAACAAATATACATAAACTCCACTACATACACAATACAAACTTTGGTCGCAGACTATCCATGATATAGAGATAATAGAGGTACAAACTCTATCAAATAGTGGGCCCACGGCTTGATACGTGCGAGCTAGAATAGGGAAAGATAAGTTGAAGATACTCTGCAAACCAACAACCTCAACTGACCGTCCGTTGCGGTGTAAACGTTAGTAAAATTGATAGCTATAAAGTAAGTGGGGTAAAATAGACCTGTTTAGTAGCACTTAGCTCTGTCCTTGTAAGGACTAACGAGTCTCTTCTTTGTATAGTTACAAGTGGTTTTGCTGATATTTTCTCGCGAATGCTATTAGAAATTATTACAGTTTAACGTTCATTCATACGTCGCTCTCCCCCTTGCCCGGTCATGTTGCGGAATGTTCTGACTTCCTTTTTTCTAGTGTGGCAAGTCTACTGCCTTCTTTCAATTTCCTCATTCCTATGCAGTGGTCAGGCTTATGTCGAGTTGACTTTGCATTTGTAATTTGTATATAGCTTGAGTGCCATAGGCTTGCTTACTGTGCTTCAATCTTGGTTGTTTATGGAAGGAGTCTCTCAGGGCATAGGAAGTACAAGCCATATTGATCTGGGATGGTTAGAGACGCTTGCGTCTCTCTGCCTGGGGCAAAGGCCTAGTTTTTGGAATCAAGTTACCAACACGGCTCAGTCTTACCCACTGGTGAGAAGGGTACCTACGTGCCTTTTGGGAGTGTAGAAAAAAATCACAAGAAAGCGACCCTGTCCGCCCCACCCTCGATCTCTTGACCCATTGAAGCGTTCTCTAAACACTTCTACATCCCCTACCATTTTGTCATTCGGACGATTGATATTAACCCGTACCTTTTCTGTTTTAAGCAGGTTATGACTAGGGATGTCTGTGAGAGAGTAGCACATGTCTCTTGCCGGATTTCGATTGAGTCCTTAGTATCCCGATATTGATTATGTCAGCCAAATTTTTAACATTCCTAGTTGTCAGCTCTTTTATTGTCCTATAAAAAATATTTCTCTAATTTAATATAGATAAGACATACTTTTCTTTCCGGGGCTCATGTGTGGCTTGCTGGAGATTCGTGGAGAGTATCTGATAAGATAGGGGTCCAAACTGTTTTATCTTCACACTACCTCCTAATGGTAACTTTTGATAAGGAGTGGCCCGCAATATCTACCAACCAGGAACTGGCTTAATGTGAGCAAGGAAAAGAATAGCGGCTGACACGATCCTAGTCATCACGACAGATCCGAAAACTGGTCTTTGGACCAGTCCACAGATGGACCCTAGGAAAGACAGCATAAAACAACAGACCAAAAGACATACCTGAGGCAGGAGTGGGAACAGGTCACTATATGCAAAAGCATTGAATCCACATTGGGGCCACGCAAGAAAGATCCACTACCCGAGGTTAACAAGGGTAAATGGACAGGTTGGCGTTGAGAGCCCAACAAACGCCATTAGTTATTGCCTCCAATACAGACTTTGGAGCAAGTCAAGGATGGCGAAACACACTGCAAATAAATTGCGAGATATAATTTGTATGCACCGATAAATTCAATATTAGATTTTGTTCAATGTATACCCTTGCACTTCCTAATATTTTTTAATTGTTATAAAACATTATAGAAAATGATTCTCTTCAAAACATGTTAAAAAGCTATTTAAATAGCTGTCTGATAGAAAACACTGACTAGAATCATGTCAGTCTTCTTAACAGAACCCATTCACCTAAGACAAAGACGTCACAAGCAAAAAAACTCATTTCAGAATATACCGAGTAGTGGGTAGATGCTCTGGTGTCGACATAGACTGAAATACCGATGTGAGCCGGGAGTACACGACCGAATTCACAACATCACATATGGAGATTAACGATAGGCGCAAAGTATGGGGGAACCTTGGCTTTACCTGGAGTGGAAATATGGGTGTCGAAGTCGAAAAGATCCTATCTCAGGGCTTGCGTTTATCTAAAACTCATTGTCAGGGTTTTGGATCTTTGGATGTACATTGTAAAATACTAGGCGACATGCTATATTAGTGTAAAAAGAGAAGTAGGTATAGAACTTATATGTAACGGTCAGACGACAGGACGGTATGAGTGAAATCAGTCGAGATTATTATGGGATTTGCATAAGAACATGGTAGGATCCGGTTGCTCGAAAAGCCCGACCTCGTTTATTTTAGATTATAATAAAACCTGAAGTACTCATGAAAAACTGGAACATTGGAAAAACTCTTAGCTGAGCACAACTGGAGAAACTTGGCATAAGGTTTGTTTAGAAGGTCCTAGGCGCCGTGATGACGATGAAAGCGGGAATAGAAATAATTATGCAGCAAACAAGTTAGAATCGGCAATATGCATATGGGAACCTAACGGACATTCAGCAAGTCTATAAGTACTTCGATTATTTGTTCTCTCCAATAACAAAACACAATGCCTTCCGAGGGAAACAATATTAAATTATATGTGAATTTAACGAAGTCAATACTAAAAGTAAATTGCTCAACCAATTTCAAGCCTTAAAAACATGGGCGGCGAAGTAGAAACTGGAACAGACATAAGGTGAATAGAGATAACCTAGACGCTGATGGACATGAACAGTGTAAACGATTCAGACATATATTTAAGGTCTTACGCTTTTGGAGATGTAATGTATTGGGTGGTGGAAATACATTTTAATTAATTTTCTATTTTAATTTTATTGACAACCTCAGAGAACTGTCGTAAATGGCGCTCTCGGAGAGCACAAAAAATAGAGGATTTAATGTATAGTTTAGAAGAACTCCAGCGTGGGAAACTATGTAGGAGGAGAAATATAACCAAGATAGTGATTTATATTTATGTACAAGACACACAGTAGAAACCACTAGACCATCAAAAACACACGGAGACAGACTTTAAAAGGATTAAGAAACACATGGAAAGAACTTGGAGTGGATGGCGCAGGACAGGATGGCTTGGCATGAATTTGTGTGCTAAAAAATAACGAATTAATAAATGAAAGTGAGCGTCCTATTGGTGGAGTGGTTAGAGCACTGGCCTCTCTCTGCAAAGATGCTGGGTTCAGTTCACGGTATGGACACGCTCCATTCTGCCCAGCTGTAAATGAGTACCTACCTGACTTTGCTCTTGAGTTAGGGAAGGAAAAGGCAGCGAGGAAGAGAACTGGTCACCCACACCTCTCGATGCTGGACCTAGTGTGGTGCATTTCAAAAAGGTCGGCCGCTGTTTAATATTCAATATCTCTGCAACCAGTCAAGTTCCTTACACTGCATACAGTGGCAGTGAAGATGTATAAATATTTCTGCAGAGAAGCTAAGCGAGGTATACTGTATTGGAGTCTCTCAAATATTTCAAAAAAATAAAAAAGGACCTCACATAGTAATCAGTTAGTAACAAACCCCTCTAACATTCGAATTGTATAGACGCCTATGTCGAAAATATGCAACTTCCTTCATTTACAGTAAATTATTTTCTTCCAGGACAAAATAATTACTTCGTTAAAAAAGATGAAAGGAATTAGCCATTGCAAGAAAAGAACACTACCTGCGACATTGAATTTTATAAAAACTTTGGGACATTGAAAATATAAGACCACATGCAAAAAATCATGTTTATCAGTGCAAGGAATATGGAGATATTTGAAGTCAATCGTCGACTGATCTTTTTGAAACGCACTTTAGTATAGTAAAGTCTCTAGCTCTTCACTCCCCTATAACAGTATCTGTTATGGGACTACCTAAATGAAAGTGTTAAAATCTTTAAAACACTTTCTGGAACTTGACACTATTGGCCATTTTTAATGTCAGGGAGGAAGTGTTGAGGGAACCACATTTTATAGTTTTTTTGTTTAATGTAAACACTGCAAGAAATGATTGCTTATGTCACATGACATGACATTGATGATGATGCATTACTCAGAGCTGTATGTCATGTTACAAATGTTAAATAAGGCTATGCAGAAATGGATGGCTTACTGTACATTATATTCACAGCTTTTATCATTTACACATTTCCTTTGGATTTTTTTTTTATTTAACAGAAAGGGTACATCATTTTTCCTTTTACTCTTGTGGAGCCACCACTACAGCTGGCCACCACTTATTAGGAAGCCTGGACAAGCCACTCCCATTCTCTTATGGTGCTGGTTTATGTAGCAATTAGTTTTACATGGTGGGGATGCCAGCCCCCATGCACATCCTCATGTTACAAGATGCCTGAGGGGACAGTAGCCATATTCTTTATTTGTCTCTTAAGAGACCCCTGGGACCTTCACGGGGCAGAGAGGATACACTTTATAGATTAACAACAGAAATAGAATACTGTATTACATGGTGTGAGGTGGTGTAGCCTATTATTTTACTGATATTGGAAATGCATGGAAGCATATCTAGAGTCATCCTAGGAAGTTTAAATCTGTCTGTGAGGCTAATTACACCCTCATTGACTCTTGAAATCATCAGCATACTTCCAGGCATTCCCCCTGTTGTGAAACTTGTTGATAACCCAGCATTGCACACTAAGCTTGGCGAAGTCACTTGAGCCCCAGACATGATTCTTTGGCTTTGACCTGGATGACTGCGTGCAGGAGGATCTCACTATGGATCCAGTGATAGGCAGGGGGATCTGAGAATTGGCTCTGTGCAGGACATGACAATTCCTTGGGAGAGCCCAGAACCAAAGCACAGTATTTTAGCTCTGCATAGTTGGAGAGCACCCTTGGATGGCGGGGAATGCACAGTATGCTACGCGCTTCTTACTCCTAGCTTGGGACCAGATGTGACTATCCTTTAAATGCAAGCCAAGCTGGAGAAACTGGAGCTCATGACTTCAACTCTGCACGTTTAGGAAAGGCAGAAAAGCCACAGGAAAAGCCTAGACCTACAGTGTAGATAATATCAAGGAGTCTTCACCTTGGTATTGGCTACAAAAGAGCGAAAAGCTCAGACGCCCAAGTTAAACAACAACAACAACTGATATTTCAATGTGTACAAAGTAATGAACATCAAGTGAAAAAAGCACTTATGAAACATACAAGGCAAAAATGTTATCATATAGTTTTATCAGCTTCCGTCTCCAGGGTAAATTTGACAGGTTCAGTTTAACATCGAGTCTAAAACTCTGTAATTGTGTACATTAAATTAAACTTGATTTTATGTGCGTTGCTTTTATTTTTGTTGTGAAATAGTTATTGAGTTTGGGTCCTTCATATTAGAGCAGTTAGAGCTCTAGTCCCTCATGGCAAATGTGCTGGGTTCAATTTACAGTATTGTCATGCACCAGTTTACCCAGCTGTAAATAGGTACCTGACTTTGCTCTTAAGTTAGCGAAGGAAAAGGCAGTGAGGAAGGCAACTGGTCACCCCACCTCTTGAGGCGTAGTGAATGTCTTGAACACTTCACTCCCGTAGGCAGTATCTGCTGTGGGACAACCTTTACCCTTACCATGTATTCTGGTGTAGGTGATCATGACTCTCCACATCCTCACTTCTACTAGTTAGATCTCCAAATCTTGATGCCATTATCGTTAAAAAACAAGGCAAAAATATTTTTTTAAATTAATAAGGAAAATAGCCCTTTCAACCTCTGATAGTTTATAATTTTAAATATTTCACAGACTACATATATTACAATTGACTATGGAAATGCTCTGGTTTAACTTGTCCTCTTTCCACACAATCTGCCTAAGGAAAATTCTCCAAATCTTTTGGCCGAATACCATCACCAATCAAGAACTGCTTACTCGGAGCAATCAAGAGGACGTGAACACCATCATAGCTGGCAGATGCTAGAGTTTGGTTGGCCACGTCCTCAGAAGAGACCCTGATGCTATCACAAGAACAGTCTGCTATAGACCCCTGAAGGAAAGTGAGAGAGGCAGACCAAAAACAACTTGGCGGAGAACTGTGGAGACAGAGATGCAAAGAATGAACCAGAGCTGGGGCACTGCACAAAGGATGGCCGTCGACCAAGCAAAGAGGAAACAGTTTATTGCTGCCCTACAAGACGCCACCAGGCATGATGGCCACTGACTGCTTTGACAGTTGGCAGCTAAGGATCAAAGAAGAAGAAGATGGGTTAACTATGGAAGTGCTATAGGTTAGTGTCTTATCTTTCTTCAGTGTAAAAGAGCGCCCCCCCCCCCAAATACTTTTTGATATGAATTCTAGAGCAGACGCAAGTGTTTATTGCAAACAGAAGTTAATTATGAAATTTCTTGGACAGGGATGTCCAAAATATATTGAGGGTACGTGTTAAAACATTTATAAACTTTTATGCCTCGTGTAGCAAAGATAGACTTTCAAGTACAGCAGTAATGTCGGTGCTAAGAACCAACAAAACATTAAAAAGGGTATCAGCCTTAAAAGAAATTCAGATTCCCTGGTGTCGACTGGTCGTATGTAGAAAAACCAGCTACAATAATTTCAATCATCACCAAAGAACATTGAATTGAGTTTAATTACAGTATAAGAAGCAGAGTTCTAAACGACAGAGTAAACGAAGCAAGTTAGTCAAGAATTACCAATGACCAGTGACGTAAGCAACGAGAATGTTGTAGGTTGAATGATCCAGATTTACTTGTGAAGTCTGAATACAGATGTCTACATTTTTCTACCCGTCGCTGTACATATGTTAAAGATTGGAAGTGCCAATAAAATCATCAAAACCCATTTAGAGTTAACTGAATGCAGTGATGTCTGTTAATGGTTAGCAGACAAAGATGACAAGACAGTCTGGGTTATAAAGACTAGAAGCGACGACGAACTCCCTATTACTGATCACATGCAGCCTAAACTACAATCAGTAGAACCACCAACGGTCACAAAAGCACCCATTTATGAAAGTTTTTTCCCTTCAGTTTGATGTATAATATTTGCACGTTTACAGAAATGATTCATATAAAACTTACACTAAAAAAAGATGGTATACTTCACTGTTTAGAATTCTTTAAAAAAACAATTGCAGCACAAAGTGGATAGTAATTATGGAATCATAAGTTCATATGCAAAGTCCTGTGCTGTAGGTAATGTTCACAAGTTTCTCATTCTCGGATGTTTCCTGTCATTCTGGTTGAGTTTGGCACGCTCTCAAATGTTGAATTATTCATAATAATTAAACATGATGGGAAACTATAGAACATGACAACAGGAGGCAATCTGATCATCAGAGGTGGACCCGCCCGACACCTTCCACAAGTGTTACTACTTACTTAGTCATTCTTCTTCTACTAAAGGCGTTCTCTCTGGCCTGGTTCCAATCTAGTCCTCGATCGTTCAGGGATTGTCTAATGTTCTCCCACTGAACTCTGGGTTGTTCTGAAAGTCTAGATCCCTGGGTTTCACATATTTGTCATGGGTAGTGTACAAGTGTTTTGGCCCTTTAATCTTCTCTGAGCGTTTTAATTGACAACGATTAGATCGCTGGTCTCTCATGGCAAAGGTGTCAGGTTCAATTCACGGTTTTGACACGCTCCAGTCTACCCAGCTGTAAATGGGTACCTGACTTTGCTCTTGAATTAGGGGAGGAAGGGATATGGTCACCCACCTCTCGTTGCTGGACCTAGTATAGTGAAGTCTCTTACTATTCACTCCCCAACTCTGCTGTGGGACTACCAATACTGTTACTTGTACACTGGAAGGGGGGTCAACTACTTTGGTCATGACTCCAAGCTGCCAGTCTCCTGTTATCTTTTCCCCCGCATGCGCTGGGAAATGAAATCACTCCACCTTCGCTGGTGACTTTCTACTTTATCCACGCTGCCAGTTTTGAAGCAATTGTGAAAGTAACCATTATGTTGTATACAAAATATGAAATAAAGTCACGTTTTATTTGGATCAGCAATATTTAATAACATGGTAAAATGTGACAAATGAAGCACTTTGTAACTGATCACTTTTAGTGAAGCTGACAACAAGAGTATACATGGGTTAAAGTTCACACAGGGTGCTATGTGAAGATTGTCTAGTAATGCTTATCTACAAATTTATTCAGGTAGGGGTTTAATATGGAGTACCAAAATGCCTACCACTTTAAAACAAAATGTCAAATTTTGTCTTGTTTTTGAGAAAAGAATTATTTAAAAACATTAGGTCAGATATCAAAGAAGAGTTGGCTACCTGAAGAGCAACAGCTGGGGAAACTTTTCCTGGCCATAAATCGAGGATTCCTCAGCAAAAGAGAAGTTGGTAAAAAGACGAAGATGGCTGTATACCGCTCCACCTATGTCCCAGTCGTGACGTATGGATGCAAGTCATGGGCAATGACTACAACCCAAAAAAAAAAAAAGCCAGATCTAAACCTCAGAAATGAGGTATCTCAGGAAGGTGGTTCAAGTAACAAAAAGAGACATGGTCCGCAACTAGACGATACGTCAAGGCCGAAAAACCCAACCCCTGCAAACCCAAGTAGAACAGTCCCAACTAAGATGGTTTGGTACTTCTTTATTTCTTACGAGTGCCTGAATACATACCTTTATGTTTGTCTAATATTTATTTAAGATGGTTTGGCCATGTCTGCAGAATGGGAGAAGATCGGCTACCACGACAAGCATAGGAAACTAAGAGCCAGGGATCCAGACCTCCAGGACGACCCAGAGTCCGCTGGGAGGACAACATTAGACAATCTTTGAAGGTCAGGGGACTAGAATGGAACCAGGCCAGGAGGAAGACATCCGATAGGATAGTATGGCACTTTCTCTTCCAAATCTGTCAGCTCTCTCATTACCCGTACATCTGCATGACCAGGACAGTAGATCCACACCAGTTCCTGCAGATTCAAAGCTGTAAATGTTTTCCATTCATGTCTTAGCCAACCATTTTGAACCTTTTCGAAGCATGGACTGAGAGTCTGACACAATGACACCTTAAGGCTGCAGTAGCTGCCTCTACCTACATTGTCATGCTGGAAGTTGTTATCTTGTAAGCCCCACTATGTTTAGCGGCGACTCTGCCCTTTACCATAGCAGAGAAGCCCCAACCTGATTTCTCACCATGGATCACAGACCCATCAGTATACACAATGGCATCATTATCCTCTGCATTTTTTCCATATAACGGCTAAACACTCATTTATTTATAATCTTCTTTCATACAATGCAGAATGCTCATTTGTTCATAAGTTGTAGCCGAACACTCATTTATTCATAATTTTGTTCATAAAATAGCTGAACATCCATTTATTCATACATTTTTTTCATACAGCAGCTGAACAATAATTTTATTCATAAATTATTTTTTATACAACACCTAAACACTCATTCATTTATAAATGTATTCACTCAAGAGCTAAGAATATCTATGGTATATAAGATTTGTGCAATGTTCTTCTTTGCTGGTACAGTGAATTCTGCCAGCATTCAACATTGTTGGTTCACACAACATAACACACACATATATGTTTATGAAACTTGTGGCAGATCTCTGAACACTTCAGCCATATATAATAACATGTGACACAAATGGTACACCGTTGAGAGAGTATGACACACGTTGAGAAAATCTATTGATAGAATTACACGGTAGTCCTTGTTCTGGACTTCCCAGTATAAATGATACCAAAAAAAAAAAAAAAAAAAAAAAAAAAGTAAATTAAAAACATAACTTTCAGCACAAATTCTGAGACAGACAGTGTGTGAACCCCAGAACATGGTGAGCAAGACGAGACAAGATAAAGGCCTCTGTGCCTCATTCTCAACAATTTTTCTAAAACAAAAAAGATTTTCCTGCATCACTAAAGGACGTACATTATGTTATTAATGTTAAACAATGTAATGCAGAAATTTGTTCATGTGTTCTCTCTTGTTGTCTAAGTCTGTTTTGTAACTTCAGAAAACTAGTACTCTATTTGCCGTTCGATTTGTTCCATTCCTGTAATTACCCTATAATCTACAAACTTCCAATTTACTACTGTTTTTAAACTAGGTCATTCCCTTTGCGAGGGATAGAACACCTGCTGATAGCATTATAAGGAAGTTCTTGTTCTGTGGGACACACACCCCCCAGTAGTAAAAGAAAGGGGAGCTGAAGAACACATGCAGAAGATAACCAGAGACAGAAATGACAGGGATAAACAAGACAGGGCCTGGCACACACCTGTTTAAGGATTATGCTCCTGGGGGAGCTGAGGGATCAAGATGATGAAAGAGAATGGTGTACACCGTGCCAACCGTGGGATAAGGATAATATAACACCTGGCAAAACTCCCAAAAGAGAAATGCTGCACACAGTGCCATCCGTGAGATAAGGATAACACTTGGTGAAACTCCCAACAGAGAATGATGTTCACCGTGCCATCCATGGGGTAAGGATAATGCAACACCTGGCGAAACTCCCGAAAGAGAATGCTGCACATGATGCCAACCATAGGATAAGGATAATATAACACTTGGCAAAACTCCCAAAAAGGCCTTGTGACAGCCATGCAACAACTGCAGTGGGCAATGAAATTCAGGGCAGTAAGTTTATGTACAACAAAATATTTATTTTCATAAACACCTCAGGTTGGTTTAATGGAATAAACCAGGAGTAAAGAACCAGTTTAGTAATTGTAAACAAGGTGGAGTGAGTTCAATTCCCACAGCAGGCAAGGCAGAACAGAACAACTGAGAAAAGACACTTGGGAGTCATGACCCGAATGAAAGACTCACGTAAAATGTGGGATATGCCATACATATTTGTGTCATATTAACATCAGGCTCACTTCTCCAATTGCACCTTTGACTTTGTTTGTGTCAAAGGTCAAATGTTAACTGATTGTAATGGAAATTAAGCTCTGTCAATAAACTGTATGTTAAAAAGTGAATGCTGCTCCATAAGGCTGTGTGTGGTGTTTGCAGTAATGGGCCCTCCCAGCTCACGTAGCAAGGCAGTAGCGTATATACTGTAAATGAATCCTTTGGATGACAACTGTTGCTATGTTTCATATGCTCTAAAAATACCAATATGAGGTTTTGATGGAGGTTTTTGGTGGGCTGGCAACTTGTCTTGTAAAACAATTGCTATAGAAGCCACCACTGTAGATGGCATGCATGTGCTTGGTGAAGGATTCTTAGAGAATTTTCAATATTGATTCCATGTCCCTCAAAGAGCGAGTGAGTTAGTGCAGGCTCTCTAAAACCTACTGCTGTGTTGGCTCCATTCTTCACCGCTATAAGCTAAATGGAGACAGGGGGGCAAGTAATCTGTGTGTGGTTTATGTCTGTCTACTGCATTAATGAAATCATTTTCAAAAGCCACATTTATGGTTTCTCGGGCACGTGGCCATTTGAGAAGATTAGTCTACAAGTGAAGATGAACAAATTGAGAAGTAGTCAAAGGGAAATAGCACTACTTATTAAATAGGACAAGAGTTCCTCCCTCTTGAGGGAAATATAAATGCCACCAGACGTTGCTAGATCACATGATGTGAGCTTGTGTTCAGATGTACTGAACAAAGTTTTGGGGGGGGGGGGAGGGGCAGTGAGACAAATGACAGCGCAATTGTATGTGCGTAATTCTTTCTGCTCAGGTCTTCGAGGAGTGAAGACATGTAAACTCAGTGTGGCGAGTGATGGCGTTGTCGCCTTGCGATGTTTAAGCAAGAGCGAGGCTGTGGACACAGATGAATTTCCAACTCCAGTGAAATATTCAACTATGAATCAAGAGCAAATAAAGTGTTTCATTTAAATGGCAGAAGATAATAGTGTTATTCCTTTGGACAGGGATGTCCAAAAAGGAATCGAAGGTACGTGTGAACCCTTTATAAACTTTATGCCTCGTGTTTTGAAGATAGACATTCGTGCTAAGAACCAACGTAGAACCGGAGGGTGTCAGCCTTGAACAAAGATAAGATTCCCCATGTCGACCGGTCATATGATAAATTCATGGATCGCCTGAGGACAGTGAAATGAAGTATATTATAATAGATGATAAGACAAAACGTAGAAAACAAAGTCTAGAGTGTTAACTATGACCAGTGATGCAGTAACAAGAACATCATAGGTTGAATGGTCCAGATTACTTATAAAGTTCAGATTTTGGCGAGTAACTTTTTCATCTACGTCGCTGTATACATTACTTTGACTTTTGCCATGAAGATTGACTGTTACTATAATGATGGCATTCAAATGTCAACGTTTTGTTTCAAAATTGCTGTACATATGTTGAAATATTGGAGACACCAATAAAAAGCATAGAGAATGCACTGTGAGTGTCAGAATAACATCAATGTATTGTGGCGTTCAGATAGATGAAACTGTCAGAAAATAATACTAGAAGCGTTAACAAACTACTAATGTGAACTTGTGTGGCTTAGACTACAATCTGCAGATCCTACGGTCACAGGCAGATGCTACACTGTACCATGTCCATGACAACATTTTCATTACAAAGCTTAGTGTACAAGTATTATAATTTGACACAAGTGTTTCATTGCTCCTCTGAGTTTAACATTGTAACAGATTTATTCATTCATTACCTTTCAATCCCTAAGAAGCATAGGCCCAAGATTATTACATGTCTTCCTTATCCCTACACTTCTGTCCCCTAGCTCTGTTCTCCATGTATCATTCATTCTTCCCCTACCTCCCCTTCCCAGGGATTCCAGAACAAGGACTGACTGTGTAATGCTATCAACAGGTTTTCTCAGTGCTTATCGTACATATCAACATTGTCTTCTCAACTTTTGTTCCACTGACATTTCTCTGGTTCTTGTCAATATTTCCACACTGGTGATCCTTATTATACCACCAACATCCTTCCACTCAATGCCAGCACCCATTTATGAAAGTCTGCAACCTCTAGGCCAGTGCTCCGCAACTTTTTTTTCACTTCATGGCACATTTAAAGGGCCTTTCAAAATTCCAAGGCACACTAAAATATTTAAATAGGTAGGTAGTGCAAATATTTTAAAATCCGATGCAATCATAAGACAATGCTCCATAATATTTTGTGATGGCTTGGTGGATGATACTTAACTTACTATTTGTAAAATTATACGGTACATGAGATTCTTTTGTAATATTTTACCATCACAGATAATTTTCTATGCCATTATATGGTGTATTCTGTCACGGCACACCAGGCAGACATCGGCGGCACACTGGTTGCAGAGCACTGCTCTAGGCCATTGTTTCTACCACGTTCTATACCCCAGGGCCACATAGTAGGACCGACCCAACATCCAAGTTGAAAATTCCGATTTTTGTGCAGGATATGATCTCTCTGATTTCCATACCATTCCCAATGCAATGAAAGCCTCCAGCTCTTTGCACTCAAATTCTGATATCACTGTCCATACTGCCACCAAGATACATGTATAATGCCACATCCTGCCATCATTTGCATATTCACTCTCATAATCTTCGTCTTCTCCCTACTGTATAATAGACAATGCAGATCAAATAAAGGCTGATCACAGGGGCTGACATTTCTGCTCAATAAATGAAGGTTGTTTGTACTGCATATATCATGCTCAACAGTGTTCATAAAGATGTCACAAATTTTTTTTTTAAACTAGCCACCCTCCTTGTGAACATAAGAAACTGACACAAAATCAATCATACATGGGTTCACGAAGAGCAGATGTATTGGACACAGCATGAAGGATCAAAGAAAATAATATATCAAATGTGCATTTTATAAAACTATTTATTTTGAAAGAATGTTGGGTTCTGAAAAAGCCAAACTCCCACGGGACTACTTCTGCATGGTTAAATGTAATTTCTGGGTTAAAAGCAATTTACAAACAATATAACATTACCAGCTGCTGGTAGTACAAGCAAATTAAATATGTTAATTTTAACCACACACGGCAGAACTAGCTACTACTTTACTAGCTAATTTTCTGGCATTCACAAAATCTTCTCAACTACACAGTAATTGAAAAGTTACTTCCTATTTTTAAACTATCCAATTAATTTATTTGAAACAAACATCAAGATCTCTTCTTTGGTCCTTGGTCGCTGACTGATAAAGCCTAGTGACATCTTGTAGGGCAGCAACAAAATGTCTCAACTTTGCTCGGTCAACCACCATCCATCATGTGGTGACCCTGCCTCCACAGTTCTCCACCAGGTGGAGCTTTTGGCCATCCTTGCTTTCACTTTCCTTCTGGAGTCCATAGCATGGCAGTTCTGGTGATGGTGTCAGGATCTCTTTCAAGGATGTGGCCAACCCAATTCCAGCATCTACCTGTTATGATGGTGCCCATGTTCTTTTGGTGGCTCAGAGTTAGCAGTTTTTGGTTGGTGATGGTGTTCGGCCAGAAAATGTTAAGAATTTTCCTTACGCAGGTTGTGTGAAAAGAGGACAATCTGGACATTTTCCTTTTCTGTTACCCTCCAGCATTCTGCACTGTACAGAAATTACGCATAAAAAATAAAAAAAATTGTCATTTTATTATATAAAATGGTTACAACTCACCTTCAAGTCCAGCCTGTTCAACAGGTGAGCACAACAGGTTACTTCACAACAGGAGCTATTTTTTAGCTATCTGTTGTAACGTGCCTTTATTGTCTTTTATTTTATTTTTATATTATTTCTGACCAAAAAAAAACAAAAAACGTAAAGGTCAAATGGCAGCTGTTTCTGCCTGTTCCAACATTTGTATCATGATACATTCATTTGATACACATGAGGACATAAACATTTAAAAACATGAAATGACTTTTCAATTGATCTGTGTATTTTCATCCAATAAAAACTGATTTTCACAATTTTAACGACTCACTATCTACCAAAAAGCAACTGGTGTTTATTTTAATGCCACACCACATGCAACATTAGAAAAAAAATGGTGACAGAAGAATTCAATAGCTATTCACACAACAATCAACGCAAAAGCTCAGAATATGAATAATTCATGTAAAAAATATGTTTTTAACCAACACACTAACAATTTATAAATTGTTTACGTGATGGGAAACTGCAGTGAATTTTTAAATGAAAATTACGTACAGACCCAGGGTGATAAAATATCACAAATCAGGCTGATAAAGGATTTAGTTATATTACAATGAAAAGTTAGATATTAATTTTAAAAAATGACTGAATTTTGTACATAAGAAAAACTCTTCAATATAAATGATTACACTTTGAACACAATAAAGCTATGCTTTGCTTGAGACAGTTATGGCAGAAGAAAGTGTGTTTTATTGATTAATTTGTTAATTTTAAGTGGTAAATATCATGAAACTTATTTAAAGAAATACTTGCTGACAGCTCAAGGCAAATTATTTCATGAATATATATATATATATATTGAGCACAGTGGTTTGTGCACTGGCTTCCTAGCTCGGTAATCCATGGTTCGATCCCCAGTTGAGGTGGGATTTTTAGACAGCAAACAGCTCCGGGGTCAACCCAGACTCATGAATTGGGTACCAGAGCAACTCTGGGAAGGTTAAGGCGGCCGGCGTGATGCTGACCACATCACCCCAAGTGTATCGATGGTCGAGAAAATGTGGGCCTAACACCATATTCCCAATATGCCTCAAAGGGCAGTTAACGGGATCCCTATATTTATATATATATATATATATAAGGTGTACGCCCACTGTAGTTCCTGGGGGTGTCTGATAAGACAAACAAAGAATATGACAACTGCTTCATCAGGCAACTTATACGAGGTTGTGTATGGGGATGGCAATCTTATCATGTTAAATCAATTGCTACAGAAACCACTTCTACAGGAGCATGCGACTGCTTGGTGCAGGCTTCATAAAGAGCCACAAGGAGAATGATGATGATGATGATATAAGGGGTACAGATTTAATCTATGCAGAACACATATGGTTTCTTCCAATCTGGCAAGGCAAGTGCTGTCAACTGCAACGGACTGGTTCAAATCTTTAGAACGCCTTCTTACTTACTTATCATTGTGTTTTACTTTGTCTTTCACTCCACTTGTATAAGCAACTGTTTTTGTTGTTAATTTGAGAAACATATTTAACCAACAAAAAAAACAAAACAACAAAATGAGTATTTATATTTTCAACATAATTTCCCCTAGACCACTGGTATTCAACCTTTTTTGTTCGCGCACCCTCAGATATATCTTATCTTTAACTATGTACCCCCAAGGTTTTTGGTGCATAATTCCAAGTATTCAATTTACCTATACATAAATACAATTCTAGGGCATAGGGTAAGCATCTAAAATAAATGACATAATTTACATCCAATATAATAAATTAAAGTGTAATACATTTAAAGTTTAATATTTTTTAATAATTAAACAATAAGTTTTAATTTTACAAATACATATTACTTATTTCCTTTCGTTTAAAAATTATTAAATGAACAAATAATCTTACCAAGCTGCTGCATCGCTACATGCCTTTAACTTGACTCTTGCCATCCTGCTCTCACACGCACCATGCCACACACTTATTACGAGAGGTAGGGTAATAGAAGCAGGGAAAGAATAAGACAGGATTAAGATGAGTATCAGAGTAAACAACCGAACTGTTGCTTCAAAATAAAATAAAAGAGACATAAGATGGAAAAATAAAATAAAATTTCTATTGCCTCAACAAGTTATCTTTTAAAAAAAAAAGTTTTCAGTACTCAAATTTAATTAAAATAATGAAAAATAAGAACCCCCTCCCCCCGGCAGTGCAATGCCAGATTTTTTTTCCACGTACCCCTTAGATGTTTTCTTGTACCCTAAGGGGTACATGTACCCCAGGTTGAATACCACTGCCATAGATAATCATGTTTTGTCACTTCACAAGTTATGTTTGTTGAACAAAGTCTAAGTTATGTTTGTTGGACAAAGTCTAAGTTATGTTTGTTGGACAAAGTCTAAGTTATGTTTGTTGGACAGTCTAAGTTATGTTTGTTGGACAAAGTCTAAGTTATGTTTGTTGGACAAAGTCTAAGTTATGTTTGTTGGACAAAGTCTAAGTTATGTTTGTTGGACAAGTCTAAGTTATGTTTGTTGGACAAAGTCTAAGTTATGTTTGTTGGACAAGTCTAAGTTATGTTTGTTGGACAAAGTCTAAGTTATGTTTGTTGGACAAAGTCTAAGTTATGTTTGTTGGACAAAGTCTAAGTTATGTTTGTTGGACAAGTCTAAGTTATGTTTGTTGGACAAAGTCTAAGTTATGTTTCATTTACTTATCATTGTTTTGGAATTTTCTTCCTTATGGAACTGCCTTTAACTGAAAAACTATTTCACTACCCACACAGCCAAAGTTGCACTTCCTTTTTTTTATTAAAAAAAAAAAATTTGTTATCTTGCTCCAAAGCTTTCCTCTTCAAAGTAACACCTTAAGCCTGGGGTTGGAGTGGCTAAGAGGGATGCGTCCGTCTCAAATTTTAAAGGTGCCGGGTTCAATTCCCAGGAGAGAGAATATAATGTATGGACATTTTTTTCAGAACCAGTGGTTCTAATAATGTCATACTTCCCCCTGATCTCCTGAGTAGTGAGATTAGATGCCGAGACTTCTCGGAAAAAGAGCGAAAATAAAAAAAACAGGAGGTCCTGTGTGCAAGCCGCGCACATTAAAAATCCCACGGCAGTTGGAAATCATAAAGACTAGGTCAAAAGGCCACTGCCCTGGCTAAATTATAAAATGTGAAACCAACCCACCACAAAAATATTTATTAAATGTGGAATTCTTGCCGGTGCTGTGGAATTCAAGCACTGTGCTGAGATCCTCCTTGTGTAAGGGAGGAGATCGGAGCACTGATGGACTTATCCATGTGCAATGAAGAAAGTCCTTCAAACCAAACCTTAAGCCAGGGTTTCTTAACATGTGGTCCATGGACCCCCTTGGAATGGATTTTAGGGGGTCCATATACATAACCAAAAATTTAAAACTATGCTTTTATTTTCTCCAAGAAGGGGTCAATAGCCTTCATCGAATATATAATGGGTCCATGGCACAGAAAAAAGGTTAGGAAACCCTACCTTAAGCAAACACAATGATAAAACAAAATTATTTTTGCTGCTGAAAAGTCAAAGTTAACCAGCTTCTTTCACTTCACAGCAATGCCTGGAGTGCACTCAACAATAAAAAAAATTATTTCCATGGCCAAAAAAGTCAAAGTTAACCCGTTACCATTTAAAATGCCCATAATCGCCCGGGTGCAAAGTCTAAGGTCCCTTCCAAAACTATTCATGACGTGATGAACAAACCAGTTTATTGCAATGAATTTTGCACACTGGGCAGTCATAAACTGTCTCGGCAGAACGCCCAAAAAGATGTGTTTGGTTTGTTCTTTGAGAAAATAAAACAACCGGTTTTTTTTCTTCACATACGCATTCATGCAAGTTGTTGGTTACTGCTGCTTTTTCCTTGTTTGTAATGAGCCCATTCGGTAAAATTCTTCACTCATAAACAAACTGAAGTAATCAAAAAGAGGCAGCATCTAGATCAAGAGTGTGTTTAGGTCTAGGGTTTCCTACAAAGTCACACATTTCAACTGAAGTGTGCTTTGTTGACAAGTCTATTTTGTTTGATATATCGTTGGTATCAATACCACTTTCACTAGATTCAATTTCGTCAGTATTGCTGTCACAAGTCTAAATCGGGTTTGAATTCAATATCTATTTATGATTTGTCGGCACTCTTATCGTTTCGATAAAAAAAGAACGTCATCTCTCGGGTTCCGAAGCAAAGATTCCATCACTCGCAAAGCCATGGCTTTAAAAAAATCACAAAAAATGAAAATATTGATCGATTTTGACAATAATTTAACTCTTAGTATACGAGCGGCCTTTTAGAAAGGCCGATGATCGATCCCCGTCAATATCGAAACTGTATAGGTGAATGCATGTTTAAAACCACTGAACAATTTAGTTACGTGCATGATATAGGGGTTACATGTCTTCACATTTTGATACATAACACTTTATGTTATCTTTATAAATAAATTATTTAGTGCAGATCGATCATCGGCCTTTCTAAAAGGCCGCTCGTATACTAAGAGTTAAGAAAACGGAAGCTTCGTTTGTTACTGGAAATCACCGTATAACTCAGGTCTCGTTAACAACGAGATCTCGTTGCACTATGGCAACGAATGACAACACATATTTCACAGGCGGAATTGGTCGTTTTGGGTTGGACCTTAGACTTTGCGCCCAGGCGATTTTGGGTGGTTTAAACGGTAACGGGTTAAAGATTAAGAATCTGCTGTAGAGCACTGGCAGTCAAGAGATTCACACCACATCTTCCTGTCCTGTGCCATCCATTCAAGGTCCTCTAATTTCTTTCATGTCTGTCTCCACTCCTCTTCTCTATGTGCTTTTTTGGTCTTACTTCATTTCTCTTTCCCTACAAATTTCAGAACAGGAGCTGCCTTGTAATGTTACCAACAGTTTTCCTCAAGGTGTGGCCTAGCCAAAGCCAGCATCTTTTCCTTTACTTCTTGATATTTCTAACATTCAACCTTGCAGGGAAACCATTATGTTTCCTACCAACATTTTTATTCTTCTTCAAGTACCATGCCTGATGGTGCAGGCGATCATGTCCTTCACAACTTATTGTTTCCTGTTCTATTTATCAATTCTGTTGTTGACTTATTTCCATGCCATGATGTCAAATTGTCCATTATCTTCTCTTGTTGTCATTCTCTGTATCTTTTTCCTTCAACCTTTGCTCTTGTCACAATATACTCCAGCTTCCTTCTTCTCTTAACTTCCCCAAAGAAAGTGGATTGCTTACTTCTTACATGAGGAATAACCTTCCTTTGTGCATTAGCCTCTTTCAGGACATCCTCGTTACTCTTTTAAGTTATCCATGGCATTTTTAACATTCTTCTGCAAAACCACATCTCTGTGGCCTCTAGTGCTTTTTCCTACTTGTTTACTAATTGTCAATGGCTCACTTCCATATGTTAGGATTGGTTCTTTATAACAACACTGAAGAACTCTTTCTTATTTCCAACATTACCATACCCAAAAAATGGATGCTAGATGATCACCTATGTGTATACATCTTCTTTAAACACACACACTCTTGATGCATCATTTTCTGTGGTGTGCAACATTCATGACCTATTAGCTGCAGGTGGAGCACTGCTCTTCAACAAGTACAAGCCAACTCTTCCTGTCCTACGCTTGTTGTTCAAGGCCATACATAGTTGAATTTAATAACCTTCCATAGAAGTCTTCAGTCATTCATTCATTGTCTTTTTCACTCCTTATAGAGAATGCAGCTACCCCCTTGTAGGAAGCCTGCATTAAGCATTCACAATGATCTTGCTGCGGTGGTTTCAGCAGCAATGTGTTTTATATCATGAGGTTGCCAGCCTCATATTTCATGACTGATGGCGTGGAAGTCTTATTCTTTCTCTGTCTCTTTAGAGACACACACAAACACCCACCCCCCCCACCCCCCCACCCCCCCCCCCCCCCCCCCCCCACACCCCCCCCCACTACAAGAGATCTCCAATAAGGAAACTAAAAGATTACATTAAGTGAGCCTGGACTAGGTTAATAGCATGTGCTAGTAATGGACTACTACCGAGACAACACATATGATGAAGAGTATTGGGCATGGTAAGCTGAAGATGATGATGATAATGTTGATGATGACAACGGCACAGGTGCTACCACATGCTGGTGTAGCAGCTGCTGCTGGTAATGGTGTGGGTAAATGTGGTTGTTCTGCGTCTGCTGCTGATGTTTCCGCTGTCTGTGGTGAAGGTCAAGGCTGGGAGAGCCAGATAAGCTGCGGAACCTTGAGCGCGAGGCATGTGACCGCCGAGAACAATAGGAGGAGTCACTGTCAGATGGAGTAACCGATGGTGAAGGTCTGTAGTAAGGTACTGGACGTTTTCGGGCACTGTAGGTCAAACATACAATAGTAAGTCAAAAAACACTCTTGATCAACACGTAATCTATTTTTATCTTTAATCACTGCCTACTTAGCCCGGTGTTAAGAGAGGTAGAGGAAGACCAAAGAACACATGGAAAGACTTTGAGCTGATGGCACGGGACAGGAAGACTTGGCATAAGTTTGTTGAAGGCCTATGCTCCTTGGGGAGTTGAAACATGATCAAGACTGAGCCCGGTGAATTTCATGGAGGTCACTGACCTCTGAGGAGACAAAGACAAAATATGACTACTGCTCCATTAGGAACACAGCAAGAGGCAATCAATACGAGGTCATGACCTGGAGGTTGTGACCTGGAGGTCATGACCTGGAGGTTGTGACCTGGTGTTGGCAACCTCATCATGTAAAACATTGCTACAGAAACAACAGCAGCAAGAACACATGAATACTTAGGTCCAGGCTTCCTCTAAGCCAGCAGGCTGCAGTGGTTGCCTCATAAGGAGCAAACAAAGATGATAACAATGATGAAAGTTTCTCACTGAACTAGCTTTTATCTAAAGCTTGCATTTCTTAGCATTGTCTGCTATTCATTAGATCTAAAGCTAAAAATTCAGTATGTAAAATTTTCATAACTTTTAACAAATATCTTATAGCACTTTACAGAGTTTTTCATGCAATACTACATTGAGTTCTTCATGCAAGAGTCACTATTTTTATATTTACACCAAAAAATGGGGGTGGAATTCCATGAGTAAAAGCCCAACAAAATTACATCTATATAAAACAAAACAAAAAAGTGCATTGAAAAAAGCATGGACACCATTACAAGCATGCAAGCAAGCATAACAAATAAAAGCCAAGCATGCAAGTTAAGAAAGACAGATATACAGACAATAAAAAATACCAGACAATTCTTCGACCACAAAAACTGACTGCCCAATCATTTCTGCAGGTCTGCTGCAATTTACACGATAACTGTTCATCAGCGGCACTTTCAAAATATCTTAGACTCAGTATTTCCATGTATCTCATCCCACTTTGATGTTCTTCCATAATTAATTACGTACGTAGGGTCTACGAATGCTTTGTATAATTTTTTTAAAGTGTACAAACTGAGAGATAAATCAAGTTTGGAATGTACGTAATAATGAAGCTACAAAGTGCAATAATGTATTGCCATTATATATATGTATACTTGATACTGAAATGAGAGCAGATTCTTCAGGAACATTTATTTTGTAAGACATCAATACAGATGTGTTCTTTTAAAAAAAATACTCATCTATCCCAATATAAATTAAAGATTGCTTTAGCTGGATCAAATTTTTCTCTCCAAAAAGTCAATGTCTGTATGTGTAGTTCTCAGGAAGTGACAAAGAAAGAATGGACCATTGCACACTCGGGCATGGCATGCAAGGTGACTATTATGAAGCTGTGCGTGGGGCTGGCAACCATATCACTTAAAACAAACTGCCACCACTGCAAGAGCATATCAATGCTTACTGCAAGGGGACCAGCTGCTGTGGTAGATCCCATGCTCCATAGGAGCATAAGGAAAATGATGACTATATATATGTATTTGTGTGTATACATTTGTGTGTATGCATATATGTGTGTGTGTCCTTCAATATTTAGTCTTTTAATCATTTGTTATTCAGCATCTCATGTAACTTATCCCTAGTACATGGCAGCGTTCTTCAATCTCCAGTGAATGAAAACCATAAAAGTTACACTTAGCCTAACTCACTTTTGACCTTTGACCACACAATGGATCACCGCAAACACATTGCAATGGCAGCGGTTTTTTTGTTTGTTTGACTGAAGCAGTTGCAAAAGTTGTCAATTATGATTCCACTTTTGTTTTTGAAGATTATAAAACACACGGTGACAGTAGTTATGTTTTAACAACAATAATACAATAATACTGGCGCTGGTAAGTATGGAATAGCAGCAGCATAGCCTGCAGTTTGTTTTGGAAGTCTGGATTGTTCGGCTGTAGTGCTGTTGAGAGCCTGTGTGCTTTCACTCAACGTATTAAATAACAATGTCTGCTGTAAGAGTTAACAAACAACCATGATACATTTGTATTTACTGTTACAGGCAACGTTAACAAATTGACTTGTCTGCCTTTAACAGTGCTTGCAAACTTGTGGTAGGCAAGGGTGTGCTGGTAATACACTTGAACGTTTGTGGATATTTTTAAAACACCTCGATTTTAAATCAGGTTTAAAGTTCTGAAATATCCATATGTTACCAGGGACTGAAATAGGAGCAAAGAAAAGTAACACTGCAACTTACTATGCATGTCACAGGTGGCTAAGGAGGGTTGTGCACCCAATCCTGTAGAAACTTTTTTCACCACAGAAATAAAAATGATGAGGAACACATGGAAAGAATTGATGGTATACAACAGAAAGACTTGGCATGTGTGTTTATTGAAGGCCTATGCTCCTTTAGGAGCTAATGACAATTAAAGGAATAAGGGAGATAGGTAAAGACCTTGAATTGATGGTACGGTACAGGAGGACTTGGCACGAGTCTGTTGAAGGCCTATGCTCCTTGGGAGGTGAAAGGTAACAATGATGACGACGCATGTGTCTGTCTGTGTGTGATAAGAGATCTAAGTAGTTCCACTATATTTTTTTAAGAATCTTTAGTTTATTCTATTACATTTCTATATAGTATTTAATTTTTATATGTACAGCTCAATCTGCTTCTATATGCCAATTTGTTTCATATGTATGTACAGAGTATAAGTGTGGCAGAGCAATTAGAGTGGCTGTTTCTTGAGGCAAAAGGATAAAGTTCAAAACCGGGTCCACCCAGTTGTAAAAAATGGGTACTACCTGACTCGGCTGGTTGAGCCCTGTGTAAGTACCCTGTGGTCTCTGAGGAGGCAAAGAAACAACAGGACTATTGCTCCCTCGTTGTTGTTGTTGTTGTTGAGGGATCCAGCGGCCATGGGAACAAAGCCCTTTGGCACTGTAATGCTGGGGTGTCTGTGGACTTTCCTACCAACCTGGTCAGAAGCTAATCAGCATCATAGCTCCTTCCCATTCACAGAGGGTTCATTTTGCAGAGGGAGTCTCCTAGACTCAGCGACAAGACACACCAGGCCCGCTATGGCGTGCGTGTGTTGTCGAGAGTTTTGAGTCTCCCAGCCTTGCAGAGGAGGATCACCGAGACAACCACTGAGACATGCGCCGGCACGAGCAGCCAGGCACCAGATAGTAACGAACCTGCACCGGGGCCTCAGAGGCGGTCAGACAACAGCCAGTTATGGGCTTTGTTGCACTGTTTTGGCGAGTGTGTTGTACCACGAGCGGGTCGGTTTTCTACTCTGCATTGGGGGCACAGCGCCACAGCCCTAACCTCTATCTGCCCATGGACGTGCTGCGGTGGCGAAGCCACCGCCTTCTCTGGTCTGCCGAAAGGACGTCATCTGAACGGACACATAGTTCTGCCTCATCTTAACTGGGAAGGCCCGGTAGCCGGGCCCACGCGCAGTCTTGTGAGAGGCCAATGATCGCCTGTGTTGTCATCAGTAGGGTAAAACTAACCTGTCTCACGACGGTCTAAACCCTCCCTCAGGTATAACATAACAAGCAACTAATACAAGGTTGTGCATGGGGATGGCAACTTCATCATGTAAAACAATCTGCGACAGAAACCACCACTGTAACATTTTGTGTTTAGGTGCATGCTTCTTCAAGGGTACCATCTCTAATGGTGATTCCATGCTCCATAAAGAGTGGAAATTAGAGATGGCGTGCAAGGTGGCTATTATGAAGCTGTCCATAGGGCTGGCAACCACATCCACTTAAAACAAACTACCACCACTGCAAGAGAATGTCAATGCTTGCTGTGGGCTGGCTACCTGCTCTTGAGCTAAGGTAAAGACTGCAAGGAATGGAACAAGTCATCCCACCTCATAAATCTGAGATCTCTAATACTTCACTCCCCAATGGTAAGTGCCATGGTGCCTATAGAACTACCTTGCAGCTTTTTTTTCTCAGTACCATGCAAAGCTTATATACGAGGGAAGGTCAAAAAGTAATGCCTCCTATTTTTTATGTATGTAAATACTGCATCGGTGTGCAATTTGTAAATTTAGCAGGATTCCTCAAACACTCTTCTGCACTGTATAGCATTACCAACCTGTTTCAGTAACAGGTGGCACCACTGTAACAGTTTAAAAATGGCTGCCAAAGACGTTCGGTTAAAACAACGTTATGTCACAGAATTCCTTAATGCTGAAGGCAAGACCCCAATTCGCATCCACAAACGTTTGAAGAATGTTTATGGAGATTCAACAGTGGATGTTAGCACTGTCCAACGTTGGGTACATCATTGTGACGAAGCTGAAGTAGGTCAATCCTCAATGGCTGATGCAAAGCGGACTGGCCATCCGTCTATCGCAGTGACTCCACACAACATTCATCGAGTTGATGGCATCATTCGTGGTGACAGTCGGGTAACACTGGATGAACTTTCTTCCATGTTGTCCATTAGTAAAGGCAGTGTCCAGAACATCATTAAAGACCTGGGTTATTCAAAAGTTTGTGCACGGTGGGTACCCAGAATGTTGACAGACAGACATAAAGAAACAAGGAAAACCATAGCCATCAACCTCCTGCACCGTTACGAAACTGAAAGAGACGAGTTTGTATCGAATATTGTGACAGGTACCAACGGGCTGATCACCCGTTTGCCAGTCACTTCGATTACGGAAACAACAGCAAATGGATTGATTTGCCATTGCCCTAAAGACGCCAATAGGCGTGATGGGAAACAATGGCAAAGAAAACCTATCTGCTGTTGCCCTAAGACGCCACTAGGCGTAATGGCCACTGACTGCTTTGACGGTCGGTGGCTAAGGACGGAAGAAGAGAAGAAGATTGTGACAGGTGATGAGACTTGGGTTCATTTTTTTGAACCAGAATCCAAGAGGCAATCAATGGAATGGCATCACACAACATCGCCGACAAGAAAGAAGTTCAAAAGTTCACCATCTGTAGGGAAAGTTATGGCCTCCGGGTTTTGGGATGAGAAGGGCGTGATTCTTCTTGACTTCTTGGAACAGGGAAACACGGTGAATGCAGACCGTTACATTGAAACTTTGAAGAAGCTTAGAGGTCGTCTTCGGCGACTTTATCCATTAAAAGATCAGAGGACTGCACTACTGTTGCACGATAATGCCATGCCACACACCGCTAAACGCACCATTGATGCGATTGCAGAATTTGGCTGGACATTATTACCACATCCCCCTTACAGTCCCGATCTTGCACCTTCTGACTTCCATCTGTTTGGACCACTGAAAGAAGATCTTCGTGGACATCACTTTGAGGACACCGAGACCCTTAAACGCACCGTACGGCAGTGGTTTAGGAAAAAGGACACAAATTTTTACCGTGCGAGGATACATGCCCTTGTGAGAAGATGGACAAAAACTGTAACAAATAACGGAGACTACATTGAGAAATACATTTTTGAAGTTCAGACTTGGGGCTACATTTCAATGTGAATTTTATCTGTTTTCTTGCCTATTGAAAGAAATTAAAAATTACGAGGCATTACTTTTTGACCGTCCCTCGTATATATAGTCAGATAAAAAACAAGAAAGCAGATTTAAACATAAGCAAAACCAGAAGTTCCAAAGCCAAGGCTCAAGAAGTGTACACAGAAGCAAACAAAGAAGTAAAAAGAAGTATCAAAAGAGACAAGAGGAAGTATACTGAGGAGTTGGCAAGAGAGGCAGAAGATGCTGCAGCCAAAGGAAATATTAGAGAACTGTATAACAGCACAAAGAAGCCTCATAAAAGACAAGAATGGAAAACTGCTCATCAATATACAAGAGCAAATGAGGTGAACGGAATATTTTGAGGACCTTCTCAATAGACCAGCTCCACAAAACCCCCCAGACATCCAGCCAGCAGAAGAAGAGCTACAAATTAACGGTGAAAGACCAACGAAGGAAGACATAAAGAAAGCCATAAAGCTTTTAAGAGATGGAAAAGCAGCTGGACCAGATGGCATTCCAGCAGAGGCCATCAAAGCAGATATCGACACGGCTACAGAGATGTTATATAAATTACTTGGTAAAGTCTGGGAAAAGGAAGAGATACCAGCAGAATGGAAGGAAGGATATCTGGTTAAGTGCCTAAGAAGGGAAATTTATATATTTTATTTTATTATATCTATAAGGAAAGCAGCAAATCATGCTTGGGATTCCAGGAAAGGAAGAAGGAAGACTGGATAACACCAGAAACATTAAACACCATAATGATGAGAAAGGAAATGAAAAGAAAGAAAACAGAAGTGAAATCCCCCAGGTTAAAGCAACTATATAGCGAACAGTACAGTCAGCTGGACAAGGAAGTTAAACGCCAAACCCGAGCCAACAAAAGGAATTTCCTAGACGATCTTGCAAGACAGGCAGAAGAGGCAGCACTGAGAAATGAACAAAGCACAGTATACAAAATAACTAAAATCATCAGCGGAAAACGAGGCGCAAACACAATATTACATTAGTAAGAGATAAGCAAGGAAATCTCATCACAACAGCAGAGGGACAGGAAACGAGATGGGCAGAGCACTTCAGAGAAACTCTGAACAAGGAACCACCAGAGACACAATTGAATGTTCCTGAGGCTGAAAATGATCTAGATGTTAATACAGACATTCCCCGAAAAGAAGAAATCATCACAGCAATCAAAGGGTTAAAGAACGGAAAAGCTCCTGGTCATGATAACTTAAATGCAGAGCTATTTAAGACAGACCCTGAGCTAGCAGCAGAACTATTAGAACCACTATTTGCACAAGTCTGGAAAATGGGGACAACACCATCAGAGTGGAACAAAGGAATAATTGTCAAATTGCCCAAGAAGGGAGATCTTGCAGACTGCAATAATTGGAGAGGAATCACTCTTCTCTCAGTTCCCAGAAAAATACTAGGCAGGATAATTATACAGAGAATTTCAAAAGCAGTAGACTACAAACTGAGGAAAGAACAAGCAGGATTTAGAAAGAACAGAAAATGTGTAGATCATATATTTACCCTCAGGAACATTATAGAGCAGTGCTTAGAATGGCAAAGACAGCTGTACATTAATTTAGTTGATTTTGAAAATGCTTTTGACAGTATACATAGGGACAGTTTATGGAAAATACTGAGGGCTTATGGAATTCCAAGCTGCATAGTGTCAATCATTAAAAGCCTCTATGCCAACTTTACGTTTAGCGTTGGGCAGAGCAACCTAACCTTTGAGGTGAAGACAGGAGTACGACAGGGATGCCCTTATCAACCACTCTTTTTTTAACAGTCATAGACTGGGTGATGCACCAGAAAACAGAGGGCAGTCCAAGAGGAATAAGATGGACTACATTTCTACACTGGAAGATCTGGAATATGCAGATGACATTGCACTACTAGCACATTCACATCAACACATCCAGGAAAAAACGGATAGACTTAATAAGTATAGCCAGCAGGTGGGCTTGAACTTCAATCTAAAGAAGACAGATGTCATGACGCTCAATGTGAACAACCCTGAGCCCATATCAGTAAGGAATCAGCAACTGGAACAGACAGACACCTTCACATACCTAGGATGCATAGTAACACCAGACGGCGGAGCAAGCAAAGACATCAACAACAGAATGAACAAAGCAAGAACAGCCTTTTTTAGTCTAAACAACATCTGGAAGTCCTCTCAGTACAGCACAAGCACAAAATTAAGATTATATCAGAGCTGTGTGCTTTCTGTGCTTCTCTATGGTGCGGAATGCTGGAGAGTTACAGAGAAGGAAATGTCGAAATTGTCCTCTTTTCACGCAACATGCCTAAGAAAGATTCTCCAAATCTTTTGGCCGAATACCATCACCAACCAAGATCTGCTTACTCGGAGCAAGCAAGAGGACATGCACACCATCATAGCTGGCAGACGCTGAAGCTGGGTTAGCCATGTCTTCAGAAGAGACCCCGATGCCATCACAAGAACAGCTATGCTATGGACCCCTGAAGGAAAATGAAAGAGAGGCCGACCAAAAACAACTTGGCGGAGAACTGTGGAGGCTGAGATGCAAAGAATGAACCAGAGTTGGGGCACTGTACGAAGGATGGCCACCGACTGAGCAAAGTGGAATCAATTTGTTGTTGCCCTACAAGATGCCACCAGGCGTGATGGCCACTGACTGCTTTGACGGTCGGCAGCTAAGGATCAAAGAAGAAAGAAGGGAAATTTACAAGAGTACACAAATTATAAAGGAATAATGTTACTATCAGTGCCAGGAAAAGTATTTAACAGGATTATCTTCGAGAGATTAAAAGAGTCCATAGACAAGAAACTGAGAGATGAACAAGCAGGTTTTCGACAAAACAGATACTTTACAGACCAGATAGCCACTTTGCGAATAATAGCTGAACAAAGTCTGGAATGGAATTCACCACTATACATTGGATTTGTGGACTACGAAAAGGCATTTGACAGTGTAGACAGAGAATCACTTTGGAAATTGATGAAGTATTATGGAGTTCCCTTGAAGATCATTAATTTAATAAAGAAAACATATGAAGACATGACATGCAGAGTTCTTCATGAAGGACAGCTTACAGAACCATTTGGGATAGGAATGGGAGTGCGACAGGGATGCCTCTTGTCTCCATTTCTTTTCTTACTAGCAATAGACTGGGTTATGAGAACATCGACAACACACAACAGAAATGGAATCCAGTGGACTCTGACTAAGCAGTTGGATGATCTGGATGTTGCTGATGACTTGGCTCTTCTGTCCCATAACCGTAATCAGATGCAGGACAAATTGAAAACACTCGATGAGAGGTCACAGCAATTGGGTCTGAAAATACACAGGAAAAAGACAAAAATAATGAGAATAAATGCAGGTAATGATAACAAGGTTGAACTTGAAGAAACACCACTACAAGATGTAGAATCGTACACATATCTTGGCAGCAATATAGACAAAGTTGGAGGGACAGACAGTGATATCAAAATAAGAATACATAAAGCAAGAGGAGCTTTCACTGCATAGGGAAATATATGGAGATCAAGAGAAATCGGATCCAACATGAAAATAAGAATCTTCAACTCAAATGTGAAGTCAGTACTATTGTATGGCTCTGAGACATGGAGAACAACAAAGACAACAACCAAAAAGCTACAGACTTTCATAAATGGGTGCTCGCGTAGAATAGAGGGATTAAAATGATATGACAAGGTTACCGATATGAAACTGATGACAAGAACCAGGCAAGTGCCAGTGGAGCAAGAGATGAGAAGAAGACGATGGCAATGGATAGGACACACACTGAGGAAACCTGTTGATAGCATTACAAGGCAGTCCTTGTTCTGGAACCCCCCGGGCAAGAGAGGCAGAGGTAGACCAAGAAGCACATGGAGAAGACAGCTGGAAACAGAGGTGAAAATGATGAGGAGAATGTGACAGGAGGACTTGGCTTGTATTTGTCTAAGGCCTATGCTCCTTTGGGAGTGGAGGGTTATGATGATGATGACCATGCAAAGCTGAATGTTTAGTTCTAAGAGCTTTTTTAGCATTTATGTATGTTCTTCAGTTTGTTCCGTTCCTTGGGTTTCATTCCATAATGCTTTTAGTAGGAACAGCTGCAAGCAAGAAGACACTAAAATAAATGTCTTACATTATAATTTTCATTCTCAATAACCTGTTTCACAGGCACATATAAAGAAGCAGTCTTAGCCTAACAAGTTAGACTAGCATAAAACGAGGGTTATCATATTTTCAGGATTTTTCACAAGCATAAATACAGGTCAACATATTTTCAGTATTTCTTAGACAATCTCACGCTGAGGATGTTAAACTGTTAAGTGTTTGTTAGGCGAAGATAATGTGAGGGTATAATATTTTCAGCTGAGTAGCTTCAGTTGAGAATATAAACATTTCAGTATGTGATAGATCAGAAATAAAGTGAGGGTATATTATTTTCAGTATTTCTTAGGCAATATGAAGCTGAGGATATAAAACTGTTAGTATTTGTTAGACCAACATAATGTGAGGGTATACTATTTTCAGTACTTCTTAGAATAGCTTCAGTTGAGAACCTATACTTTTCAGTATTTCTTAGACCAGAAATAGTGAGAGGGTATATTAATCTCAGTATATCTTAGACTGGAAATAAAGAAAGGGTATATCATTTTCAGTATTTCTTAGACTGGAGATAAAGAGAGGGCATATTATTTTCAGTATTTCTTAGACAATATTAAGCTGAGGATATAAAACTGTTAGTATCTGTTAGACTTACATAATGTGAGGGTATAATATTTTAAGTATTCCTTAGATCAGAAGTAAAGAGAGTATATTATTTTCAGTATTGTCAGACAATAAGGGAAACTATTTTCTGTATACTAAACCAGCTTAGGTTAAGGACATAACATTTTCAGCGTCGTTTAGGCTAGTTATAAAATGAGCTCATCACACTTTCAGTATTCGTTTGACCTGCTTAGGTTTCAGACATTGTATTTTCAGTATTTGCTAGACTAGCATAAAGTGTGGGTATTATATTTTCAGTATTTGTAATAAAGTGAGTGTATTATATTTTCAGTATTTGGAGGACCTGAACAAGGTGAGGGTATCACATTTTCAGTATTTGTTAGACCAGTACAAAGTGAGGGTATCATGCTTTCAGTATTTGCAGGACCAGAATAAAGTGAGGGTATTATGTTTTTAGTATTAGTTAGAACGCTATGAAGTGAGGGCATTATATTTTCAGTATTTGTAGAACCAAATCAAGGGGAGGGTATTACATTGTCAATAATTGTTAGACCAACATAAAGTAATAGTATCAGAATTTCAGTATTTGTTAGACAAGCAAGAAGTGAGGGCATATTTTCAGTATTTGTAGGATCAAAACTAGGACAGAGTATAACATTTTCAGTACTTGTTAGACCAACATAACGTAATGGTATCAGAATTTCAGTATTTGTTAGACAAGCAAGACATGAGGGCATCATATTCTCAGTATATGTAGGACCAAATAAAGGTGAGGGTATTACATTTTCAGTACTTGTTAGACCAACATAAAGTAATGGTATCAAAATTTCAGTATTTGTTAGACAAGCAAGACGTGAGGGCATCATATTTTTAGTATTTGTAGAACCAAATCAAAGTGAGGGTATTACATTTTCAGTACTTGTTAGACCAACATAAAGTAATGGTATCAGAATTTTAGTATTTGTTAGACAAGCAAGAAGTAAGGGCCTCATATTTTCAGTATTTGTAGGATCAAAACTAGGACAGGGTATGACATTTTCAGTACTTGTTAGACCAACATAACGTAATGGTATCATGTTTTCAGTATTAGTTAGAACGCTATGAAGTAAAGGCATCATATTTTCAGTATTTGTAGGATCAAAACTAGGACAGGGTATGACATTTTCAGTACTTGTAAGACCAACATAACGTTTTAATATAATAAAATTTGATTTTATACAGGGGATTTTATATGTTTGAATAGTATCAGAATTTCAGTGTTTGCTAATGTGTTAAACTATCAAGCTGCTGTTAGTAGGAAAATCAAACAAGCTAAAACAAGATTTAACCTTAAGTGGTCAACTTGCTTCACTAATGTCGTCGATGACTGTGCCGTGGGGCTGGAGACCTCGAAACCGATCGAGACTTTGATCGTGATCTTGAGTATGACCGGGAATAGCTGCTGTACCTGTGAGATCTTGCCAAACTTCTGGACCTACACGTCAGTGGGATGATCACAGAACGACCACAACACCAAAAAAATGGAAAGCATAAAAATATAAATACGTGTGACACAGAACTGATAAAAGCCCAGCAAAAATTATACATTTAAAATAAAAAGGCAACTGAAATATAACGATAGCAAGAAAACAATATCGCACCCACAAAGTACAAGAAGTGCATTATGGCTAAACACAAATGATGTTTCATTTAACCAGTGAGAAAGATGACAAAGAAATTGTCTAACTGCTAAGACTGTGTGTCACCACGGTTAACGACGGGAATTTATTATTTCCTATCATAAGACACTTTACTATACATTATTCCGTTATTATACTTCACTATCATCTAATCCCTCTTAACACTTTTTTTAAACAGGTTACAGAAAATATTGTTTCTTTTGGCACAATGCCTGTGGTGGTTTGAAAAATGCATTTCTTTTTCAGTTGTGATTTTTAAAAATCAAATTTTATTTTTATTAAATTTTTTTGTTTACACATTTTGACTCTGAAATAACACAATGAAAATAATTAAACAAATACAACTTTCTGGCCCACTTTGTGGCCGTTTTCAAATAATGATGAGTGAATACATCTTGGACCAAATGAAGTCTTACACTTACAACAGTGCATCATGTGACATGAATACATGCCAGGTGCTACGGTTTACCCGTAAACTGTACAAGAAATTTGTGTTTTCAGATTTGTACGCCCCGTATAAAATTTCTGCACGTTTTTTCGCCTAATTATTATAATATATATAAATATATATACATATATATAAAAATCGATCATCTTGCGCCACACCTTAGCCGCTATTTGCATCGTGAGATTCAGTGAGATGTTAGGCCATGTGAATAACAAAATCAACCAATGAAATCAAGCTGCATATTTTTCGATTGATGCAGTATTTGCAAGTGTGGTGTGTCGTTTATTCATCATTTTTCGCTAAGGTGTATGGCACTCAGTATGTTACTGATTATTTTAACAATTACGTCGCATTAAGCATAATTTATTATTTATGGCTGCTTACAAGCAAAAAAAAAAAAAAAAAAAAAAAAAAAAAAAAAAAAAAAAAAAGGATACCACTACATATTACTTGATTTCACTAAAACACTAAGGGCATCCTCCTCTACGCCCATTCCAGCTGGTCTTACGTTTGATGCCAAATTCCAACAGTCTTAGCCTTATTGATTCATCAATTGCAATGTCATTCTCTAACAGGGACGCAAGACGCATCAAAATTGAGGAATGCAGTAAGCGACCCATAGCTTGACTGCCTGCGTCAGGGTCAGCGAACCAGAGCTGACCAAGACCCTACTCCACCTCCACGTGGTGGTCCTGGAAACAGGCTGCATCACTGCAGTCTGGCTGAGGAGTAGGGATCGAAGAGGGAAGGCAAACCCGGTCCCAAAAAAATGCAGTGCGGAAGTCGGATGTGTCGGCAAAAGGCACAAATACCGCAGCTTCGCTGTAAACGGACACAACGCAACCAACGTCCTTTTCAGGACGAACGAGGAAGAAGAATTCTGTAACAGGCGACCATCAATTGCCCTTATCATCTCTCCCTTATCCATATCCAATGTCCCCACTGTGGGTGCTCTCGAAGCTAGTATGTCAGCTCTATCATTGCTGCGTACTCCTGCATGACCAAGACAGTGGATCCAAACCAATTCCTGAAGACTTGAGACTTCTAAGGATGCTTTCCATTCATGTCGTAGCCATCCATTTTTTACCTTCCAAAGCAGGAACTGGCTGCCATCAATGGTGTCTATACCTTGTATAGTATGCGGCTTGTGTACTCTGACAACCCCCAGAGCTATGCCAGTGGGAGTTTTACTCCTGGTAGGTTCTACCAAGCTGGACAGGTCTGCACAGGTAGGGGTCAGATTAAAGCTGGCACCCTGGTCCTCCAGGTTGGGGTTTAGCACAGGTCCGACACCTCTATCTATGTAAAAAAACATTCACATTACGCAAACAGCAACAGATGAAAAAGCTCTGATGTGGGATGGACCTTCGTAGTCTGAGGCTTGTATGACTGACAGTAGTGAAAGCTGAAAGAAAGCTATTGGCATGAAAACAGAGGCCGAGATGTAAAGAATGAACCAGAGCTGGCGCATTGCACAAAGGATGGCCACCAACGAAACAAAGTGGAAGCAGTTTGTTGCTGCCCTACAAGACGCCACCAAGCATCACTGACTGCTTTGACAGCCGATGGCTAAGGATTTAAAAAAAGAAGAAAAGCATGGACTGGGAATCTGACACAATAACTGCCCTTGTTGATGGAGTTTCAGACAGCCACCTTAGGGCTGCAGTAACTGCCTCTATCTTTTATGCTGGAGGTTGTTGTCAGGTAAGCCCTGCTCTGTTCAGCAACAACCCTGCCCTTTACTCTAGCCGAGAAGCCCCATCCTGATTTCTCACCACGGAGTACGGACCCATCAGTGTACACAATGGCATCATCATCCTTCTTCTTCTTTGATCCTTAGCCGCCGACCGTCAAAGCAGTCAGTGGCCATCACGCCTAGTGGCGTCTTGTAGGGCAACAACAAATTGATTCCACTTTGCTCGGTCGGCGGCCATCCTTCGTACAGTGCCCCAACTCTGGTTCATTCTTATCATCATCCATGGCATGATAATTTATCACTGCAATTTGTAGACGGTGTCTTTCTAGAATAAAATGTGACTGAGTGTCAAGTGGCAGAGTGATAGGAGCACTAGATCCTTAAGGCTATAATACCGGGCTCAAAACCGGATACATCATGCTCCAGTCTACTGAGCTGTAAATGAGTATCTGACTCTGTTCTTGAATTAGAAAAGGCAAAGGTAGCAAAGAAGAGAACCGGTCAACTCACCTTATAAAGCTGAGACCTAGTATAGTGAGGTCTCTAACCCTTCACTCCCATAAGGCAGTATCTACAATGGAGCCGCGCTAGCGTAGTGGTTACAACACCGCTCTGGCGACCGGGTGATTCAGGATCAAACCTGGGCGACGGCATTTGAGGATTTTTCGTCGACCGGGATTTGGACTGGATTAACTCGAGACCTGGCGAGGACATTTGAAGGAGTGTCGTCGACCAGGGACTGGCGGCTCCTGAGCCGACCCAGCTCTAATGGGTACCTCCGAAAACGGCGAGTATCTGCCTGAATGGCGAGGGACACTTGTCTCTGTACAAGAAAATAGGATACTCACGCAAAAATCAATGTCAGGTTAGACATTAAAAATAACCTGAGATTTCGCCTCGAGTATTAGCGGGCGTACGGAAAAAAAAAAAAAAAAAGTACCTACAATGGGACTACCTTTATCTTTTTTTTAATCCCCTGTTAAGACATTCACTTCCTTGTTTGCTACATTACAAAAATTTACATTACTTCCTGATGTGAAACTTTACTATATATTATTTCCTATGATAAGACACTCATTACACTATTTCCCATCTTAAGACACTTCACTATATATTCATGATATTAAGACATTAAACTAGATATTATTCCCTACATTATGACCTCATATTTTATAATGATTACTACTTATGTTAAGCCACTTTATTTATCATGTTATTCCCTACATTAAAACACTTTTCTATGATTATTCCCGAAGTAAAACCACTTCATTATGCCCTTTTCCTACACTATAATGTTATTCCCTATGTTAAGACACTTAACTATCATTATTCTCCAAGTAACGTCACTTTATAACACACTTTTCCTATATTTAAACACTACATGTTATTTCCTTTCTTAAAACATTTTAGGTCACACTATAACAGATAATAAACTCTGCAACTGAGGTTTTCTCAGCCAACAGTTTTCAATATGTAAATGCTTACGGTCAGCATATTGTGTTTAAAAAAATCAACTAGGACAATGTGCATGAAAAAAAAATAAGAAACATCATCAGCATAAGCACCAAATAGTGCAACAAATTTAATCTGTGTATATATTCAACACACCTAAAAAAAAAAGGGGGGAAAGTTTTAGGTGACTGTTTAAATATGTATGACTTTTCTGACAATATAAAACATAAAAACAGATATTACCTGACACCAAACAACCACAAAATAAATCATAATAGTTCATGCTCTTTAACATGTATACATTGATAAAAAAAAGATCCAGTCTTTTGACAATTAAAAGCTCACACTCCAAACATGTCTTCATGAAAATTAAGCTGAAACAAATTATTGCAACTTATTTTGACATCTTTCTACCCTGTACTAAAATATAACCATTTTCAAATCCACACAAAAAACAAATATGACATTTTCAAATCCACCAATAACTCTAATAATACAACCATTTTCAAAAGAGTTCAATGGATCCCATCTCAATGTAACAACCCTGACAATGAAGACGCTGACAGAGTGGCAAAGGAAGGTGGAAAGCTACCTCAGCCTGATACATGCTTAACTTTCGAAGAGGCAAAGAGTTTTATCAGAAGCAGATACAAGAACAAATGGGATGCAGAGCATCTAGGCCACACACAAAATGATGCATATTACCAGCTCAGCAGAAGAGAACAAGTGGTAATCTTCAGACTTCGCACGGGCCACAACAGATTGGGATACCATCTATTCAACAAATTAAAGATAGGAACTACCGATGAATGTAACTGTGGCACTGATAAAATGACTGCTAAACATCTGCTTCAAAGATGCTCAACATAGAAAGAACATATGGCCCTCACCAGTACCATTCCTGGAAAAATTCTAGTTCTCAAGCTGACCACTGAATGTGCGAAGAAGAAAAATCTACCAATAGCCCAAAAAAAAAAAATTAAAAATTTTTCAAATCCACCAATTACTCTAAAACACATAACCATGTTCAAACCTTCCCTCTAAGGCATGTCATAAGAGGTGGCTAACATAAGGTTGTGTATGAGGCCGACAACCTCATAATGTAAAACACACTGATACAGAATCCACCACTACAAGAGTACAGGGACTGACGCAGGTTTCCTGTAAAGAGGCCAGCTGTAGTGGTTGTTCCATGCTTCATAAGGAACAATAAAGGACAATGATCATGATTATGGACAATGTGTTAAAACCTAATGCTGTATTCCCCCCAACCCTCTTTAAAAAAAATATTATCAGAGGAAGCTCAAAATTGAAAATGATGAGAACATAAACAGAACATGAGCTGATGGCACGAGACAGGAGGACTTAGCATGTGTTTGCTGAAGGCCTATGCTCCTTGGGAACCTAAAGGGCACTGACTGATTGACTTAAAGTTGTCTATGAAAAAAATTTATGCTCTGGAATAGATATTGATTTTTAATGAAGTGAAAAAGACAATCTGGTGGATTTGTTCTTTTAAATTCACAAAACTGTTCCTTAAAACTATTTTTGATTCAGAAATAATTATAATAAATGATGATAATCTGGATAACTAATTAAAGTCAAAAGATGGGACAAGCCACAACAAATAATGGATACAAGAACATCAGAAATTTGACTGCTCCAACATCTTACTCAACTGCCATCTGCCTACCTTGTAATTCTTCTTTTATCTAAATGACTCGGAGAACCTCTCCGGCGCCTTATGGATGGTGACCTTGAATCACGATGACTACTTCGATGATCTGAGACTGAGCTGACACTTCTGCTTCTACTTCTGCTGTGGCTCTTACTGTTGCTGTGATGCCGGGAAGACCGGCTAAGAGATCGAGATCGACTATGGCTGCGACTATGGCTTCGACTTCTTGAGTACGATGATGCAGAGCTTGACCTTCTTATTAGTGGAAATAAAAGACTTTGGTAAAACTTGTGCAACTATGACAAAACAATCAGCTCACGTTATCTGTTTATAAAACTATTCTGTTTAGCTCAAGTTATATATATATATAAAATTATTCTGTTTAGCTCAAGTTATCTATCTATAAAACTATTCTGTTTAGCTCAAGTTATGTCTATAAAACTATTCTGTTTAGCTCGTTATGTTTATAAAACAATTCTGTTTAGCTCAAGTTATCTGTCTATAAAACTATTCTGTCAGGCTCAAGTTATGTCAATAAAACTATTCTGTCAGGCTCACGTTATCTGTCTACAAAAATATTCTGTTTAGCTGAAGTTATCTGTTTATAAAACTATTCTGTTTAGTTCAAGTTATCCGTCTATAAAACTATTCTGTTTAGCTCAAGTTATCTGTCTATAAAACTATTCTGTTTAGCTCAAGTTATCTGTCTATAAAACTATTCAGATCAATTAGTGCATAAAAAAATAAAAATGAACATTACACATACACACAAATTCACGTACATATTCTGCCCATCTTTTTGCTGTGCCTGCATCAACAAATTTGGTTTCTTGTTCCTGATATAGCCTGCTCTTTAAGCTAGTTTATTTATTATTGACATTTTTTCTATCTGCTGTTTCATTTCTGGGGTTTTATATTAAGATAATGAATAGGACTACAGCGCCCTCAGGCCCGTCGGTGTATTAGGCTAGCAATCACATCCCGTAGAACAAAGTGCCACATAAACTAATGCTGCAGGAGTATGTGAGAGCTTAGTGAGGGCTTTCTGTCAGGAACCAACTACAATGGTTCGTTAATGAGCACAATGGAAAAATGATGAATGGTTTGTCCTATATGACAGAGTAGTTCCCATGGGTCTCTGATGAGATAAAGAAAGAACTACTGCACCTTCATGCATGTCGTACAAGGAGATTAATACGAGCTTGTGTATGGGGCCTGGCAACCTCATCATGTGACACAAATTGACACAGAAACCACTGCAGCAGGAACATGTGTAGGTTTGGTGCAGGCTTCCTGCAAGGGGACCAACTACAGTGGTGGTTCCATGCTCCATAAGGAGCACAAAGGTTAATGATGACTTTTCCTATTTCTTCATGCACAACAAGCACTGCTTTTTTTATTTTCATTTAATCTATTTCCGTGCATTTTGTTTCTATCTACTGCTCTTTGCTTGCCTGTCTTGTCTACACATCCTACATATTTGCCTATTGTTCTCTGCCCTCTTTCTTTCTACTACCTTATTTAAGATATCTTCTGTCATTATCTGTTATTTTTGTTTAATTCCTTTTTTTTTTTTACATAGCAAGCTGTAATTGACTGTAGATACCTCTTCTTAGACAGTTTCATGTTTAAACAACAAGCAAGTCAAAACAGCTAACTAGCTGTTTGTACAACCACAGGATGACAGTAGCCACTAACTAGCTGTTTGTACAACCACAGGATGACTAAGTAGCCACTAACTAGCTGTTTGTACAACCACAGGATGACTAAATAGCCACTAGCTGTTTGTACAACCACAGGATGACTAAGTAGCCACTAACTAGCTGTTTGTACAACCACAGGATGACTAAGTAGCCACTAACTAGCTGTTTGTACAACCACAGGATGACTAAGTAGCCACTAACTAGCTGTTTGTACAACCACAGTATGACTAAGTAGCCACTAACTAGCTGTTTGTACAACCACAGGATGACTAAGCAGCCACTAACTAGCTGTTTGTACAACCACAGGATGACTAAGTAGCCACTAACTAGCTGTTTGTACAACCACAGGATGACTAAGTAGCCACTCCCTATTTTTACATTTGTATATCCTCACTTGTATCTATTGGATATAGGTAGGTAGTCCCATAGCAGATACTGCTGTAGGGCAGTGAAGTGTTAGAGACTTCACCATACTAGGTCCAGCATCGAGAGGTGGGGTGGCCAGTTCCCGTCCTCTCTGCCTTTTCCTTCCCTAACTCAAAGAGCACAGTCAGATACCCATTTACAGCTAGGTAGACTGGAGCGTGTCGGATGCCGTGATTTGAACCCGGCACCTTTGCCGCGAGAGACCAGCGCTCTAACCTCTCTGTCAGTCGGACGCACCTATTGGATGTACATGAAACAAATGTCAAAACTAGGGGCAATAACTGCCATTTTGAGTTAAGACAGAGTATCAAGTTGCAATTGGACATCATTAGAAGGGAAAGAGCTTAGGGCACTTTACGATTCACACAATGGCTAGAACGTCTATGTTGACCACCCAGTCACAAGGGTATCACGCTGAGTTGTAATGTTAATGTGACTTAGCATGTTATGTCAAAAAATGGCAGTTAACTGTCTTTATTTAACATTTGTTTCACATAAATTAGTTGGACAGCAATGAAGATATAACAATTTAAAAAAAGAAAGTGACTTGTCAATCAACCAGTAGAACAATGAATACCTTCTGTATGATTGACTTCGATGAGAACTTGACCTCGACCGAGACTTTGAACTTGTCGACGGCTGCACTTCCCGCCCATTCACTGGTGTTACAGTCTTCACAGTGGCACTTCCTTCTCTGCTATGTTTACTGCTATTATTATCAGTTTGCAAAGAGACAGGCAAAGTCTTCTCAGAAGGTGAAACTGTTGGAGATGTGCTCTGTGCATGAGCTGAAAGCACTGGAGGGCTAGGAGCTTTTCTCTGTATATGTATTCTGTCAAAGTGACGGGACAAAATAAATGGCAAAAAAAAACAAAAAAAACAGATAATTGTACTTGTAATACATATCATAACAACAAATATCTCAGTATTGTATTTCAAATACTAGTAAGTAATCTGTCAAGTAATGATGGTGCAGTGGGCTTCCCAGCTCAGCGGTCCTGGTTCAATCCCCAATTGAGGTGGAATGTTTTAGACCACAAACAGCTCCGGGGTTGATCCAGCCTCATGAATTCAGTACCAGAGTTGTACTCTGGGAAGATTAAAGGCAGCCGGCGTGATGCTGACCACATCACCCCTAGTGTGCCGATGGTCAAGAAAATATGGGCCTAACACCATATTCCCAATTTGCTTAAATGGACGTGTAACGGGATCCTTCCTCCTCTTTTAATGATGGCAAAGAATTAAGGTGTGCAATTTCTGTCTCATGTCCTGAGAATAGCACTATATCTCCTGTATTCAGTTTTTTTCCTGTCCATTTCCTTCCACATTTCACCTTCCACAGAGCAAATAAACCAATCAAAACACAGAGACACCTGGAAACTATAATCAAGAAACACACACTTATATAAACTGAAGATTAAATTTAAAAATATAAACCCTGGCAGGAATTGAATGCAGAAAGTAAACATTCTAACCACAAAACCAGACACACCATGGTATAAGTGGTTTTTTAAAATCATAACTATTTTAATGATTGCCTCCCTTAGTGTGTTATTTGTGGACATACCAAGCAAGCTATTAGAGAAGATTAAATCCAACACTCGGAAACTTAGAGCATAGCAGGACCACTGCTTCAAAAAGATATGTCCTAGCAACATCTGTGTTGGGGGGGGGGGGGGGCAAAGAATAGTAACACTGTAACCTACCAAGCAATAATGCAGCAGACGAGTTGACTGAAATGTGTCATTTGGAAAATGATACCATTTGCAGACATTACAACTGACCCATAAGTTGTTGTAAATTAGCTTGGTCAGTTTGAAAAGTTACCAATGTAAGAACTGTGAAAATGTCAATAAATGTCTTCTTCTTCTTCGTTCATCCTGAAAAGGATGTTGGTTGCGTTGTGTCTGTTTACGCCGGAGCTGTCTGTAACATTAATAATTATTTTGTCTGTCACAGTGTTTTTTTTAGAATTTGAGAGAGAGCTTTCATTTTGTGTCCATATACAACTGAGGAGCCTTGTGTAATGTCTGGGGTCTTTGAGGAGGCAAAGAAAAAAACGGACTGCTGCTTCCTCAGGAATGCAGGATGAAGCACGGACTGGCAACTTCATCATGTAAAACCAGTAGATATGGAAACCACCACTGTCAGAGCTCATAAATACTATGGCGCCAGCTTCCTACAAGAGGACCAGCTGCACTGGTGGCTCCATACTCCAAAAAGAGTGAAAAGGCGAATGATGAAATTGCCGAGTAAACATGAAACAGTAGAACATCCTCCATGACTGTCAGCTCCATGAGAGGGAGAAACTGTATGGTGACGAGACAAGCCTGAGACAGACTGCCACCCTTTGTCAGTGAAACAGATGTAGTTATCCGAAAGTAAATGAAGAAGGCGAAGAAACAAAAGAAGAAGTAAATATTAATAAAGATTTACAAAGGAAAGTTTGCAAAAAATTATGCCTCTTACATATGAGAGCGCAAGGGCGAATGCTCAAGTCCATTTGTCTTCTTGGCTGGAGAATTCTGTCTGCTCTTGACACTTCGTGGCTCACCTGAGTTCTCACTGACAAATACAAATAAGGTTTTAAATAATAACACAATAACAAACAAGGATATAAAATCAACAGTAAATGCTTCTTGCAAGGGGATGCTGAACTGAAGAAATACTCGTAGACATTTTTTTGGGCCCAGCCTCGTGTAGCACCTGGGGGTTTCTGAGGAGACAAAGAAAGAGCTACTGCTCTCTGTGGCATGTCCATCATCATCATCATCATCATCAGCTGCCATCTCCAACATTCTCTGTCTCTTGTCTTGATGGTGCACTCTGTAATACTCTTTCCTGCCCATTTCTTGATGTTATCTTTCCATTTATAGCGCTGCCTTCCTCTTGCACACTTTCAACCCATCCTCCTATTATTGTCATAAGTCAGGTGGCACTTCATAAGAGGCAACTAATATGAAGTTGTGCATGGGACAGGTAACCTCATCATGTAAAACAACATCCTAAAGAAATCTCTGCTGCCACAGCACTTGAATGTTTCGATGCAGGCTTCTGAAAGACAACCGGTTGTAAAGGTGACTCCATGCTCCATGATCTTCTGAGATCACATAGTCACTTTAATAACGTCAGGCAGAAGATGCATCTCAGAAGTGAAGAGTAGAATAGCCCAAAGCGAAAGCAGCATTCTATAAAATGACAAGTATTTTATGCAACAATTCTTTGTTAATGGAAGTTAAAAATTGAATGTTCTGAAAGAGGTCAATGAGCAAAGGTGGCTTATTTCTCATGTTAGAAGGAAACAATCCACTTTCTTTGAGCATGTTATGAGAAAAAAAAAAGCTGGAATATATCATGACAACAGGAAATATTGAAGGAAACTGAGATACAGGATGACTATAAGAGAAGATACTAGACAGTTTGACATCATGGCATGGACAGAATCTTCTTCTTTGATCCTTAGCCACCGACCATCAAAGCAGTCAGTGGCCATCATGCCTGGTGGCATCTTGTAGGGCAACAACAAACTGATTCCACTTTGCTCGGTCGGTGGCCATCCTTCGTACAGTGCCCTAACTCTGGTTCATTCTTTGCATCTCATCCTCCACAGTCCTCCGTCAAGTTGCTTTTGGTCGGCCTCTCTTTCGTTTTCCTTCAGAGGTCCATAGCATAGCTGTTCTTGTGATGGCATCGGGGTCTTTTCTGAGGACATGGCCAACCCAGCTCCAGTGTCTGCCAGCTATGATGGTGTGCATGCCCTCTTGCTTGCTCCGAGTAAGCAGATTTTGGTTGGTGATGGTATTCGGCCAAAAGATTCGGAGAATTTTTCTTAGGCATGTTGTGTGAAAAGAGGACAATTTTGATATTTTATTCTCTGTAACTCTCCAGCATTCCACTGTAAATGGACAGAATACAACAACAGAATTGATAAACTGCACTGGAGACAAGAAAGTTGTGGACAGACATAATCACCTATGCCATGAGGCATGGTACTTGAAGAAGAAAAAGAAGTCCATGATCAGCTTTGAAAATGTGACTTTCAAAGTAACAATTTATTTTTAAATACTTACTTACTTAGTCGTTCCTCTTCTACCCTTGGGTGTAGAGGTTTGCCAGAGGGAACGACATACTGTCGTAATTGCAGTGTTCCTTCTAGTCTGGTTCCAATCTAGTCCTCGATCCTTCAGGGGTTGTCTAATGTTGTCCTCTCAGCGAACTCTGGGTCATCCTGGAGGTCTGGATCCCTAGCTCTTGGTTTCTCATACTTGTCGTGGTAGCCGATCTTCTACCATTCTGCATACATGGCCAAACCATCATAGTTGGGACTATTCTACTCGAATCTGCAGGGGCTACGTTTTGAGGCCTTGCCATATCGTTTGATTGTGGACCATGTCTCTTCTTGTTACTTCAACCACCTTCCTCAAATACCTCATTTCTGAGGTTTGGAGCTGGCTTTTGTGGGTTGTAGTCATTGCCCAGGACTCTCATCCATATGTCAAGACTGGGACATACGTGAAGCGGTATACAGCCATCTTTGTCCTCTCTCAAATCTCTTTTGCTAAGGAATTCTCGAGTATTTTCCTGAAAAAGTCTCTTAGCTGCAGCTCTTCAGGTAGCCAACTTTTCTTTGATGCCTCCCTTCCAGTCTATGACAGCTCCAAGGTATTTAAAGTGGACTTTTAAATATATTACTGCTTAATCATATCCACTACATTCTTTGCTCTCCTTTGATGCTCAAGATTTAGAATATTTAGTTTTTGGATCTTCTTCTGTCACCTTCCAACTCACAAAGGAGCATAGACCTTCTACAAACGTATGCCAAGTCTTCCTGTTCCATGCCATCAGCTCAAGGTCTGTCCATGTCTTCTTCATTTCCTTTATGTCTGTCACCAGTTCTCTTCTCCACGTGTTCTTTGGTCTTCCTCTACCTCTCTTACCCTGGAGATTCCAGAACAGGGATTGTCTTGCAATGCTATACAAAGGTTTTCTAAATGCATGTCCTATCCACCTCCAGCATCTTCTTCTCATTTCTTGTTCTACTGCCTCTTGTCTAGTTCTTCCACATTACTAATCTTGTTATACCGTTTTAATCCTATTCTATGCAAGCAATCATTTATGAAAGTCTGTAGCTTAGTTTTTTGGGTGATACCAGCTAAAAATGTCAGATCTGTCAGTCATAAACAGGCTGAATTGATAGTAGCAAGACTCGTAATAAACAGGAATGACACTGATTTGGTTTTACCAACCTTTCTCCATGACTGGCGGACTCTGAACTGGAGGTGCTATGATGTCTCTTCTTCTTCTTTTTCTTCTTCTCTGAAGACCTGGCAAGATACAATTTTGTGTAATAAAGATCTATTATTTAAGTTGCAGCTTTCCACAAATGGCATGTTTCAATGTACTTATATGTTATAACAGGGGTGGCCAACTTAGTGATCTTTGGAAGCCACAATACTAGAGGACACTTTAGAAAAAGCTATTCATATATATATATATATATATATCATATTTATATATATATTTAAAAAAACACACAAAAAACATATGTTTATATATTTCTTGTGATTGAGGTATCATCTATACCACAAGTACAGGATTTTTACGACAGATCTCTGCACCTGTGGTATCAGCCCCATGACAGCCGAACATCTGATGCATTCCTGCCCAACCTACAGCAGTGAACGGAGTAGCATATGGCAACAACCTTATTCTCTCCACGAAAAACTATTTGGAGATGTCAGGAACCTTGAGCTGACTACTGCCTTTATTAGAATCATTAATGTGGAAGTCTGAAGGTGAACAAGATGTCAGGAACCTTGAGCTGACTACTGCCTTTATTATAATCATTAATGTGGAAGTCTGAAGGTGAACGAGATGTCAGGAACCTTGAGCTGACTACTGCCTTTATCAGAATTATTAATGTGGAAGTCTGAGGGCGAATGAGGAAGAAGCATACTTCTTGTCATGTCTGCCCCACATCCTCCCTCTCTGTCTTCATCTGCCTCAACCTTCCCTGCACTAACCAATTGTTCCAGACTTTCTTTTCTCACTATGTGGCCAGAGAATTTTGATTGTCTTCATTTTACTTTTTTAGCACATCTTTTAATACAGTCATTTGGAGGTTGGAGTGGCTAAGAGGTATGGCGTCCACCTCAAAATCTAGGGGTAGCGAGTTCGATTCCCAGGTGAGGGAATATAATTTATGGACATTTTTTCAGAGCCAGTGGTCCTAATGATGTCATACTCCCCCCTCGTCTCCTGGGTCATGAGATCGGATGCCTAGCCCTCTCGGATGGGGGTGAAAAAATAGGAGGTCCTGTGTGCAAGTTAGGCACGTTAAAAATCCCACGGCAGTTGGAAATCGTAAAGAGCAGGCTGTAAGGCCGCTGCCCTGGCAAAATTTAAAAATTAGAAATCTACCCACCACAAATATATTTACAGAATATGTGATACGCACATTGGGATTCCAGCCGGTGATATGGAATCCGTGCACTGTGTTGAGATCCCTCTTTGTGTGATCAAAGGGAGGAGATCGGAGCACTGATGGAGTTGTCCATGTGCAATGAAGGTAGTTCTTAAAACCAAAATTGGCCATTTTAAAATTATTTTGTTTCGTAATTTAAAAAAAACAAAAACTTATTAGTCAAATGGCAGTTACTACCCCTTGTTCTGACACGTTTCATGTATATCTGTCTGGAGCAAAAACTTAACAAATCTGTCTGGAGCAAAAACTTAATAAATCTGTCTGGAGCAAAAACTTAATAAATCTGTCTGGAGCAAAAACTTAATAAATCTGCCTGGAGCAAAAACTTAACAAATCTGTCTGGATCTATAGATACGCATGTTACATTTGACTTAGACCTACTCTGATGTGGCTTTTAGGAATTCCCCCGTGATGCAGTTTTGTGGAAGATAAAAGTGTGGCTATGTGGATAACACAAGCACTGGGGCTTTTGGGATTATATAAACAATGTGATATATAGCAGATTTTTATGTGCTATACTGCAGGTGCTGTCTTTTTATTCTAAGTTTTAAATTCCAAGTTTTGCTTTTTCACTGTTAATTAAATAATACCTTACTGAAGACCATAACAGAAGGCAGAGTTGAAGGCAAACGTACAAGAGGAAGACATCGCTATAAGTGGGAAGATAACATCAAGAGATAGACAGGAAAGAGTCTATCAGAGTGCACCATCAAGACATGAGACAGAAGACGTTGGAGATCCATTGCAGCCAAACTTTGATGTGAAAATGGCACCTGATAATGATGATGAAACAATGTGATTTTTTTTATATATTTCTTCTTCTTCTTCTTTGTACACTCTCAGACGTCTACAAGAATGTTTTCAAAGAAAGCAGTAGTCAGTTTGAGGCTGTTTGAATCTCCGCAGCGCTTTCCCACAAATAGTACTAGTGTCGGCCATATGCGCTTTCTCTGTTCCGCATATGTTGGGCAACTTTGAAGCAGATGTTCAGCAGTCATTTTATCAGTGCCACAGTTACACTTATCGGTAGTTCCTATCTTTAGCTTGTAGAAGATACCAATAACAAGTCTTTGTGGAAGATCCAACTAATAAGTTTTTGTAGAAGATACAAATAACAAGTCTTTGTGGAAGATACGAATAATTAATTAGTCTTTGCGGAAGATACAAATAACAAGTCTTTGTGGAAGATATGAATAATAAGTCTTTGTTGAAGGTACAAATAATAAATCTTTGTGGAAGATCCAAATAATAAGTCTTTGTGGAAGGTACAAATAGTAAGTCTTTGTGGAAGACACAAATAATAAGCTTAATAACTTAAAAAAAAAGAAGAAAAAAAGGAAGAAATCAAAATTGGCAACTGGAATATTTTGGGCATACAAGGAATATATTTTTCTTAAAAACCAGCCATAGTATGAAAGGGTGAAGGCAAAGGAGCAAGGCGTAAATAACACCACTTGTAACAAAAGAAAAAAAATGATATGAGCGGTTAAACAGTAATAAATGAATGGGAGATAAATGAGTGAAAGAACCAGTGTTAAAACTCTTTGGAAATTTAATAATCTGACTAATAGGCCTTCCCAATCCACTCACCGTTTCTTTGAACCATGTTTGCTTTTCCTGTGTTTCTTAGAACGAGAACTGCAAGAAAAAAATGGAATATCTCATCAGACACGTAGGTACAGTGCTTGAAAATAAAACTTCTGAAATACATCACATTTAAAAGAGGGTAGAGGAAATTCAGAACAAGGAAATTTCTGTTTTTAAAAACCTAACATGGTTAAAGAATAAACCGAGAGCACGGCAGCTAGACAACGTAAACACAAGTACCTGCCAAGTTTTTATTACAGATGCAAAGGCAAAGAAGCATTAAGTATGTTAAGACACAGTGAGAGTCAAAACTCACGAGTACCACAATGAATGTCCAACTGGCTTTTAATTAATTTATATTGAACTGTATGATTATTTTACAAGGTTTTTTTTTTCTTTTGTGCCTTCTTTTTTTTTTAAATCTATGTGGCCGAGTTTTAACTTACTCATCCTTCAGACACAATGGTTTTTATAAGATACGACCAAAGTTAAAACATTCCATTTTAGTCTGGTTTGTCATGATTGTTAGAACTACCACAAACTACATACTACTTTATGAAAATGTAGCTAAACCCCAGATCACGCGTTCTTTTCACTCAATTTCCTTTACTAGCAAATAAGAAATAAAATATAGAGGTATTTTGAACATTCATTGTGGTTATTTAAAAATAAAACTATACAGAAAGTTCAACATTCTTGTTGTTCTTAACTCTCCGGTTAAGTAGACAGGTAACTTGATAGTTTGTATTTCACGAGTGAAATGAATAAACACAAGGAAAGAAACACAAAACCATGCTCAGTCAAAGTATTTAGTCAGTGCTAACACACAATCTAAAGACATTAGCAGTGCCACAGGCTGGGACAAAGTCTGTTCAGCCTTGAATGTATGAGAAATATGCATTCTCTTCAATTTATATGTTTAATCCTTCACTTTATGCTCCATTTTTTAAAGTCTTTGATTTATACTATATTTTAAAACCTTTATTTAATGTTTTGAAGGAATATGTTGACTGTTTTATGTTTTTAATGCTACATATTTAAGTCTTCAATTTACATTTGAATCTGAAATTTATGCTTACCAGTGTCTCGAAGATAAACTCCAAAATTAATATAACAGAAATGCCAGTAAAATTGTGTATGAATGCAATCCTTGTCCATTTTTTTTTCTTCAAATCCCAGTAAATTAAAAATGGTACCACCACAAGGATATATCAAAGGAAATGTTAAATATTTCAAACAACAAAATAACTGTTAGGCTAACTCACAACTGTTATTTATTTCTTCTCACTGGCTAAGATTAAGCAGAAATGCACCAACATACACTAACCTACTGTACATGAAATAGATATAAGCATTATTAATAACGATATATAATTGTCAAACTTCAAAGCAAGAGTACCGTGTTAGTCAAGTAGTCAGACCCCCACCACAGCTGTTAAAGTTCACGCAAAGAAATAAAACACACACACAACAACAACTGAGAAACACCTTAGTTAGTTATATATTTGGTTGTGATTTTGGTTAGCTTCATGGCTCATCTACTTTAACTGGGTTATGATAAGAACAGCAAGTACAAATATGGAAAATGTAAATATCCTACTTTTCCTTCTCACTTTGATGAATCTTTTCTCATGAATGAAAAAAAAAAAACTTCACCACAAGACAAAAAATACTTTTAAGTTCTCTTTACATTATTCTTTCTCTCTCTGTTGAATCTATTTTCATGAAAGAAAACAAAAATGTAATCGCACCAAAAAAAAATTCTTTTCATTTCTTTTGACAAAACAAAAGAAAGTCACAATAGACTCTGCCTGAGAATGAAGGATCTGTTGAAGGGAGAGATGAAAAACTGATACAGTAAAAAAAATATAGATATATATCTCATCTTACCTCATTACTTGGCTCAAATGTTTGTAGCAAAGATAACAAAAGTAGAAACAATGAGATGAGGTCTATATCAAATTATAATTCATAGACCAGGAGAAGTTACAGTGGGATCAGGGTTGGGATGTTCAAACACACACCATATTTATTAATGAATACATCATCATTTAACTGATTCCCACTGCCAAAGTTTCTTCTTTTATTTCACTTGTATTCAATTCTTTCTAAACATAAAGATCGTTTTACTTAATTTGATTTTTAAAATATTTCTGCTGTACAAGCTATAGCAGTAAAAACAATACAGCCTGCTGGTCAAGAGACAAATGAAGTTAACAAGGCATCACTTTGCTATCTTAGTAGGTATTTGCTGCCTCTAGCTGAGGTTCAAAGACCTGTGCTAGAGAGACATGAGGGCACTGGACATAACTCCAGCAACCTGGGAAGATGAAGCTGCCAATCACACAACGTGGCAATGATATCTACGACGCCACCTCAGATTGGGCAAAAAGCTCTCACAGCAAGCAGAAGAGAGGAGAAAACGTTGAAAGGAACACCAGGAAATTAAGCAGCTGAGGGCTGTCACCTCAGGGGCGCATTCCCATAGTCAGTTATGACTGAAGGGGCTATTATTATTATACTCCTGTATGAGCAAGCTATTAGAAGATAGAACTGATGCCTTTGAGATGTGGATATATAGAAGAATGGGGCACATCTCATGGAAAGAGATGAAAACACATAAATAGGTCCTAGAAAACCTAGGAATGAAAACAGAAGTCATGAAGGAGATCAAAATTAGACAGCTAAAATATTTTGGACATGTACGAGGGACGGTCAAAAAGTAATGCCTCATAATTTTTAATTTCATTCAATAGGCAAGAAAACAGATAAAATTCACATTGAAATGTAGCCCCAAGTCTGAACTTCAAAAATTTATTTCTCAATGTAGTCTCCGTTATTTGTTACAGTTTTTGTCCATCTTCTCACAAGGGCATGTATCCTCACACGGTAAAAATGTGTGTCCTTTTTTCTAAACCACTGGCGTACGGCGCATTTAAGGGTCTCGGTGTCCTCAAAGTGATGTCCGCGAAGATCGTCTTTCAGTGGTCCAAACAGATGGAAGTCAGAAGGTGCAAGATCGGGACTGTAAGGGGGATGTGGTAATAATGTCCAGCCAAATTCTGCAATCGCATCAATGGTGCGTTTAGCGGTGTGTGGCGTGGCATTATCGTGCAACAGTAGTGCAGTTCTCTGATCTTTTAATGGGTAAAGTCCCCGAAGACGACCTCTCAGCTTCTTCAAGTTTCAATGTAACGGTCTGCATTCACCGTGTTTCCCTGTTCCAAGAAGTCGAGAAGAATCACACCCTTCTCATCCCAAAACACGGAGGCCATAACTTTCCCTACAGATGGTGAACTTCTTTCTTGTCGGCGATGTTGTGTGATGCCATTCCATTGACTGCCTCTTGGATTCTGGTTCAAAAAAATGAACCCAAGTCTCATCACCTGTTACAATATTCGATAAAAAACTCTTCTTCTTCAGTAACGGTGCAGGAGGTTGATGGCTATGGGTTTCTTTATGTCTGTCTGTCAACATTCTGGGTACCCACCGTGCACAAACTTTTGAATAACCCAGGTCTTTAATGATGTTCTGGACACTGCCTTTACTAATGGACAACATGGAAGAAAGTTCATCCACTCCAGTGTTACCCGACGGTCACCACGAATGATGCCATCAACTCCATGAATGTTGTGTGGAGTCACTGCGGTAGACGGACGGCCAGAATTGAGGATTGACCTACTTCAGCTTCGTCACAACGATGTACCCAATGTCGGACAGTGCTAACATCCACTGTTGAATCTCCATAAACATTCTTCAAACGTTCGTGGATGCGAATTGGGGTCTCGCCTTCAGCATTGAGGAATTCTATGACATAACGTTGTTTTAAACCGAACGTCTTTGGTGGCCATTTTTAAACTGTTACAGTGGTGCCACCTGTTACTGAAACAGGTTGGTAATGCTATACAGTGCAGAAGAGTGTTTGAGGAATCCTGCTAAATTTACAAATTGCACACCGAAGCAGTATTTACATACATAAAAAATAGGAGGCATTACTTTTTGACCTTCCCTCGTAAAAAGACATAACACCTTACTGAAGACCAAAATAGAAGGCAGAGTTGAAGACAAACATGCAAGAGGAAGATAGCGCAAAAAGTGGGAAGATAACATCAAGAGATGGACAGGAAAGAGTCTATCAGAGTGCACCATCAAGACAAGAGTCAGAAGATGTTGGAGATCCATTGCAGCCGACCTTCGATGTAAAGATGGCACCTAATGATGATAATGAGCCTCCTATGCTCCACATGCCCAACGCTAACAAAATAAATATAAAGGTGGTCTCATTGCAGATTCTGCCGTAGACGAGAGAAGTGTTAGAGACTCCACTATACTAGGTCTCAGCTTTAAGAGGTGAGGCAACCGGTTACCTTCCTCATGGCCTTTTGCCTTCCTTAACTCAAGAGCTAAGTAAGGTACCTATTTACATCTGAGTAGACTAAGACGTGACACTAACAGGTTTTGAGCCCAGTAACTCTACACAAGAAATAAGTGCTCTAACAACTCTTCCACTCAACACTGTTGGTATTTAAAAACAAAACAAAACAATTAAACACATGCAAATGACACTGTCCTCTAACATTTAAAGAAATGGTGTCATTCAGCTGTTGTTTTTCTTCAGAGATATCACAATGTATATCTCTCTAATAGTGAAGTCTCTAATGTCATCACTCCCCTACGGCAGAATCTGCTATGGGACAACGTTCACTTTTTAAAAATATGCATATCGTGAGTATTTAGCTAGTGGGTTAATTTTATTTTATTCAGATTAAAAACATTGTTTGCATTGTTCACCTTGCTACTACTGTTATCATACCTTTCATCTCAGAAATTGTCTGTGGGAATTTTGGTTGTCACTTTATTAAAGAGTACGAAGTATAAATAGCAGAGAATTGCACTATTAGATTATTTACAGACATCCAATTTACTCTCACTATATACCCTTCAACATTTTCTGAGAGAGACAGCGCACCTATGAGTTTGCCTGGAGTGCAGTGATGTCAATTCTGATCAACAGTAACTCATTCTCATTATTCCAAGGGATGGCAATGGCAGTAACTCACAAAATGTTTTTAGTACCTTCAGTCTGACAACAGCTCTCAAGGTTTCAATAAATAAGCTACCCCAGCCTGATACAAGCATAACTTGATGAAGAGACCTAGCGTTTTATCAGCAGCAGATAATGGGAACACGTAGGAAGCAGAACATCCAGGTCACCAGAAAAATGATCTATTTTACCACCTCAACAGAAATCGAAAAGCGGCAATATCAGACTCTGCACAGGCCACAACAGACTGAGGTACCATCTATTCAACAACCTACAGATAGGAGAGTAACTGTGGCACCGTTAAAATGACTGCTGAACATCTGCTGCAGAAGTGCCCAGCATATGGCCGTTACCAGTACCATTCCTGGACAATCTCTATGGAGATTCTAACAACCTCAGGCTGACCACTGCATTCTTTAAACATATTCAAATTGACTTATGACAGTGTATGAAGAAGAAAATATAAAAAAGAAGTATTTCTATTTGGCAAAGTGCATCCTTGACCCTTCAGTGAGGATATCTTCACTTGTTCAGCAGGCTATTTACTATTTTTAACATACAGTGCAGACCTCATATAACGGGATCGGTTTTATCACAATCAGAGGCTGGACCCTAACTGTGCAGATTTCCCCCCTTTCACGTGCTTCAAATATGAATAAAACACAACACATTTGAGCGAAATCTTTATTTTCAGCATCCAAAATAAACCATATACATGATTACTCATTTTCACTCATTTATGTGTGATGATAGTTGTTTGCACTTACACCAGACATCCTTCAGGTTGCTGATTTCTGTCAAGTCGATAAATGTACGCCAAAATAAGGAAATTCGATACAATATGAACCCACTTACAACACGTTGCCAAAGCTTGGAATCCGCCATCCGCGCTATATTGGGTCTACAATGTATGCCTGACTAGATCATAGTTCATTAACAGGATGAAATGATGAAGACAGTTTCATTTTCTAATTTCAAATTCATTAAAACAAAATTAACCAGTTGGAATGAAGGAATCAGTTAAAGAGACGTGGCTAGCCGTATCATGTGGTGCGAAGCTGGTTAATATAATATGTTATATGATACAATGCCTCATAGTCTACAGGTTAAATAATAATGTAGGCACATGCACGTTTATCATTTAGTAACAAATGATTATCTTCTGAAAACAAATAATTTGCATTAAACTTGCTTTGTCATGGTCCTTTTAGATCATTATTAATAATATTCACTGTATGTTTCAGCTTTTTATTTTGAAACTTAATCAATAAAACACAAAATGAGCTACGTATATAATCAAGTAAAGGAAAAACTGTTTTAGGGACCCACTGTTATTGGTTAAAGACAAGCCATTACATTCGGTTCTGTTAAGTGTCATACTCAACATGCAAGAACAGTCATGTACATCATCCTTTACTATAATCATTTAAATTTAGATGAAATATGAAAATTCACAATCAGTCGTGTCAATGCTGGGCAAAACATGACATATTAAAATACACTATGACAGAGAGCTGCATGCAGAGTTTCAGCTCTCTGCAATGAGTGGAACATAGAGATTTCGAGCGTCAAAGATTTGAAATACCACAAATATATAAACCACGTAGCGAGTTAAATAAAAGTGGGTACTAAATTAAAAATGGGTAAATAAAGCAAATGCACAAGTATGTGCTGAGAGCTTATTAGTTAGTATATACTAGAACATGGATTTAAGGTTTCCAAATACACAAAGTGACAGTTTCAATGCCTAAGCACCGTTTTTCTCCCCCTAGCTCTTCTTCATAATCATGCGACTGAATGTAAAGCCTTTAAAATGAAAATAAAATTAATTAACTATAACGCTTACAGTTTTTCAGAATTAATAAAATACTGTCATCATCATGTCAATTAATAAATATCTATTTATCCCCCCCCCCGCCCCCCCTTTTTTTTCTTTTCGTACGCCCACTAATACTCGAGGCAAAATCTCAGGTTATTGTTAATGTCAAACCTGACATTGATTTTACGTGAGTATCCCTTTTCTTGTACAGAGACAGGTGTCCCTCGCCATTCAGGCAGATACTCGCCGATTTCGGAGGTACCCATTAGAGCTGGGTCGGCTCAGGAGCCGCCAATCCCTGGTCGACGACACTCCTTCAAATGTTCTCGCCAGGTCTCGAGTTAATCCAGTCCAATTCCCGGTCGACGAAAAATCCTCAAATGCCGTCGCCCGGGTTTGATCCCGAATCACCCGGTCGCCAGAGCGGTGTTGTAACCACTACGCTAGCGCGGCTCCTATCCCCCATAAAGCTGAGAATAAATCAAGTGTCAATACATACCTATTTATCCTATGTTAACTATAGAATATACCCAGATATAAATAATCCATTTGTAAGGAGAGCTAATAAATAAATCTCTCTACTGTGAATAAAAAAAAATTATGTTTACCTTCAGAATAAATTATATGTATAATTAATGGAGGAGGTTGCTGTAAAACTGATAACAGACAGCTAGCAACAAAAAAAAAAAAAAAAAAAACCAATGGTAGAGTCCATTTTACTAATGAACAATTCACTAGAAACACAGGGTGTTTTACGATAACACCTTAATCAGCCTCAGTCACAAACAAGAAATAAAGACAAGACAGAAAAAATTATGAGGACACTGCATACATGGAAACAGTTCATTAATGACTGAAAATACTAAACAAGAAAAAAAATATAAATGCAAATTAACTAACTATAATAGAACAGCAAATAACATCAAACATACTTAACGAATAGTATTGCCTGGTACACTGGTCTCCAGCAATATTTGGCCTTTTTTATTTTTGTGTGTGTGATTCATTTCTGATTTTACATTTTTCTCTGGCTGTCCTGTTTTCTATTGGCCTATTCTTATCTGGGGGTTCAGTTCCTGTTATTGTTTCTTGTATTTTACCACGTACATTCATTCATCACCGCACACATTTTTCTTCTTTTTTGTCATTCTCTCTCTCAAATCTCTCATGTAAAACTGGCAGTCCTTATGTCTTTTAGTTTGATATTATTTGCTGTGTAATTGTAGCCCCTTCTCAGTTGATATTTCTTTCTTGTTTAGAACTTTAATTCGTTAATTAATTTTTTGCCATGTGTTTGCTGTGACCATTGACATATTGTCATAGTCTTTATATTTCTCGTTTTTCGTTCCCATTTATGACCAAGGCTGATGAAGGGTTATCCTAAAATAGGGCTTTTCATCCTGTGGGCCACAGAACATTTGGGGATCAGAGAGTGGATTCTCAGGGGTCCCAGTACATAACCTAAAATTATAAATTATACATTAATGTACATTTGTTTTAAGAAGGGGTGCATATCCTTCACTGAATAATCAAAGGGGTCCATGGCAAACAAAAAGTTTAAGAAGCCTTGCCCTAAAATGTCCTCTCTTTCTGGTGTCTTGTTCATTTGTAAAACTGATCCAATACCATTTTTTCTTTATTCAATAAATAAACTATTAATCTGGAGAATAAGCCAGTCTAACAGATTAATAGAATAGAGATTATGATAGGCTGAGTTTGGTTACCTGATGGCCAGTTTAGATATTTATTGCTAACAGTCACACAGTGAAATGCAGTGAAGGAAGAAAATAAAAAATTAAAGGTTTATTTTTAAAATTACAGCAATCAAACCCAGACAGGTATACACATATATACACAGAAGCAAACTGTGAGATAAATTATTATATAAAATGTTATGATAAACATTTTTGCAATTTATTTAGCCTAAATTTTATGGCTGCCAATTGTAACATTTAATCTTCCGTGATTTAAAACCTGGCCTTACGTTACTGTAGTGCTGAGTGTGAGCAGAACTGTAATACCTGAACTCACATTATTGCAACACTCCATTTGGCTTTCGATAGTCCTTGAAGATAAACAAATATTACAAGACTACTACTTCCATCCAGCATGTCACAAGAGGCTAGCAACCTCATTATTGAACAACAAATGATACACAAACCAGAGCTGCAAGATCATGGGAGCCAACTGCAGTGGTGATACTTAAGGAACAAAGACAAAAGTATTTCTCCTACCTCTTGTACATCCATTCATTACACTACCTCTTGTACATCCATTCATTACACTAATACAGCAGCAGGCAACCCAAGAGCAGTGGTGATCTACTTTAGAAACACTGAGCTCTGTAAAGATTTACCGTGAAAAATTCATGTGTCTGTTTTTAGAGTGTTTGGAATTAGGAATAAATGCAGCCTTATATGTAACTTTCATCTCTGCTGGAAGTTCTGCCTCCTGCAGTTCCATCAGCAGATGGGAGAAATTTCAAACTAAATTATATTTTACAGAATGTTAACTACATGGAGCAGGAGATGATTGAAGAAAAGTACAACCTGAAAGAGTTTATACACGTATAAACATATGGATTCGCGGAGGAGGCAGTAAAGAATGGAGGAGGAGGTATTTTTATAAGATTCATAAACAGGAAGATCATTTATAAGGCTTTTCCAAATGGAAAGATCTCCAATTTCAGGGCAGAAGCAATTGCACTACAAGCTCTGAAAATCATCACCAGATCACAACAGCCACCAGCTAAGATAGTAATCTTCCCTGACTGAAGATCATTACTGGAATCAATACAGAAAACCAGAAATGAAAACATGACGCACAAGATCAGATCTGAGCTTAACATTATCCAAAGGTCATCAATCATTGCCCTTCAGTGGGTACCCTCCCATTGTGGAATCCCTGGAAATGAGAGAGCAGATGCTCTATCTAGAAGTGGCAGTAAAATGGAACAATTCAGCCACCCATTGCCCTATCAAGAAGCTAAAACCATCATACACAACAAGTACAAAAATCAGTGGAAGAAGGAAAGTGATACAACAGCAGAAATGACCCAATCCACCAACTTAACAGACACCAACAGACCATCATATTCCGCCTGAAAACTGGATACTGCAGATTACTGGTCCATCTCTATCGCCTCAGGATATCTCATAAAGATGAATGTCCATGTGGAACTGGAATCCAGATCCCCGAACACGTTCTCCAAAACTGCCCAACCCATGATGACCCACGATGTCCGACCTGGCCAGGGGGTGCTGAGCTCAAGCAGAAGCTATGAGGCTGCTGCGCTGACTTGGAAAAGAATGTGGACTTTGTCTTGGTGACAGGACTGCAGATTTAGCATGACTACAAACTGAACACAGAAGAAGAAGAACTACATGGAGGTGGAGGCAGCTACTGCAGCCTTAAGGTGGCTGTTTGAAACTTCATTAACAAAAGCAGTCATTGTGTCAGACTCTTAGTCCATACTTCGAGAGGTCCAAAATGGATGGCTATGTCATGAAGGGAAAACCTCCATAGAAGACTTGAATTTTCAGGAACTGGTGTGGATCTACCACCCTGGTCTTGCAAGGGTACGCGGTAATGAGACAGCTGACAGGCTTAGCTTCAAGAGCACTCATAATAGGTGCACTGGATATGGATAAGGGAGAGATACTGAGGATAATTAATGATCGCCTATTAGAGAATGACACTGCAATCGATGAATCATTTGGGCTAAGATTGCTGGAATTTGGCATCAATCTTCTCCATATACATCTCAGTGTATGGCCTATCCACCTCATGCCTCTTCTTCTCATCTCTTGTTCCACTGATGATTGTCTGGTTCTTGTCATCAGTCAAGTCATCCTCTTCATTTTTAAGTCTGTTTCCAGTTCTCTTCTCCATGTACATCTCACTGTGCCAAGTCCTCCGGTCAGTGCCACCAGCTCAAGGTCTTTTTAAGTCTTTCTCATGCCTGTCTCCAGTTTTCTTCTCCACATACATCTCAATGTGTGTCCTATCCATCTCTAGAATTTTTTCCTCACCACATAATGTAACATCTGGCCCTGAATTATTGTGACATTCAACCTTATATGACTGCAACGTTAGGTTTTCCTTGGAACATTGTTACATCTGGAATAAGCACTATTGTAATAACTGCTCTTGTACTATGGTAATATCTGAACTTGCTCTCATGCAGCGGCAGGCAACCCAGGAGCTTTCAGGTTCTACTTTATAAATACCGAACTCTCTAAAGATATGTCTTGATAAAATCACATATGTTTTCAGTATCTTGATTTTGGAATAAGTCCAGCCTATGTGTAACTTTTATCTTTGTTGCACAATCTGCTTCCTGCACTCCCATCAACAGAGTGGGGGAAAATTAAAACTAAATATTTTACCAAATGTTAACTTTACTTTAAAGAAAAGATGGCTTTCTATCTTACACAGGTCATAAATAAAGTGAATTATAGTTAGCTAACTTGAGGGTTTTCATTGGTAATGTTGTGAAAATCTAAGAAACACATGTCTGCAGAATGGGAGAAGATCAGCTACGATGACAAGCATGGGAAACTAAGAGCCAGAGATCCAGACCTCCAGGATGACCCAGAGTAGACAACATTAGATGATCTTTGAAGGACCGAGGGCTAGAATTGAACCAGGCCAGGAGGAAGACAGCCGACAGGATACTATGGCGCTCTCTCTTCCAAACCTCTACACCTCATGGTAGAAGAGGAACGACTAAGTAAGTAAGTAATGTGGTGAAAATACCTTTAAACTTGGGGGACACATCGACTTTATAAGTGCCAGTGGGACAGGGCTAGTCCTAACTTTACCTAGGTTAAAAATTCTTTTTATCTCCCCTCCGTCACCTAGAGATCTAGATACCTTGGGATCTACCAGTAGATCAAGATCGACCTGTTGCCAACCCCTGCTCTAATGCAATATCTGGGCTTGCACTACATCAACATGTAACTTTGCCAGAAAAAAACACAAATCAGCAGAACATTTAACATGGTCACAACCACAATTTTCCATCTACAGTGCAGAGTCCAAATTCAGGTGCTCTCTCCACAAGAGAAGTGAAATACAGATATTTAAAATTTAATATGTAATGTTTTTAAAAATTACGACAATTTTTAAAAAATCTTTTAAAAGAGAGTGTACTCCAGTCCTGGAATTACTAACTTACTTAGTCGTTCCCCTTCTACCGTGAGGTGTAGAGGTCAGTCCTGGAATTCTCCAATAAAATTTTTTTTTAAACAAAAACTTTAAACATGCAGCATAAATTTTAGGCCATTGTGAATAATATTTGCAAGCATACCAACTAAGCCGCAGTAAAAGCTCCAATATGTGGCAGGAGATAAAGAATGAGGGGAAATTAAAAAAAGACAGCAATAATAATGAAAACAGAGTTTTGGGATGAGGAAAGTAGGAAAAGTGATATTTATTTAGGTTACTCCAGCACTGACAAATAGATTAGTATTTACCTGACAATCTGCTGTTAAAAATTCATTAATGTGTGTAAACAATATGCCTCATCACTTATGCCCTTTTCACTCCCCATGGAGCATACAGCCACCACTGCTTCTGGTCCACTTGCAGGAAGCCTGCACTGAGACATTCATGTGCGTTTACAGTGGTGGTTTCTGTAGCAATCTGTTATACGTGATGAGGCTGCCAGAGCCATCTACAAGCTCATTTTAGATGCATCTCACAATATGTCTGAGGGAGCAATAGGCCTATTATTTTCTTTATCTCCTCGGAGACCCCCCGGGAGCTATGCAGGACAAACAATATGCAGCAAGGCAAAATTCTGATATTCAAGATATTTACATCAAAGGCATAAAACGAAAAGGAAGGTTTGCTACCATATCAACACATATATTTTACCCACAGAACTAACTCAATATCTTGGTCAAAATAGAAAAGGTTTAAATGATGTATTAACATTAAACTAAATATTTCAATTATTTAAGGTATTGTTAAAAATAAATGATCCATTAGTGCAGTGTTTTTCAAATCGTGGTATGTACCGCGGCAGAATTTTTATGATTTTACATTATCATACTGTTTTTAGAATACGTCGTACATATCCGTTGTCCTGTCAGAACATTTGTTGATTTTTATTGTTTACATTATTTTAATTAATTTTAAAATTATTATTCCTATATATAGTATATATACTGCATAACTTTTATTATATAAATCAATAGCATATATTATATTTGCCCAGTTTAGACAAAATAGTAAATTTCAAAGTACTTCCAAATTATCTTAGCCAAATGAGGGCATGCAGGTGAAAATAAACTCCCATAAGTGGTAAGCCCGTAAGATTAAACTCTCTTTAACAGAGTAAGGGTATGTAGCAGCTGTAAATTTGGGAAACACTAAATTAGTAGAGTAATATGTATATAACTTCCACCTTAATTTAAGGATTAATTCCACTTTTTTGCCTGTGCTGGTCTACTATCATTTTATGTTATCTTTCTACTCCTTATGGAGACTAGGCCTCAGAACGAATTCATGCCAAGCGTTCTTGTCCTGTGCCATCAATTCAAGATCTTTCCATGAGCTCTTTATCCTTTCCATTCATAATCCTTCAGCTCCCCAAGGAGAATAAGCCTTCAACAACCAAACAACGTCCTTCTGTTACATGCCACGAGTAGGTCTTTCCATGTCTTCTTAATTTGTTTCCTTTCTGAGTCCTGTTCTCTTTTCCGTGTAATGTTCTGTCTCCCTCTGCTACACTTACTCTGGGGATTCCTGAACATGGACTGCCTGGTAAAGCTATCATCATTTTTCCTCAATGTGTGTCCTACCCATAGCCAGTGTCTTCTCATCTCTTGTTCCGCTGGTACTTGTCTGGTTCTTGTCATCAGGTCCACACTGGTAACCTTGTCGTACCATTTCAATATTTTTTTATTCTATGCAAGAATCCATTTATGAAAGTCTGTAACTTTTTGGCTGATGTTTGTAATGTTCTCCATGTTTTAGAGCCATACAATAGGACTGACCTGACGTTATTCTTATTTGTGTGTTTGACTTTGATTTCTTTTGATTTACCAATGAAATGAAAGCTTCTCTTGTGTTTTGTATCCTTATTTTAATATCACTGCATGTCCCTCCAATTTGTCTATATTTGTAACCAAGATATGTGTAAGATTCTACATTTCTGCAGGAGTGTTTCTTCAAGGACAATCTTGTTATTATTTCATGCGTCTATACTCATTATCTTTTCTTTCTCCATGTATTATTCTTTCTTTTCATAGCTGTGACCTCTCATCAAGTAATTTCATTCTGTCCTGCATCTGGTTATAGTTTTGGGACAGACGAACCATTTCATCTGCAAAATTTAAATCGCCAAGAAATAAAGCATATGGCCCAAAAAATAAACTTTGATTTTTGATTTTTAAATTAACCATATTTTGAGTAAAATGCAGTTTTTGGAAATTATGAAAAGCAAACTGACAAAGAAGATTATGAAGAAATAAAAAAAAAGACTTTGTCTTGTATTTGGAAGCGTTAGGGTTAGAACACTAAAGAAACATCACAACAATTATTCAGAGGCAAAATGTTTTCTACCAACTAATTTCTACTCACTAGGAAAATAACAAAGGACATAATAAGACATATCCTCAAACAAGAACATACAGCAGCTTGAAAGTAACGCACAGTGCAATGAGAAAAAGGACTCTTCCGTATGACAAGCAGGAAGATACTATTTCCCTTTTGTCAAAACACTATGGAAATAATGCCTGAAGTAACTTTTACCAGTATCCAGTACTTCTGACCTTTAAGTTGTGTGAGTTTAAAGAGCAAATCAACTTTAGATAAGTTTTACTTAATAATAAATTTATGTATTTCACACATAAAATCTAGAGGGTGACTGAAAAGCCAATCCGTATTGTTACATTTTAATATCCTCACTTGTATCTTTTGGATATAAGGTAAAAGTAAAGGTAAAGGATCCTGTTACACGCCCATTGAGGCATATTGGGAATACGGTGTTAAGCCCATATTTTCTTCACCATTGGCACACTAGGGGTGATGTGGTCAGCATTACGCCGGCCACTTCAACCTTCCCAGAGTTGCTCTGGTACCCAATTTATGAGGCTGGGCTGACCCTGGAGCCATTTACAGTCTAAAAAAATCCCACCTCAACTAGCGATCGAACCATGGACCACCGAGCTAGGAAGCTAGAGCACTAGCCACTGCACTACAGTGGCACCTTATCTATTGGATATATATGAAACAAATATCAAAGCAAGGGGCAATAACTGCCATCTGACTAATAAATTATATTTTATTTTTTTATCTATGCTTTCTCCGCCACCACTGTACTTCAACTGTCGATTCCCAGACCATATACACATATAGCAGACAGCAATGTTTGCTCTCGCTAGTAATGTCAGTGTGTTGGACATTTTAGATTTTATTTTCCTTTATTTTGTTTCTGTGTCAAATGGCAGTTATTACTCATTGTTTTGACTTTTGTCTCTTGTCTGTTAGTTTCTACCCCCAGGGATTTGAGTTGTTACTCTTTACCCATTTTTATTTGGGGTGAGTTCCAGACTTTTCTAGAAAATCCAGAGGGCTTTACCAACTTAGCAAGCTCAACATTGGTAAAAACATACCAGACCCACTAATTGGCTGGTGAGGCAATGCCATGAGTCTGATGATCCTCTACCCTATCTCATGTATATCCAACTAAAATTTATCACAATAGCAGTTTTCTGTTTACGTTTTCAGATGTTCCATAAACCATTACTTGAACACCCAGGCAAAGCCAGGTACTTTCAGCTAGTATTCAATAGATACAAGTGAGGTCATGAAAATCTAAAGATACGGAGCGACTTTTCAATCACTCTGGATGTAGAGTCGTTACGATGGAGACATTAACTCAATGACAATTTAAATAAACTGCACTCAAAAAATATATTAAATCAAATTAGTGAAAGATGTTTTAAAAAAAAACTCAGTGAAAACTGAAGTGTTTTTGCAACAAAGCAATCTTTTACTATCAGATTAAGCTTACTTGAACCATTATGCTTATAACTCTTCTTGGTTTAACGTTCACTAAATTCACACTATAATTAACTAGCATCAATAATTATGCATGCCCAACAAGCCATTCAATAATCTTTAACAGAACTATGAATGCAAAAATATGCAACAAAGCAATTTTCAATGCACTTGTATTAACCACTAAAAACATGGCGTGTAAGAATAATACTGGCTGATGACGGAATTTTTTAGTTGCTTGTTGTTTTTATTTTAAGATAAAATAAAGATGGGTTGGATCATGGGAATGAACCGGTGCAGGAGTAAATAAGTCGGAGAATTAAAACAAAGCAAGGAAGCTATATGGGTAACTAACTAGTGAAACACAAGGGCAAATTTCTAGCACATAACAGCAGCAACAGGGGATAATGATCCTGATTAGTGGAAAATAAGGTAGAAGGTTAGTACGCAGTGATTCTATGAACCAGTAAGTAAACTTTTAATTAAATAAAACAGAAATAGTTGAGAGAAAGCAGGAAGAAAGACAGGAGTCGTGTAACTAAGACCAGATAAACTTTTATTCCATAACTCACTGCTCAATATTTTTTGGGAGTTACCAGTTAAAACTTTGCTGACATAAACAGAGTTGAGCACAATTTGTTATGTGAATTCAACCCTCATCCAAAAATAAAGGAAACTTTTCATGATTAAACTAGAAATTTATACGTCCTGAACTGATAATATTCTAGATGACTGCTGGTCAGGAAGGCCCTGTGTCGTTCTTGTGGGGGTCTATGATGACAGGAAGAATGAATAGGTCTCCTGCACCCACAGGCATGTTATGTAAGGTGACGAGAGGTTGTGCATATGGCTGGCAACCTCATCATGTCAAACAAATGGCTACAGAAACCACAATTACAACAGCATGTAAATGCTAAATGCAGGCTTCCTATAAGGAACAAAAAACTAATCTTTCCGTAACCACGTTATGCCAGCAGCCAATCTATATATCCCTTCAACTATCAGGGCACATCTCACAAACACCCATACAATTAACCATATGGGTCCTCAATTTTTCTGTGCATGACCCACCACCAACCAAAGTTCTAAACATGACTCTCCATTGACCATAACCTAAGTCCTCATAATGCATTGTGGGGAGATGAAATGACTTCACGTATTTATACGGTTGATATGGTCCAAACTGCATGGCTGTATTTCATAAATAATTATTTTTTTCTTTTTCTTTTGTTTGTTCTCAAATAATTGTATATCTTAAAAAAACGAGAGAAATATAAAAATAATCCCACATCAATCTCTTCATTAGCTTGATTTATGAAACACGGCATTGGGTTTCATCATCATCATTACCATCATTCTCCTCTGCGATCCCTACAGAGCACTAAACCACCACTGTAGCTGGTCCCCTTACAGGAAGCCTGCACAGAACAGTCACATGCTCATACAGTGATGGTTTCTGTGACAATTTGTTTCACATGATGAGGTTGCCAGACCCATGCACAACCTCGTATTAGTCACCCAGTACAATGACATGTCTTAGGGGGCAGTAGTTCTGTTACTTCTCTGTCTGATCAGAGACCCATGGTAAACACACAGGGCGAATTAAGTTGGTTGGTATGGCAAAACTGCCCAAACAGCAATGGTGCATTTCACAGAACCTTTTTTGTTTTTAATTCACATAAGTGTTTTCTTAAAAACAAGATAAATGTAAAAAATAATGCCACTGCAATCTCTTTCTTGGGTTACTTTATGTAATATAGCCTTGGCTTTGGTTTACTATAAAAATTGCAGGAAAAAAAAAAAGAAGAAAGAATCATGTTGACACATAAGATATATTACCTGTGACCAAGTGAAGATTATCTGTCAATAAATAAACCCCAAGAGAAATACATGTCAAACAATAAACTAAACAGTCAGTAGCAGGAGAGGATTGTGCAGAGAGGATGAATATGAAATGTCTTTGTTACCTAGTTATTTGGCTTTCATTAGCTTCAAATGCACATGTTTTAGACTTATTGATATGAGTCACAGGCAATGACTACAACCCACAAATGCCACTTTCAAACCTCAGAAATGAAGTATCTGAAAAAGGTGGTTGAAGTAACAAGATAAGACATGGTCCACAATCATCTGACACGTCATGGCCTCAAAACCCAGCCCTTAAAGATCCAAGTGGAACAGCCCCAATTACGATGGTTTGGCCATGTCTGCAGAGAGAAGATCGGCTACCACAACAAGTATGGGAAACTAAGAGCCAGGGATCCAGACCTCCAGAATGACCCAGAGTTTGTGGAAAGGACATTAGACAATCTCTGAAAGACCAAGGACTAGATTGGAACCAGGTCAGGAGGAAGACGTGCCGATAGGATAGTATGGCACTCTCTCTGGCAAACCTCTACACCCCAGGGTGGAAGAGGAACGACTAAGTAAGTAAGTTAGCTTCAAATGTTTACTTTAAAATATGAAGAAAGCCCCATGACATTTCCAGGAGGTATCAGAGGAGGCATGCCAAACCAGATGACTAATATAAGTTAGGGCATATGGCTGGCAACCTTATCATGTATAAGGAAAGGTAAAGGATCCAGTTACACGCCCACTGAGGCATACTGGGAATACGGTGTTAGGCCCATATGTTCTTGACCATCAGCACACCAGGGGTGATGTGGTCAGTATCATGCAGGCCACCTTTAACCTTCCCAGAGTTACTCTGGTACCCTATTCATGAGGTTGGGTCAACACCGGAGCTGTTTGCTGTCTAAAAAATCCGACCTCAACTGGGGTTCGAACCATGGACCACTGAGTTTGGAAGCCAGTGCACTAACCACTGCACTACCGCGGCTCTCATCATGTAAAGCAAACTGCTAAATAACACTACGGTTCCATTATCCTTTTATATAAAATCGTCAGGTACAGCTATGTTTCTGAAACTGGATTTTTTTGGTTTCAAGATGTTGCCCAAAATCATGTTCAAAAATTAGCCCAAAGTCAGCCAAAAAAAAAACTTTTGATCTTAAGAATATTTCGGTTTTCTGGCGTTCAGATAAAAGGATGCTGACCTGTACTACTGCAAGAGCACATGAATTGCTCTGACGCAGGTGTTCTTCAAGAGGGCCAGCTTCAGTGGTTGCTCCATAAGGAGCACATTGAGAAATGATGATAAACAGGAAGCCTATAAAGCCACAGATGCAGCAACATTACTGATAACAATACAATATTTCATGCTGACTCTGGTTCCTGAGGAGACTTAGAAATAGGGACTACTGTTGCCTTAAGCATGTCATACAAGAGAACCGAGAACCAATATGATGTGACGCACAGGGCTGGAATTTCATCATGTTAAACAAATTACCGCAGAAACCGCTGCTGCAAGACTTTGTGCTTTGGCGTACGCATCTTCTAGGAGGCAATAAGTGGCGGTGGCTCCATGATACAAGGGGTGAAAATGTTGGCTGTGCTAAATAACGCCATATTTGGTAACAAAGACTTTTCAATGTCAAATGCCATAACATAATCAAATGCATGTGTGGGCGTACAGTGTATGTTGGATGAAATGTCTTCATAACTGTGGGTACATATGTATGAATACCTACAACAAACTTGGTGTTTGACTGTAATATTAAAAAGTGAAAATAAAAAACAAAATCTGTTTGAAAAAACATAAAAAGAGAAAACAGAATATGGTAAGATATGATTTGGTAATATTTTTTTTTTAAACAGTTATGAGTGCATATATATGAATGCTGTGATGAAATTGGTGTTAAAAGGAGGTAATTAACAAACTTTAAATTAACAAAAAACAAACAAACAAAAACAAAATCAGCTCAAGATATGTAAGCATATACAGTAATTTGATACTACACTAACTTAAAGCTGCAAATAATATAGGAGGCTGCTGTAAAACTGGAAGATAAAGGAAAAAAATAAAATCAGATCAAAATGCGTATGGTATCAGTTTTACAATTGAACAATACATTATAAACACAGGATGCTTAGAGGCCTACCCTTCATCAAGCAGTCACAAACATTACGCAAGAAACACTCAACGGTTTTTTTTTGGGGTGGGGTGGGGGAGTCTACCCGTAAGTCAACCATAGTCACAAACATTACACAAGAAACACTGGACTTTGCGGGGGGAGAGGGGAAGCGGTGTCGGTTTCCTACCCTTGTCAGCCACAGTCACAAACAAATCTGATGAAGGGTACACCCTAAAATGTCCCATGCTACTAGTGTATCGCTTAATTGTGAACCTGACTCAATAACAATATGTATTATTTTTTGTTTGCTTTAAATTAAAGATATGCACTGGACGCTGCTCACTTTCTCTATTATTTTTATACTAATTTTCCTGAGTATAGGTCTTTAATCTTTTATCTGGAACTCCAAAAACTGAAATATTCTGAAAATTGAAAGTTTCTTCTGGCTACTTTTCTGTCACGTGGCCGATTTCTGACTATTTTGGGCCATTTTTGAACGAAGTTTGGGTGACTTGGGCTGTCCCCGAAGTAAAGGATAAGGATTCCGTTACATGCCCATTGAGGCATACTGGGAATATGGTGTTAGGCCCATATTTTCTTGACCATCGGCATACTAGGAGTGATGTGGCCAGCATCACGCCGGCCACCTTTAACCTTCATAGAGTTGCTCCGGTACCCAATTCATGAGGCTGGGTCAACCCTAGAGTTGTTTGCTGTCTAAAATATCGCACCTCAACTCGGGAGCGAACCACAGACCACTGAGCTCAAAACCAGTGCACTGACCACTGCGCAACCGCAGATAAAAGATTACAGACCTGTAATTAAATTCAAACTTAATCACATCTAATAGTGGCAGGAAAATGTGTGGGATATTTCTAATGTATTTGTGCACTACGACCCATGACGGGTTACGGGTTGAGATGAGATGATGATTTGTGCACTCTGCATTTTTATCAAAAGATAAAATACATTGAAACCTTGTCTGTGTGAACGTTTTCTATGGTCTAGTATTATACGTTACATGACACCACGTCACTTCATATTTAAATTTATGTCTAGTTATCTGACAGTAATGAGCAACTAAATTATTTTCCACTATCACACCCCCCAATCTGTCACAAGTGTTCATAGATTTAATAACCTTGCTAGAGATCTCTGTCTATTTATGTATCCATTCATAAAGGAAAAGACGACACACATAACAAACCATGACACTTATAATAATTTCAAAACAAGAAATGTACTCCATTTATTTTTGTTTATTAATATTTAACAACATTGTCTTAGCAATCTGTATTATAATTATTTGCACTGGAATTTACAAAAGTACAATATGATATTTTTCCTGTCACGTAGTGATACTATGGGGTAAGCATCTGATGGACATGTATGACATAGGTGAGCCGAACAGTTTTTACATTTGCTCAGTAAGAAAAGAATTGAACAAAAAAAATATTCTATGAACCTTTCAAGCAGTTATCACTTTTATAAATCAGACAATGTGAAATAAGAACAAAAAAAAATTAAATTATTAATTCTAACCTGCCTCAGTATTGAAAAAAAAAAAAAATTATTATAAACTTCAGCGTCTGATTGGCTAAACACTTACAAGTGCTTTCCTTTCGTGGCACAGTTACTGGACACAGTTATTGTGAGAATAAATGTGGCTAGTGAGAGCCAGATAGCACTTGGAGAACATCCCTACAAGATGTGGAATCGTACTCATATCTTGGCAGCAAAGTACATTAAGTTAGACTAACAGACAGGGATGTCAAAATAACAATTCAAAAGACAAGAGAAGCATTCAAGGCACTGGAAAATATATTAAAATCAAAAGAACTGAGGTACCGGAGAAAAAAATATGAATCTTGAACTGAAATGTCAAGTCAGTCCTATTGTATGGCTCTGAAACATGGAGAACAACAAACATAAAAACTAAGAAGTTACAGGCAAATGGATGCCTGCACAGATCAGAAAGATTTAAATTATATGACAAGATTACCAAATGGAAACTGACGGAGCGAGCCATGCACATATTTGTAGCACAAGCAGTGAGGAAAAGGTGCTGAAACTGGATAAGGAAACACACTGATGGTAGTAGCATTATTCTTCTTCTTCTTCTTCTTCCGTCCTTAGCCAGAGACCGACCAAGCAGTCAGAGGCCATCACGCCTTGTGGCGTCTTAAGGGCAACAGCAGATTGATTTTCTCTGTTGTAGTTTCCCATCACGCCTAGCGGCGTCTTTAGGGCAACAACAAATAGATCCATCTGCCGTTGTTTCCGTAATCGGTGTGACAAGCCAACGGGTGATCAGCCCATTGGGCAGTAGCATTATAGGCTAGCTTTATTTCTGGAGGCCCCCCCCCCCACACGTGCAAAAGAAATAGAGGGAGATTTTTTTTTTAAACACATACAGAAGTGAACTGAAGATGGAAATGATGATAGGGAAACCATGAAAGGATGTCACAAGAGACGAGGGCTTGGTGTGAAATATAATAAAGACCTATGCTCCATAGGGATCTGAAAGTTGATGATGTACTGAAATGAAATAAACGGACTGACTGAAAACAAACATCTTTGTCGATAACCTTTTAATTACCCAAATCCACAAGTAACAAACAAAGTTGCACACAATCATGCACACACACATTCACACATGCTGAACAAACCCATATGTACCCATTTGAAAAACATAAACAGCCAATAAATAAATCTGATTATGCAACTATTCTGCAACTGATCAGTTGCCAATCCTTCCAATCCATCACCCATGTTGAAATGTTTATTAAATCTACCAGATGCATCTTCAGCAGTGTTAACATATGTAAGTCATTAGGGAAGGTGGGTGTGCGTGTGTGACACAAAGGGCTGAAGGAAGGATGCTGCAAAATTTGACATGCCCAGGTGATAACTGCCTGGATCATGGTGTTTACAATGTGAAGGTCTAACAACTTGGACACCCACCTTACAGTCCATCTTGGGAAAACAGCCAGCTATATCTGTCACTATTCTGATGCTAGAACAATGCACTATTACAGGCATTTTCCTTCATTCATTAATTATCTTCCAAATTCTCAAGGCGCATAGGCCTTCAACAAGCACATGCCAAGTCCCCCTGTCATGTGTCATCAGATCAAGGTCTTTCCATGTTTTCATTTCTGCTTCCAGTTCTTTTCTTGTGTTTTCCAGTCACCCTCTATCCCTCTTACTCTAGAGATTCCAAAGGACTGCCTTGTGATGCTATCAGCAGGTTTCCTCAATGTGTGTCCTATCCATTGCAGTGTCTTCTTCACATCTCCTGTCTCTCCGGCCCTTGTTTGGCTCTTGTTATCAGTTCTAACATTGGTTATCTTGTCATACCACTGTTATCCTTCTGGTCTACAGCAGTAGTAGCCCCTTCAGTCAAAAGTGCCGGGTTTGATTCACAGTACTGACACAATCCAATCTACCCAACTATAAATGGGTACCTGACTTTAGGGAAGGAAAAGGCAGCGAGAAAGGCAACTGGTCACCCCCACCTCACGATGCTGTACCCAGAATAGTGAAGTCTCTAACACTTCACTCACCTACTGCAGTATCTGCTATGGGACTACCTTAACTTTTTCCTAACAAATTTATGAAAGTTTGTAACTTCTTGGTTATTGTGTTTGTTGCTCTCCATGCTTTTCAACAACACAATAGGACTGAGAGACAAATAAGGATAGACGATATTAAGGAAATCCTATTAAAACAAAAAAGAATGCACTGGCCACAGAAATGCACTTCACATGGTAATAAAATCTGCTTCACTTCATGTTGCCGAATAGCACAAGTGGAAATAAACAGAAAAGTAATGCAGCAACAATGAATCAAATGATTTGGACTGAATGAAATCCTGGCCAAGCTACGTTCACTCTACAATACTCGATCATCAGAAATGACTGCATGATGATGGCTCAGAAAGAGATTGAGGACTTGGCTGAAGCTTACTGGAGGAGAGGATATACCATTAAACAGGTCACAAGAAATGTCAAAGAATGCCAATGAAGTGTCCAATGACACTTAATAGTAAGAGTGGAAGGCTGGAGTAAAGTAAGTTAAGTTATTTTGGGCTGATGCTAGTCATTCCTTCAGTGTTGCTATATACCATCCCATCAGTGTTACTTTATACCATCCCGTCAGTGTTGCTATATACCATCCCATCAGTGTTGCTATATACCATCCCATCAGTGTTGCTTTATACCATCCCGTCAGTGTTACTTTATACCATCCCATCAGTGTTACTTTATACCATCCCATCAGTGTTGCTATATACCATCCCGTCAGTGTTGCTTTATACCATCCCGTCAGTGTTGCTATATACCATCCCGTCGGTGTTGCTATATACCATCCCATCAGTGTTGCTTTATACCATCCCGTCAGTGTTGCTTTATACCATCCCATCAGTGTTGCTATATACCATCCCATCAGTGTTGCTTTATACCATCCCATCAGTGTTACTTTATACCATCCCGTCAGTGTTGCTATATACCATCCCGTCAGTGTTGCTTTATACCATCCCGTCAGTGTTACTACATATCATCCCTTCATTGTTATTTTATACTTCACTTAAGTTTGGGCTCGTATTAGTTTCTACTTTGCTTAACTGTTACTGTAAACTACAAATCCCACTTGCTTAACACACAAAGAAATAATGGTACTAACTGTTACATTATTTGTTATCCACATACTTGGGAGAATAATACAGATAGCCCTCGAATTACGCCGGGATGCGTTCCTGAACAAACTGGTGCAATTGTAATCGGCATAAATTTAAACCATTTTTTAATGTAATTCAGTGATTTACGTTCAGGCACCCAAAACATTGACGAGAAGTATAAAGCTATTGTATTTAAAGATCTGAAATAAAGTAAATTAAATAAAGTAGATAAAATAAAATGAGAAAAACGTTAACTAAAAAAACAATATTAAAAAAAACAAAATAAAATAAAGTAGATTAAATAAAAAATACTTTGTACACATACAACCACCAATGGTGTAATGCACTAGCTTTTTTTCCCTGAAGAAGTCCTTGGGTTGAGGAGCATCATGTTTTTTTTTTTTAAAGCACCCGGTGTTGCCTGTCGTGATTTTCTCTTCCTTTCCTTCAAAGTCTAGTAACAAGCTCATGGATGCCGTAAGGCTCCTCTTGGCTGTAGCACTCCGCTCCCAGTCAAGGTCAATCTCGCAGAGCTCATCAGTGAGTTTCTCCACGTCTAAAAGGATGTGCGGCAGATCTGTCTTCATTTCTCTTATAGGATGCTCTTCATCCTCTTATTTTTTTGGTTGGCTTAGCTGTACAGCCAGTTCTTCCAAGTCTTCACTTGAAAGAGCCTCACCTTGGCTTTCCAGCACCCCTGTTACATCTTCAAATATAACTTCGTCCAAGCCCATCTCTTGTGCCAGTCTTATAACATCTTTAGTTACATTTTCAAATGTAACTTCATCCAAGCCCATCTCTTGTGCCAGTCTTCTAACATCTTTATTTACATTTTTTGGGGGGATTAAGTTTAATTGATACCAAAGACCCCCCACATTCATATTAAATTTAGGGCCACCAAGTTTTTTTTTAGGATAGTGTTGGATACAGGCATTGTAATATTTTTAACACAGCCTTCCAACATTATCTGCCCCCCCAAAAAAGTAACTACACCAGGGGTTCCCAAACTGATGTACACAGACCCCTAGGGGATATGAGAAGCTTGTCAAGGGGGTATGGGAAATATTTGGTAAATAATTGCAATATCCTCACGAAATATTTTAAAAGAAGTAGTGTAAGTGAAAAAAAAAATAGTTGTGGACTTCAGAGAAAATGGCTAATCTCTTTCTCAGTTAAATCCAAAGAAACAAACTGAAAGCTGAACACGACATGCGGGTATCTCTCTCCAGAACTGTACCAAGAATAAAAGTGTTGGTTGACAAGAAACAGAATCAAAGGCCACACACATTTATTTGACTGTGATCTGATACAAATTTAACAACTTTATGATACTAAAAAAAATACCGTTATGTACCAAATAAAGTTTTCTTTATGAAAAATAAATTAATCTGTTTATTTATTTTCTTATTTGCATATGCAATGTAAACTTAAACACATACATATGTTCCGCTTACTGAGAGCTGTGAAAGTGGGGGGAAAAAAAGAAAAACAAAAAAACACATTCAGATGCAGTCTACAAAATTACTCTGGACTAAGAGATATACCTACCACTATTTGACATGTCATGTAAAATAAGGGTTAATCCAGATAAGACTAGAGCTTGGTTGCCAAGGTGTTAATATTCAATAAAGCAGTCAATGCACTATGTAACTCTGTACTGGCTGATTAACCAATGTGAGAAGTTAAGCCGGTGACCACTAATACGTCTATCTAAATTTGTACACTCTGACTTAACTAATACAGCAGACTGATCTGACTAACTTAATTTATATAGCTGACTGATTTAACTTCATTTAGTTCACCTAGTACCACGACAAGCATGGGAAACAAAGAGCCAGGGATCCAGACCCCCAGGACGACCCAGAGTCCGCTGGGAGGACAATATTAGACAATCTTTGAAGGACTGAGGACTAGAATGGAACCAGGCCAGGAGGAAGACAGCCGATAGGATAGTCTGGCGCTCTCTCTTCCAAACCTCTACACCTCACGGTAGAAGGGGAACGACTAAGTAAGTAGTTCATCTAGTAGGTCTCTGAGGAGACAAAGAAAGAACAGGACTACTGCCCCCCTCAGGCACGTCATAAGAGGCGACTTACATGAGGTTGTGCATGAGGCTGGCAACCCCATCATGTCAAACAAACTGCCGCAGAAGCTACCATTTCTGGAGCATGTGCTTTGATGCAGGCTTCTTGAAAAAGAGGCCAACAGCAATGATGGCTCCATACTTCAAAAGGATCGAAGAAAGGTGATGAATGAAGTTTAGCTAATAGAAATAATACGGGTTACCACTATTTGTGTTACTTCTGTCTTCTGATTACAAAGAAAAATGAAACTTACACAAGGAAATTATGTATATAAGAAACAATTTACACAATTGTTATAAAAGTTAGCACATCTTCTGACTTGTTAGTTATTTTCCAGATATCAAGTACACACTACAAAGCTCTGATATAATTGGAATACAAATTCCAAGATAGACCTAACTGAAGCAGTTTCAATGAAACTGATCACTTTAGACAAAAAGTCTTATCTATGGACTGATCTACTGTGTGTTCATCACACATCCATCCAGAAGGAAGAAAGGGGCTTTTATAAATGTAAAAAAACAAAACAAATGTATAAATAAATAAATAAAGGCAAGACTATATGAACTCAAAGAAGCAACAACAACAAAAAAAAAAAAAAAAAAAACCAAACAAACAAAGAACAATCATACAAAAATTTGGGTATAACAGTTGAAATAATAAACAATACATAACCCATAAACTGGTGGCAAACAAAATAAACAATACCGTTACAGGCACAATATGAAATGAACATAAATTTTAAAGCTTATGCCTTAGAGAATAAATAAATGTAAAAAATCAAATAAAACCACTCCATACACATATATGGTAAAGATGAGCACTAGTGTAACATGAGGCAGCACAATGGAGGAAGAATACAGCTTAATAAAATAACTAGGACAGGCAGCTTACACAAGTACTTCAATGACCCGACGTGCTTAGACAGAAACACAGAAATAAAAATACAGGGGGAAATGCTTTGGATATTTATTTTTTTTTTTTCACTGCTTCACTTTCTCTTCTGCTAAGTGTTTGGTGTGTTTTTCAAAAAGTGAGAATCTACTTGTCCGTGTAAATATCTTCCACTACAAGTATACTTTATCTTTTAACAGTAGGAAAAAAACTGACAAAATTTATGAGAGAATTTGTGGAAAATTCCATATAAACAAGTTTTAAAAATTCATTTTCACTTCTATTTTTTTAGCCGAATTGCAAAATGCTAATGCCAATTCCCTTACCATTGTTTACCTAACGACACTACCAGAACAATGACCATCACAAATGGTCCAATTAGCTAACCACCGGAAACTATTTACTATATATTTTTTAACTGTTTGTTAAAATATAGAAATAATAATTAAAAGACTGGGCGAACAGAAGCTCTCACTGCAATCAGAAGAGAGGATAAAACGTCAAAAGGAACTGGAGGAAAATAAGCAGCTGTGGGCTGTCACCTCAGGGCGCATTCCCATAGTCACTTATGTCTGAAGAGACTATTATATTATTATAATTAAAAAATGATTAAAAATACAACAGCCAAACACTTAGACTGAAGACCCAAACTTTTATTAAAACTAAATGAAACTTTGCCTATTCTGTATTTCTGGTGAAACGAAGAAATGTAAGGTTAGCAGGAAGTATGTGCAATCCTCAGTCATTTAAACTGTTGGTAAATCTTCCTTTCAGTGAAAAAGTGGACAACTTATGTCTTTTGGGATACGTTTACATCTAGTTCACATGTTTAGTGCTAACTTGTTTAAAAATTTACATCTATTGTGTTTAAATGTTTACTTAAAATGTTAACATCTGATGCATTTAAATGTTTTCTTAAAATGTTAAGATCTGATGCATTTAATTGTTTACTTAAAATGTTAACATCTGATGCATTTAAATGTTTACTTAAAATGTTAACATCTGATGTGTTTAAATGTTTACTTAAAGTGTTTACATCTGATGCGTTTAAATATTTACTTAAAATGTTAACATCTGATGTGTTTAAATGTTTACTTAACATGTTTTTTTTTTTTTTTTCGTTCGCCCGCTAATACTCGAGGCGAAATCTCAGGTTATTATTTTATGTCTAACCTGACATTGATTTTTACGTGAGTATCCCTTTATTTCTTGTACAGAGACAGGTGTCCCTCGCCATTCAGGCAAATACTCGCCGATTTCGGAGGTACCCATTGCAGCTGGGTCGGCTCAGGAGCCGCCAGTCCCTGGTCGACGACACTCCTTCAAATGTCCTCGCCAGGTCTCGAGTTAATCCAGTCCAAATCCCGGTCGACGAAAAATCCTCAAATGCCATCGCCCGGGTTTGATCCTGTATCACCCGGTCGCCAGAGCGGTGTTGTAACCACTACGCTAGCGCGGCTCCCACTTAACATGTTAACATCTTATGTGTTTTTGTAAATGTTTACTTAAAATGTTAACATCTGATGTGTTTAAATGTTTACTTAAAATGTTAACATCTGATGCGTTTAAATGTTTATTTAAAATGTTAACATCTGATGCATTTAAATGTTTACTTAAAATGTTAACATCTGATGTGTTTAAATGTTTACTTAACATGTTAACATCTTATGTGTTTTTGTAAATGTTTACTAAAAATGTTAACATCTGATGCATTTAAATGTTTACTAAAAATGTTAACATCTGATGCATTTAAATGTTTACTTAAAATGTTAACATCTGATGTGTTTAAATGTTTACTTAAAATGTTAACATCTTATGTGTTTTTGTAAATGTTTACTTAAAATGTTAACATCTTATGTGTTTTTGTAAATGTTTACTTAAAATGTTAACATCTGATGTGTTTAAATGTTTACTTAAAATGTTAACATCTGATGTGTTTAAATGTTTACTTAACATGTTAACATCTTGTGTGTTTTTGTAAATGTTTACTTAAAATGTTAACATCTGATGTGTTTAAATGTTTACTTAAAATGTTAACATCTGATGTGTCTAAATGTTTACTTAAAATGTTAACATCTAATGTGTTTAAATGTTTACTTAAAATGTTAACATTGGATGTGTTTGAATTAGGGCTGGGATTGATTTTAAAAAATCTGAATCAATTAATCCAATTTCTTTAATTGACGATTAATCTATCAATTTTTCTATTTCAAACAATCTGAAAAATTATAAAAAAAATCATAAATAACATTTTTTTTTAAACCACTAAGGACCTTATTTATTTTACTTGTTATAAGGCAACATCGTCTTGAAAATATAATGAAAATACTGAAAAGTTACAATCAAACAATTTATTATTTTTGACCTTACTTGTCAAATTCCATATAACAAATCTCTAATATAGCAAATGCTCTCGCATTTAAGCAAAAAATATAAACATTGTTAAAAATGGAATAATGTTTTAAAATCTGTTTTATCAATTAACAAATTAAAAAAATGTTAACCAATTAATTAATCATTAAAGATCCCAGCCCTAGTTTGAATGTTAACATATAAGTTTAAATGTTGACAGTTGTTGTGTTTAATTTTTTACAGCTAAAGTGTTTAAATGTTTACTTAAAAATAGTAACATCTAATGTGTTTAAATGCTGACAACTTTTTTTTTTTACAGCTAATGTGTTTAAACGTTTACTTAAAATGGTAACATCTAATGTGTTCAAATGTTGACAACTGTTTTGTTTTTTCCAGGTAATGTGTTTAAATGTTTACTGAAAATGTTAACATCCAATGTGTTTAAATATTGACAACTGTTGTATTTAAATGTTTACCGCTAATGTGTTTGATTATTTACTGCTATCAGATAAAAATGTATTTACATAGTGCGTGTAAATGTCTTCAAACGTTTACATCTACTGCACTTAAATGGTAACAAGAAGTGAGTGTTTGTACAGACAAATAACTTCAAACGTTTATAGCTAACGAGTTTCATACCTTTAGATAAAACAAGAAGATAATTCACACAGAAAGCATTTCAGAAAAAAACAATTTAATTAAAAGTCAAACCATCTTGATTTTAATTACGTGATTAAACAGCTAAAACTAAGAACATTCATAAATGAGAAGCAATGTGGCTTTCTTGAAATAACAATAAACATGGGCTCCATTAAGCAGTTCGCACACAAAAACCAATTCCAACATGGAAATTCATGAACAAATATGGTACAAAATGAAATCATAATAAGTGGGACAACATATAATGTAGTTCATACCCCTAAACAATGTCATACTGATACTAAGGCATGGACAAGGTAACATACAGTGTTCGTGAAAGCTGATGAGATAGTTACAAGGGTAACCTACCGATCTCGCTTTCTATGTTTTCTGCTCTTTTTTCGCTTTTCCTTGCTGCGCTCAGGAGATGTGCTCTCATGTCTGGCAACAGGATAAAAATGTAATTTATCAGTATCAAGTCATTAAGTCATTACATTTTGGTGATGTCAAGCAAAGTAGAATTTTATCAAACAAATAAAGAGGGGGAAGCCCGAGGCTTGTAAACAGTAAATGAAAAATACATACATAAAGGTATGTTTCAGGCACTTGTGAGAAATAAAGAAGTAGAAAACTAGACAATAGAAAAACAACAGAAGTGACAGGCTTACTGGAGACTCAAACCCAGGGCCTTCCAAATGGCAACACAGCCTAGCTACGGAAGCAAATCGCATTATCCTCCCTGTCAACTAGGCACTACAAAAACAGTGCTTTGTGGACAGGGGTTAGCACGATTTTGCCCACTTAACATCGGATATGTACATATGAACGATCCAGACTAATTAATGATGCAATCACTTCTGCAGCCCCCTATAATCCAGTACAGGTCAGACAACACAAGACAAAGACCTTAATAATGATAGAAGAATGAGAACAGTACAGGACAGCAGGTAGGGTTGTGTTGTATAAACAAGAAGCACTAATTTTGTAGTGCCTAGTTGGCAGGGAGGATAGTGCGATTTGCTTCCGTAGGTTCTGGGTTCGAGTCTCCATTAAGCCTATAACTACTGTTGTTTTTCTATTGTCTAGTTTTCAAATGTTCTTTTCCTGCTCCTTATCTTTTAAGATGTCTCACACAGACCTAAAATCTTTTTTCTAGTGTTGCGATTCCGTCCAGACCTGATGTAATTCCGTCCAGACCTGATGTAATTCCATCCAGACCTGATGTTACCGTCACATAAGACCATATTTTTAATCAGGCAAGACCAAATATTACAATTGGCAGCCATAAAATTTAGGCAAAAAATACCATTGCAAATATATCCATCATAACTTTTTATATATTCATTTATCTCATAGTAAAGTTGTTCACTTCTGTGTGCATGTGTGGTATACCTGTCTGGGTTTGCCTGCTGTAATTTTAACAATAAATTCTTAATTGTTTTCATGGGACAGACATTCACAGTTCTTCCTTCTTTTTTTTTTTTCTTTTTTTGTATAGTGTCCTAGTGTTCAAGAGAAAATTCTGGAAACCTTCTTCAGTGGAAGAAGTCAAGTCAGAGATTCTTCTTCTGCATTCAGTTTTAAGTCATGCTAAATCTGCAGGCCTGTCCCCAGTCTTTTCCAGGTTTATGCACTGCCCCATATCTTAGGGATCAGCTTTTCACCCTCCGGTCAGGCTAACACAATAGGTCATTTAGGCTGGACAGGTTTGGACAATGCGTTCAGGGATTTGGATTCCAGTTCCACATGAACGTTCACTAGCGTGAGATAACCTGAGGTGATAGAGGTGGCCAAATAATCTGTGGCCAGAATTCTCAGGCAGAAAAGCATGGTTTGCTGGTGCCAGAGATTCAACATCCCTTAAGCTTTTGTAGCCTCATAAAGTCAATTATCCTTGATAGTAAGCCATCTAGCATCAAAGATATCTGGTTTGAAATTGTAGGATTTTGTTTTAGTAGCTTAAATTTATATGATTGGGCACTAGTCTCCTAACCCTTCTGAACTACTTTGTATGGTATGCATGGTATGATAAGGTGATTCATACATTCACCGGTTGCGCTCTGATCAGCGAACCAGAGCTGACCAAGACCCTACTCCACCTTCAAGTGGTAGTCCTGGAAACAGGCTGCATCACTGCAGTCTGGCTGAGTGAGTAGAGATCGAAGAGGGAAGGCTAACTCGGTCCCAAAAATGCCGTGCTGAAGTCGGACGTGTCGGCCAAAAGGCGTAAATATCGCAGCTTCGCTGTAAACAGACACAACACAACCAACGTCCTTTTCAGGACGAACGAAGAAGAAGATACATTCACTCGTCACACTTCAGCTCTCAAAGGTGCATAGGCCATCAACAAACTTATACCAAGTCTTCCTGTCCTGTACCATGTCTTCATCCCCTTCACGTCTGTCTATTCTCTGTGTGTTCTTTGGTCTATCTCTACCTCTCTTACCCTGGGGATTCCAGAGGAAGAACTGCATGGTAATGTTATCAACAGGTTTCCTCCATGTGTGCCCAATCCATCTCCCGTATCTTTTTCTCATCTCTTGTTCCACTAGCACGTGTCTGGTTCTTGTCATCAGTTCCACGTTAGTGACCTTGTCATACCATTTCAATCCATCTATTCTAAGGAAGCATCCATTTATGAAAGTCTGTAGCTTTTTGGTTTTTTTTTTTTTTTTTGTTGTTCTCCATGTTCCAGAGCCAAACACGTGGGGGCTCGTTAGTGGATTTAAGCTTAGCAGCAAACTTACCTTGATTTCTTTTTCTTCTTGGCAGGAGAAGCCTGATCTTTGTCCTCATCTTCGCCAGAACTCTGAATCATTCTGCAAGAATCAGGAGGTTATGCGGTCACAAAACTTTTTTTTTTTTTCAAGTCGCCATGCAAATAAGATGACAACTTAACTTTTGTTAACTTTATAAGCTTGATTTAAGATTACAGAGTTTACCACACAGGTAGGAACTAATGAGGAATAATATTTGCAACTTTTCACTCCTCGTTACTTTGTTAACAAAATATCTAAAAGGGAAACCCAAGGCCTATGTCAGTCTTCCTCATTACTTTCATTTCCATCTCCAGTTCTCTTCTCCGTATTTTTTGGCCTATCTCTGCTTTTTTTACAATGCCATAACAGTTCCCAAGATAAAACCTACTTTACAAAAGGAAAAGGTTAAAACAAATTACATACGTGTACTTTTTCTGAGACATTGCTGCTGCCTTTGCTGCTTCCTCCTTGGCCTTCCTATCTGGATCAAATGCGCTGCCCTCCACATAGTCTGACAGACCAAATGCCTCCTTGAGACGAGCATTCTTCTCCAGGTTGGCCTCAGCAAGCTGGTGAGTTTCACGTGCACTAGAAGATGACACCATTAAGTTCAAACTGGTAAATCTATGTATTAACATACCTCACGAAATATGATCATATTTTTGCTTCTTATGGAGCAACGAGCTACCACCCCCCCCCCCCCCCCCCCCCAAGAAGCTCACACCAAACTATTCAAAGCAGCTATGCTTTCTGTATCAATTTATTTTACATCATGACGCCACCAGCCCCCTGCTCAACCTCATATTAGTCATTTCCTAAAACATGCACGTGGGAGCAATAATCATAAACTTTTTTTGTCTCTTCAGAGACCCACTTGTACCACACCCCAAAGAAAATATACAGCAATCCCCTGGTCTTACGCTATTCAATTAGCGCTTTTTTAAATATAAAACTGTTTCTATTTTATGCCATATGTCTGTTATACACTTACAAAATTCTATCTTACACTGTACGCTTAATTCCATAGGAGCCATGAATATAACTTTCACATGCTCATCAAGTTCATTTAAAGTGGTGGGATAGCCAAGAAGCATTGTCATTAATAGCAAAAAGAAGCGTGATCCCAAATGACAACATTTATAAGACAAAATATAACAAATACTTGATGATAGGTCACAGCAATTAAGATTTTTTATTTTTCTTGGTTAAGGAGTTTAACCACAATTTAATTCATTCAATGGTGATATATCATCGCTTCTTTTTATAGAAAACTTTATTTATTTTACTTTGTTAATACTATAAGTGATTAATACACCTGTTTATCTATAACAGTAAAGTTATAGTTGGTTTAATCACTATTGAGTGAAGTGTATGTCAGCACCCGTATGATTCATAATGTCTAAATACATAACCAGATAGAGCTATCAGATTAATAGTTGCTGAATCATCTTCAGCTGGGGGCTCAGAAATACGAACGAAAATATATAACCTCACAGAAGGGGTGGGAGAATGCTAAAGTTCATGACAGCTAAGATGATCTCAGTTGTTTTGCTGGCTTTGCTTTAAATTCCTGTGAGGCTCCCTAAAGTAGAACCAACATTCTTCTATTTATATCTCTGCCAAGAGTAATCTTGAGCGAAGGTTGATACCATTGAAGCCCCTCATCATTATACTTTAAGAGCAGGGAGACAATTACATCACACCCCATCAAAGTTGAATAAAAAAATCATACCTTGACTGTAAACAGACGTTGTCAGTATAAAAATACTTGTTCTTTGTGTTTACGATGTTGCACTGGAATCAGAAGGTGATCTTTCTCAGCAGAACACAGCTAATCCTCAAAAACTCTACCAAGAACTGTACTTGCACTAGCATAGTCCACAGAGAATAGACTGTGTTATGCCAATGGGTAGAAAAAAATATTCAAGTTGATTGTGGTGTCAAATTCTTTACAGAATACGTTTCCTCAGCAGAACAAGAGAACTGAGGCCCATCAATAGATAGAAAATATAAACGCAAGATATGATGTTTGTTTTTGTAAGGAGAATCTCTCAGTCAAGTTAGATGTCAACTTCCCTCTGCAAGAGACACTTTTCAAGGCCTATCATAATTGAGCTATGTGATAATTTTGAAACAGGTTTCAAGGCCTATCATAATTGAGCTATGTGATAATTTTGAAACAGGTTTCAAGGCCTATCATAATTGAGTTATGTGATAATTTTGAAACAGGTTTCAAGGCCTATCATAATTGAGCTATGTGATAATTTTGAAACAGGTTTCAAGGCCTATCATAATTGAGCTATGTGATAATTTTGAAGCAGGTTTCAAGGCCTATCATAATTGAGCTATGTGATAATTTTGAAACAGGTTTCAAGGCCTATCATAATTGAGCTATGTGATAATTTTGAAACAGGTTTCAAGGCCTATCATAATTGAGCTATGTGATAATTTTGAAGCAGGTTTCAAGGCCTATCATAATTGAGCTATGTGATAATTTTGAAACAGGTTTCAAGGCCTATCATAATTGAGCTATGTGATAATTTTGAAACAGGTTTCAAGGCCCCTTTTCACAGTTACCCTTTATACTAACTGAAGGAGCAATATCAACATAATAGAAGAGCAATATAGGACAAAATAACCGTTGTCGACTGGAGAGAAGAAGCCCCATTTAAGAAAGATGGACTTCCCAGAGACATTGAATTATTTTTGATTGGTGAACTACAACATGAGGCATAAAGAGCTTGCCACATCTGCCTAAAAACCTCAGTGAGTAACGCTGCAGTTAAAATAATATTGTATCCTCAGATAAAATAAAACTAAGGAGCAAAATGCAGTTGCATCCTCTTTTATGTTATTGTAAGAATCGGGGCAGAACTGTTGCTTTCAAATAAATGTTGCATGAGCTTGACTGTTGTTGTCAACAATTTTAAAGTACTTTATTTCCACTGGGGATGACAGCAATGACCTGAATCTGGCGTGTGTGGTTTGTTTTTTTAGTAGGATTTGTTGTGGCGGTGTTTGGCTTTTTGTCAAATTGTTTTATCTGGCAACCCTGCTGTCTACCAGTAAAAGAGTATTGCACATCACTGCCCGTCTAGCATGAGAAAACCATGACGCGCTGGGACTTAACACCGGCTCTGACCATCAAGCTTAAGTAGGAAGAGATTGTTGAAGAGTAACAGTCTACTATGTTTGCAGCTTCCAGCAGACGAAATTGATCTGTTTTGTTTGCATACACCAATAGTTCACCTTGTTTAACCAATGATTGCATTACAACTGAACAATACATCGATGACAAGAAGGTTAAAAACAAAACAAAAAATACACTAGAGCTTTTTTTTTTCATTTACCTCGCAGTATCAGAAACAAGGAGAAAATATAAACAACAACCAAAAAGCTACAGACTTATAAATGGGTGCTTGTGTAGAATAGAGAGATTGAAGGGGTATGACAAGATCACTACTGTGGAACTGGTGACAAAAACCAGTGGAACAAGAGATGAGAAGATGATGCTGGCTCTTTCTTCTTTCCAGTTTCTTTCTATTCGTCTTACTTCGTTTTCCCACTTGCCATACTTCTTTATCATCACCAGCTACCATCTTCACATCGAAGGTCGGCTACACTGAGAACACCTGTTGATAGCATTACCAGGCAGTCCTTGTTCCAAAATCCAAAGGATAAATGAAGCAGAGGCTGACCAAAGAACACATGGTAAACAGAAATGAAAATGATGAGAAAGATACGGAAAGAGTTTGAATTGATGGCACGTGACAGGAGGACAGCATGTGTTTGTTGATGGCCTATGATCCTTGGGAAGCTAAAGGGTATTGACTGATTGGTAAGGAACATATTTATCTCATAAACAGAGAACTTACCGTACAAAATACAGAAAAAAGCAGCACAAATAAAAACTGCATATGGCTATACAATAGAACAGAAACGGAATTACAAAACACAAAAACAAAAAAAGCATGACAAAACAAAACTGTTATAAATCAAAGAGTAAAAAATACCCAACAGAAAGAAATGGTAAAGGACGCTAGCAAAAATATAGTTTCACAGGTTTATACAATTTTCAAAAAACCTGAACACTACAAACATAACATAGTTTCACAGGTTTAAGAAACCAGAGTGCTACAAAAAACGAACAAATAGCGTCACCGGTTTATGAAATGAAAAAATAAACCCCACAGTGCTACAACTTCTTATTCCTACACACCCAACAATAACAGTAACATGTGTCAATATCTGCAAACTTGTGTGAGACATTACAACAGATGAAATAAAACAAGTATCTATACTCACAGTGGACGGCCATATTCGTCTTTCTCTACAGTGGGTGAATCTGATACCCCTTCCTTTGCCATCAGCATCTTCCTGAACATATTCACCTTCTCTGTTACTTCCTTCTCTGAGTACCTGTTTAAAAAGGGAGGGAAACAATAGTGATGAAGTCCCATGACACACATGTACAGAACTGGCTCAGACAGACAGGAAATGGTCCAAGGCATACAAGAGACACTACAGGTGATTCTAAATGGTGTGAGGAAAGCGGATCAAAGGTCAATCCCAACAAGGCCTGCGTGATGTGGTGCTCTTTGAACAACTCCATAGTGAAAGCAGACTTTCCAGACATCACTTTCAATGGGCAGAACATTGAAAGACAAGACAGGCTGAAGTATCTGGGATTTGATCGTGGGCTATCGTTCAAGTATCATGTCGAACTGATTTTAGCAGACTGGCAGCCTTAAAAACAATGGCTGCTGCATGCTTTGAACAGAGACTATTGTTTCTCCTGTATCATCAGCTCGTGATTTCAGTAATCGAGTATGGGCTAGGAATACTCACGCTGTCAGTGTCACAATGTGAATGACTGGAACGCATTCAAAATGAAGGGATGCGACTAGTTTTGGGCTGTACGCATGATACCCCCATTGTGACAATGAGATACATGCTCGGATTGCTGTCGATTAGATCCAAATTTGCGATGGCCCAGGCAAAAGCATATATGCGGGTACCCACTGACAAAAGACACCCCCTACATGAGAACGTAGCTGACATCAGAGGAGCAAGAACCAAGAGGGGGATGTCATGGATGGCACAGGCAGAGGCTACGACTGGTCAGGTGACCAGGGTTGAAAATGTATCCAAAGGGGAAGAGTGGAGTAAGTCAGGGGAGAACTGGATAAACTACCAGCAGGTCATCATTAGCCTTGGCAGAGAGTGCAAATCTTGGGGCAATGGAAAAGCAGAGCTGGAGATTAATCAGCTGATAAGTGATCATGCTGGGGATTATGATGCCATTGTGTACACTGATGGGTCTGTAGTAAAAGAAAGGTAAAGGAACCCGTTACACGCCCATTGAGGCATATTGGGAATATGGTGTTAGGCCCATATTATCTTGACCGTTGGCACACTAGGGGTGATGTGGTCGGTATCACGCCGGCTGCCTTAACCTTCCCAGAGTTGCTCTGGTACCCATTTGGGGCTGGGTCGACCCAGGAGCCGTTTGTGGCCTAAAAAATTCCCACCTCATCTGGGGATCGAACTATAGGGTCTGTAGTGCGTGGTGAGAAATCAGGATGGGTTTCTTTGCGAAAATAAAGGGCAGGGTCGTCGCTGAACAGAGTGGAGCCTACATGACAACAACCTCCAGCATGAGAATGGAGGTAGAGGCAGTTACTGCAGCACTGAGGTGGCTGTCTGAAACTTCATCAACCAGGGCAGTTATAATGTCAGACTGTCAAGCCATACTTCGGAAAGTTCAGAACGGATGGCTGCAGCAGGAATGGAAAACATCAATAGAATCCTCAAGTCTTCAAGAACTGGTGTGGATCTACTGTCCTAAGGGGTACGTGGCAATGAGAGAGCTGACAGACTGGCCTCGAGAGCACCCACAGTGGGGACACTGGACATGGATAAGGGAGAGATACTAAGGGCTATTAATGATCGCCTGCTGGATAGTGACACTGATATGGATGAATCAACAAGGCTGAGACTGTTGGAGTTTGGCATCAAATGTGGGACTAGCAGAAATGGGCGTGAGAGAGGATGCATCCGTCGTAGGTACAACCAGTGTGCTACAGGTACAATTAGCATTCATACTCTTCGACATTTGCTGAGGGAGACTGAGCCCTTATGGGTTTGCCTGGAGTGCAGTGAGGTCGATTCTGATTAACAATAACAATAACATGACACACAACAAACAATAACACTAGAATATGGGGAAGTTCCCCATTTGGACATTTGTAAATATAAGACGAATTAACAAGACAACAGTGTAAGAAAACCACCAATATCTGAGCATAAGACTACCAACGCAGCTGGCAGCCTTGCAGGAATCACGTGCATATGCTCCCACCGAGGCAGTTTCTGCAGCCATTAGTTTTACACAATGACAATGCCAGCCCCATGAACAACCTCAAATGAGTCCCTTTTATGCCATGACTGAGGAAGCAGCATGGGAACCACATGAGGTCCAACATACATGTCAACAAATCCATGATCAATCAAACCTTACTTAGTCGTTCCCCTTCTACCGTGAGGTGTAGAGGTTTGGAAGAGAGAGCGCCAGATTATCCTATTGGCTGTCTTCCTTCTGGCCTGGTTCCATTCTAGTCCTCGGTCCTTTAAAGATTGTCTAATGTTGTCCTCCCAGCGGACTCTGGGTCGTCCTGGGGGTCTGGATCACTGGCTCTTTGTTTCCCATGCTTGTCGTGGTAGCTGATCTCCCATTCTGCAGACATGGCCAAACCATCTTAGTTGGGACTGTTCTACTTGGGTCTGCAGGGGGTGGGATTTTAGGCCTTGACGTATTGTCTGGTTGCGGACCATGTCTCTTCTCGTTACTTCAACCACCTTCCTCAGATACCTCATTTCTGAGGTTTGGATCTGGCTTTTGTGGGTTGTAGTCATTACCCATGACTCGCATCCATATGTCAAGACTGGGACATAGGTGGAGCGGTATACAGCCATCTTCATTTTCTTACCAACCTCTCTCTTGCTGAGGAATCCTCGATTTATGGCCTGAAAAAGTCTCCCAGCTGCTGCTTTTCGAGTGGCCAACTCTTCTTTGATGCCTCCCTTTTCGTCTATAATAGCTCCGAGGTATTTAAAGTGGTCGACCTGCTCCAGGACCTGTTCTCCCAGCTTAATCTGATGTCTTCTTTCTTCTCGTGATATCATCATGGATTTTGTTTTAGAGCTGCTTATGACCATACCTCTCTTCTCCAGCTCTTCCTTCCAGACTTGCAGGTTGGATTGGAGATGTGCCTCTGATTTAGCAATCAGGGCAACATCATCAGCAAATGTCAGCTCTGAAATACAGACCTGTCTCATCTTCCAGTACCTCACTGAATACTTTCTTGTTCTCTCCTTACATGCCTTGATGACATCGTCCATGAGGAGTATGAAAAGATAAGGTGACAGGATATCACCTTAGTCTTACACCAGTGGTGGTACTGAACTCTTCTGACTTATGGTTTGCTGTCCTCACATAATTTCTGCAAGACTTGTAGAAGATCAATCAAACCAAAGATTCAAAAACCTAGGAAGCATGTTCATTATTGGTCAAAGTGGCTTACCAATTGACTGCAAAAAACAAACTGTTAACCTGCTGATACTAGGTTTGCTACAGGAAAGGTATTCATTGAGATATAGTGTACACACGTTCAAATCCTCATCTCCGCCAGTATTTATACACAGTACATGTTTCAAATGTAACCACATGCAGCTACATTACTAGGATGAGTGAACTGATACAGCTGACGTATTCTCTATCTCTCTCTTTTTTTTGAGCCTTTGAATTTGTTTCTGCTTCAACCTAAGGATCAAACTTTTGGCTTTTTTTTGTGTGGACTTGTCTAATGTATTCTGTAAATATGTGTGTGTGTTTTTTAAAAATTTATCTGACTAATTCTTCATGTAAACAAAAGTTGATAGCGTTTAGCTCGTCTGAATTTTTAAAAAAAATTTGTCTAATGTCTGATGTGAATATATATTTATTTTTAGTTTGCAGTTTTTTCATGTACATTTTTGTGTGTGCATGTCTTATGTTTGATGTGTGAGGAAGGCAACTGGTCATCCTACCTCATAATATTGTGTACATCCGGGGTCAGAAGTCACTTCCTTTTCAGCCATGCTTCGCCTTCAGGGAAGTACCTAGGTTTCATTTATATTTATTTTTATATTTCTTTAAGTTCTTATGTCTCCTATCTAGCCTTCACTTTCTTTCTTTTCCTGACGAAGGCCTTGTGGCCGTAACGTAGACTACTTTCTTTGTCTTTTGTCCTCGTAAGACGAATCACCTTTTTTCGATTTTTTTTCAAACCCACCCATTGTTACTGATCCAGCGGCTCTTGGGCTCTCGTCCTTTGGCCCAATGCCATGTAGTGACATCTGATTGTTTCCGCAAGTTGTTTTGTTTCTCCGTACAAGGTTTTCCACTTACCTGGCCTCGGAGGAAGGAGCATTTTCCTAACATTATCAAGTGCTAGGCACTCAAAGAGATGGTGGTCAACAGCTCCGTAGGGGTAGTTATATAGCTGGCACTCTGGAGAGTGTTGTGGTTGGATTCTGTTCAAGTGACTGCTGAGTGGTATATGTTATGATCTGAGCTGAAAAATGTTGTTCTGATCCCTCCTTGTAAGATGGCCGGTGTTGTCATTAGGATCAGGATCAACCATATGCCTGTAAACCTCTCTCCTGATGTTTCCCATGGCTCATCTGTTCAGCAAGGTTTCTTTGTTGTTTGTATGAGTGATTTGGCTGTTTGGAGAGTTGTTGATCTTGTCTTGTTCCCTTCTTTGCTAATCTGTCTGCTCTGTCATTACCTGGTGTATTTCAGTGAATTTACTTCGATAGTGGATTCTGGAGAAGTCATTTTCATCTAGATAACCATTACTTCTATCTTTGTTTTTCGCTAGTAAGGCTGAGATCTTTATTTTCACTTTCTGTCCCTGTTGTATCAATTAATTCCTGCATCTCCTTTTCAATTTTTGCAATTAAAACTGCATCATCAGTACATATCAGGTTGTTTATATTATGTCCATCAACTGATATTCCTGACATGTCCTCTAGGGATCTCATTATATGTATTTTCACTGCACAGATTGAACAGATCCTGTCCAACAGTTTTTTTCATTTTAATTCTTATAGCTGCTGTTAGTTGCCAGTATATGTCCTTCATTATTCTCAGGTCTTTACCATTGATATTTAAGCTTTTTAACGTTTTGATTTCATCATGTTTATTTGATGTTTATTTCACCAAATATATTTATAAAATGTGTTATTCCTATATACACACACTGGGATTCTCGCCGGTGCACGGAGTTTGTGCACTGTGATAAGGTCCTCCTTGTGTGATCTAAGGAAGGAGATCGGTGCATTGATAGAGTTGTCTGTGTGCAATGAACTTTCTCTGAATGTGCAAGTAAAATGATGGTAACTACAGTCAACCCGTTCTTTTTTTTTTTTTTTTTTTTTTTCGTACGCCCGCTAATACTCGAAGTGAAATCTCAGGTTATTATTTATGTCTAACCTGACATTGATTTTACGTGAGTATCCCTTTATTTCTTGTACAGAGACAGGTGTCCCTCGCCATTCAGGCAAATACTCGCCGATTTCGGAGGTACCCATTGCAGCTGGGTCGGCTCAGGAGCCGGCAGTCCCTGGTCGACGACACTCCTTCAAATGTCCTCGCCAGGTCTCGAGTTAATCCAGTCCAAATCTCGGTCGACGAAAAATCCTCAAATGCCGTCGCCCGGGTTTGATCCTGTATCACCCGGTCGCCAGAGCGGTGTTGTAACCACTACGCTAGCGCGGCTCCCAACCCGTTCTTAATTCTGCATTTGACCTATTGTTTCACTGACCTGAGCCTGCAGAAACTTTATGAAGCTAAAACAGCTAGACTGATAATTGAAGTGAACAAGCCAAGTAGTAGGTAACTTCTGAATTTGTAGTCAAGGGGCTATTTACAACAAATAGTTGTAGCCCCATTCAGTCATAAGTGGCTATTTACAACAAATAGTTGTAGCCCTATTCAGTCATAAGTGGCTGTTTACAACAAATAGTTGTAGCCCCATTCAGTCATAAGTGGCTATTTACAACAAATAGTAGTAGCCCCATTCAGTCATAAGTGGCTTTTACAACAAATAGTAGTAGCCCCATTCAGTCATAAGTGGCTATTTACAACAAATAGTAGTAGCCCCATTCAGTCATAAGTGGCTATGGGAATGCGCCCTTGAGGTGATAGCCCTCAGTTGCTTTTTTCCTAGTGTTCCTTTTGGCATGTTATTTTCTCTTCTGCTTGTTGTGAGAGCTTCTTTGCGCCCAATCTGAGGTTGCCATATAGAGCATCACCACTTGGTGTGATTGGCAGCTTCATGCTCCTAGGATGCTAGATTTATGTCCAGTGCCTTCATGTCTCTCTTGCACACATCTCTGAACCTCGGCTGTGGTCACCCAGATGTTCTTTTGCCATCTGCCAGTTGTTCGTAGAAAATATCTCTGGCGATGCGACCATCTTCCATGCGGCAGACATGACCAAGCAAGCATAGTCTGCTCTGTCTAAGTAGTGTATACATGCTTTGATGGCCATCACGTGAGAGCACCTTGATATTTGTCACTTTGTCCTTCCACGAAATACCAAGGATGTGGTGTAGACACCTTAGATGGAAGGTATTGATCCTTCTTTCTTGTTTAGCATAGGTTGTCCATGTCTCACTGATATACAGAAGCGTGCTGGTGATGCAGGCACAATGTACCACAGCTTTGGTCTTCATTGTGAGTCTGGAGTTTCCCCAAACATGCCTCGTGAGTGTCCCCAAAAACGCACTGTGGGGCAGGCAAAGATGGTTGCAGCTTTGCTGATATTACTATCAATTTCTGTGTCCACAGAGAGTTTGTCATTGAAGGTAGACCCCAGGTATGTGAATTGATACAACACTGTCAATTCATAACTATCAATAATTACAACAAATAATAAGCAGTTAGACACATAATACAATATATAAAGAAAGCAGCAAGTCATGCTTGGGATTCCAGGAAAGAAAGAGCCAAGACTGGATAACACCAGAAACGCTAAACACCATAGCGAAGAGAAAGGAAATGAAAAGGAAGAAAACAGAAGCTAAGTCTCCCAGGTTAAAGGCAATATATAGTGAACAGTACAGTCAGCTGGACAAGGAAGTAAAACGTCAAACCCGTGCTAACAAAAGGACATTTCTGGATGACCTTGCAAGACAGGCAGAAGAGGCAGCACTGAGAAATGAACAAAGCACAGTTTATAAAATAACTAAAGCTATCAGTGGAAAACGAGGTGCAAACAACATAACGTTAGTAAGAGACAAGCAAGGAAATCTCATCACCACAGCACAGGGGCAGGAAACAAGGTGGGCAGAGCACTTCAGAGAAACACTGAATAAAGAACCACCAGAGACTCAGCTGAATGTTCCTGAGGCTGAAAGTGACTTAGACGTAAATACAGACATTCCACGAAAAGAAGAAATTATCACAGCTATCAAAGGGCTAAAAAATGGAAAAGCGCCTGGTCACGACAATCTGAATGCTGAGCTATTCAAGACAGACACTGAACTAGCAGCAGAACTATTAGAACCACTATTTGCACAAGTCTGGGAAACTGAGACAACACCAACAGAGTGGAGTAAAGGAACAATTGTCAAATTGCCCAAGAAGGGCGACCTTGCAGACTGCAACAACTGGAGAGGAATTACCCTCCTCTCAGTTCCCAGCAAAATACTAGGCAGGATAATCATCCAGAGAATTTCAAAAGCAGTTGACCATAAAACTGAGGAAAGAACAAGCGGGCTTCAGAAAGAACAGAAGATGTGCAGATCATATATTTGCCCTCAGGAACATTATAGAGCAGTGCTCAGAATGGCAGAGACAGCTGTACATTAACTTTGTTGATTTTGAAAAGGCTTTCGACAGCATACACAGGGACAGCCTATGGAAAATTCTGAGGGCTTATGGAATTCCCAGCCGCATTGTTTCCATTATAAAAAGCCTCTATTCTAACTTTACGTGCAGTGTTGGATCGAGTAATGTAACTTTCGAAGTGAAAACAGGAGTACGACAGGGATGCCCCTTATCAACAACATTATTTTTGACAGTCATAGATTGGGTGATGCGCCAGACAACAGAGGGCAGTCCAAGAGGAATTAGATGGACAACGTTTTCTACACTGGAAGATTTGGAATATGCAGATGACATTGCACTGCTCGCGCATTCACACCAACACATTCAAGACAAAACTGATAGACTGAATAAGTATGGCCAGCAGGTTGGCCTGAACATCAATCTGAAGAAGACAGAGGTCATGACACTAAATGTGGGCAATCCTGAGCCAATAACAGTAAAGAACCAGAAGTTAAAACAGACAGACACATTTACTTACCTAGGAAGCATAGTAACACCTGACGGCGGAACAAGCAAGGACATTAACAACAGAATGAATAAAGCGAGAACAGCCTTTGCTATTCTCAACAACATTTGGAAGTCTTCCCAGTACAGCACAAACACCAAATTAAGACTGTATGAAAGCTGCGTACTTTCTGTGCTTCTCTATGGTGCGGAATGTTGGAGAGTAACAGAGAAGGAAATGTCGAAACTGTCCTCCTTCCACACAATCTGCCTAAGGAAAATTCTCCGAATCTTTTGGCCAAACACCATCAGCAACCAAGAACTACTTATTCGGAGTAACCAGGAGGACATGCACACCATCATAGCTGGCAGACGCTGGAGTTGGGTTGGCCATGTCCTCAGAAGGGACCCTGATACCATCGCAAGAACAGCTATGCTATGGACCCCCGAGGGAAAGCGAAAGAGAGGCCGACCAAAAACAACTTGGCGGAGAACTGTGGAAGCTGAGATGCAAAGAATGAACCACAGTTGGGGCACTGTACGAAGGATGGCCGCCGACCGAGCAAAGTGGAATCAATTTGTTGCTGCCCTACAAGACGCCACCAGGCGTGATGGCCGCTGACTGCTTTGACGGTTGGCGGTTATGGATCAAAGAAGAAGAAGACACATAATACTGACATAGTTACATACCCTTGTTCCTCCATAAGCTCCTGCATCTCCATACACTTCAGCTCCACCTTTCTCTTCCTTTCATGATCAAGTATTTCTCTGTTTGGCTGTTTATTGAGTCCCTGATCAAGTTTATTTATTTCTTCCTCTGACTTGTAGTCAATTCTATCTTTCTTTGCTTTTACAAAGGCAAGGTTGCGCTGAACATATCCATTTGTGCCACTGCCCCTGGGCGTCTGAAGTCCAATGCCGTTGTACATGATGTGAAAAAACTCTACAATAAGAAAAATACAATTGACGATAAATAAAAAAATAAATGTCAGCTGAGTAATGTTCTTCATTAATAATTCAAGACCTGGAAATATGTAAGAGTTGAATAACATAACAGTAGGCAGTCACTATCTTTTTGGTCAACTATCGATTGATAAGGAGCCCATGTTGATTGGAATGATTAAAAAATATTTCCTTTCCAGGATCTACAATAATATTCAATTGCTGCTGACTGTGTCAAGCTTTCTTACAAGGCATACAAAAGGTATACACCCTTCCTTAATGGAGGATATGGAGAGAGCGTAAAAAGCATTAATTTTTTTCTTTTTAATGCACAGCCTCAGTGCCCATTCATTTTCTCTCAAGCCTCAGTGTGTGTCGCACCTGATTATTTTTGAAACAACTTAAAACAGGGTTGGGGGTTCAGGTTAGTGTTGGTGGCTATTTGTTAATCATTTCAAGTAACTTGAGTAACGTATTGATTGCGAGTTGGCCAACAAGATCATAGATGGCCAGTGTACACTGTTACGTGATTCAAGCCAAGTAAGAATTAATTTTTTAATATCTTTATTGGAAGCCAATGTAATAGTTCAGACAACAGGACCAACACTGTGTATGACCGAGCCCACTAATGGCTGAGTAGCACTGTCTAATACTGTATTCATGATAGTGAAATGCCACACGCCCATAGTACTGTCGGCTGAAATGAATAATAATGGGTCGTGTTCTAAGTCATCCAAATAAGTCACCCACGTCGACATGGTTAGGATTGCGGTTCAACGGTATGATTCTTAAGCCTAAAAGTTACCCCTTATTACGGTATTTCTCATTTTTTAGGCCATGTCGAACATACGGCCCAGTGTTCTTCACTTCAATCGTCACTGGCTCCCACGCAAGTTATGTTAACGTAGGCTAGGTAAGCTAGCTGCAAGTAGCCCAAGTTGGCAGTGCCTGGAATGTTATTTGAAGGTTCACAATTTTACAAGATATGCTACAGAAGAATGCCGTGTTACTAAAGATCAAATGTCTCTAGTGTACTATCTGTAGTTGTTTTTTTTTAAAATCAAGTAACTGCCATTAGGCTGCTGAAATCTGTCGCGGCGGATCCATCACAGTGACACAAACCTAAGTTATCTGTCCTCAACTCAGTAAACGGCTCCTCAAAAATTCATTCAATTCGACATCCCCAAGCCAAAAACGTGACCACCTAAGTAAACTTACATTTTACACACAAATGAGTGAAGATACAATATGTACGTTGCAAAATTACTGGAACTGATTATAACATCGCCCAATGCATTTACTTTGTTGCTAATATCGTTTGCTCATTATCGATAAAAGGAAATGCCAGGTACAACTACATGAGACACCTTTTTTTAATACTACAAAAGCTAAACAAGCGGATGGATTAGTTTATCCATTCTGTTTAGAAACTTCAGTTATTTTTATTCATACAATTTGAGGAAGAAACTCTTATTCTCGATATATACATCCTGTTTAAATAATAAGCTTCATACTTTATAACATAACATCAAGCAAATAAAATTCAATTTGGCAAATACTATAAAATCTGGCAAACAGTACACAAGTGCAAACTGCAATTTATGATTCACTTTCGATACTGTTATCATCACCAAATCATTACAATTTTCTTATGTTCTTTTGAATCGGGAGATGGCAGGTGAGCAACACGAGAGAAATGTCGCATCGCCTCGTCTCCCAGCCTCACAAATCTCAGGAATGTCAGCATCGCAGAATGAACAATCAACGTTAGATCTGGCACAACACGTCTGGTCATTCAGAGATCTTCAGAAAGTTCATGACATGGCATATATACTTATTGATACTGGTTTGCAGGCAGACGAGAGAGGGGATCTCCATATGGCCACAACAAATTATACCGAAGGCCTTCATCTGCTAGACAAGGCTCTGACAGTGAACTGTGAACAGCTTTCGCAGTGTACAACAGACTATATAGATCAGACAAAACTAATGCAGCAGAAAATGTACAAAACAAGACAGCAGATTGCATTTAGACTGCAAACAATTCAAGCAGAACGACCAGATTCATATAGTCAGCAGGCTGTAGCAGAACCAAGCTCACAATCGTCTTGTGAGGAAGTCGTGAAAGATCCTCCCAGCCTGCCGCTTTCTTACGAAGATAATGAACTGACAATATTGGGAGAGTGTCTCATGAAGAGAGAAATTAGTAGTTCGAACCTTGCAAATGCTGAAGAACTGTTTAGTGTTGATGGTGTGCGAATATTCTACATTACTTCAGAAGGTCATGTTAGCACTCCTACTTGCCCAACATCATTGCACATCATTAGATTTATGAATGAGCCGCAGACACAGGGACCGAATGGTGAAAAGGCTCCAGTTTTCTTACATGTCGGAGACTGGGTATATCCATTGATTCCAGGTGCATCATCCGCACTGCATGCAAACTATGGAGCTTATATTTTTCCTGATATGACAGAGTCTCAGTCAGGAGCTGCTGTGGGGTTAATGATTCCAGAGACAATAACATTGGAAGAGAGACAGAGGTTTGAGGACATTATCAGATCTTCTACTCTGTTTGGAGAACAGTCACCAGAACCTAGCCCTTCAGAGGAAATACCACTGACTCCAGGAGCAGATACAGTTACCACCAAAAAATCTGGAAAGCAAGTGGAAGAGTTGCCACCAGATACAGCTGATACAATCTCTAAAGGAATACTGGCAACTGCTGAATGGATTGCACAGGGTATCAGGAAAGGAGCAGAAAAAACAGGAAAACTTATCAGGGGAGAATCAGAGAAATATCAGCAGAAGTACAAACCATCAGAACAAGGGCACAAGATAGACCCAAATGTCCAGAAAGGTGTTATATATGCAAGAGAAGCTACACACACATCTGTGAAAGTTACAGGATACGTAGTGAACAAATTGGGAGCTGTGACTGTAGCAATAGCGAAGGAGTTGGCTCCCCCTCTAAGAAAAGTAGGCACAACGATTCTTCCCCAGTCCATGAGTCGTCCGAGCTCTCAGGGTAAGTCCACCATTGATGGAGTTATTGAGGTGGCAGCGAGTGGAGTGAAAGGAGTTAGTACAGTCTACGTGGAACTGGAAGCTGCAGCCAACTCGCTGGGGAGATGTTTAGCAGATGAGACAGTACACGTTGTCACACATACCTATGGAGAAGAAGCTGGCTGCCTGACCGAGAACATGATGTGTACAACAGGTAACATATTAATGACCGCACACAACGTCAATAACCTGGGCGTAAAGGCCATAGCAAAGCGAGCAGCCAAGGAAACTGGCAAAGCTGTTATAAATGATTTGAATGATAGCAGTACAGAGGAAGATTACTCTGCTCAGTCTGGATCCTCTGGTGTGAATTGAGGCAAGACCAGTTTTATTTATAATCTCACTAACAAAATCACACACCACTTCCCCTTACCAATGCAGGCCAAAAAGATAATTAGTAAAAGTTCTGCTTTGCTGAATTATTCACATAAATTATTGTCAGAATTATTGAACATTCGACAGTCAAATAAAATGTGTAAATAGGCGCTTTACTCAAATCAGATATATAACCCCAGGTTTTTCCACATTTATCCAGATTAAGTTCAGTAGCTTGTTCAGAAAATTCTTTGTTATCTCATCATCATAACACATGGCAAACACTGTACTTATTCCAATCCTGGAAACACCGTCTGTCTTCTCCAGTTATCTTTATTGAAATTGGAGTTTTATCTCAGCACTTCTTTTTCCATTTCCCTTCAGGTTTACTATTCCATATGTGTCAGTTTGCATTTATGCCTGCTGTTTATTTTCATGTGTTCAGTGCCAGCTGGTTGATTTATAAAAGTGGTGTCTTTTCATATATCTCGAAATTATATTGGTAATAATTTTTCAGCTTAGCACATGCACCATTTAATTATAGGAAACTATACTCAGAACTTGATTTGATGTTTGGTCCATGCACTGGAAAACTAGTGTAATTATGCATAGGATGCCTTGTTCAACCCTATGTGGGTTATAATTAGGGTATAAAGTGTTTTTATTCTATATAGCATATTTACATTGAATGCATGTTTCTTTCTGTGTTGGTTCTTCCAGACTGCAGTTTGTTTGTTGTGACGTTGCTTAATGCCTGTAGTGTTCATAGCGTATGCCCCCTTCCGTGTTCCTAGGCTATACCTTGTTGCATTTTGATGGTTTTGTTTTCCTCATCTTCATGCGGTGCCCCTACTCTGGTTTAAGCTTTGCATATCCGTCTCATTATTGTTGGCCTCTCTTTCGCCTTCATTCTTGGGTCCATAGCATAGAAGTTGTTGTGATTGTATGGGGGACTTCCCTGACAACATCGCCAACCCAATTCCAGCGTCTGCCCGCTATGATGGTGTGCATATGTTCTTGATTGCTCCGAGTAAGAAATTCTTGGTTGGTGATGGTATTCAGCCAAAACATCTGGAGAATTTTGCTAAGGCAGGTTGTATGGAGAGAAGACAATTTGGACATTTCCCTTTCTGTTACTCTCCAGCATTCCGCAACATACAGAACTACAGAAAGTACGAATGTCTCACACAATCATCAGGCAGGTATAAAGACCCCTTTACATCTTTGACATTGGGGGGGGGAGGGGGGGGGGGCGAGGGGGGGGGGGGGGGGGGGGGGGGGGGGGGGGGGCGCATACCCACATGGAAAAAAAACCCGAAAGTATTATCCTTCTGTTTTTTTTTTTTTCTCGCCTGTACCAGGTATTGAACCCATTCACCTTAGTTGTAGTTTTCAAAATATCTATTTCCTGAAGATCTTATCATCCATTCTACCAACTGGAGAAAGTAACAATATTGTATATACATTTATTAGTATTATTCTGAATTCTATTGCCGTTGTTCCAAAGTCAGCACGTTGCCTTTTTTTTCCGCAGTTTTGCCCAGTCTTTTAAGTTCTTATCCTTTCAGACCCTGCTGTTTCAGTAGATATTTTGTATAAGGTGTAATTTTGTACTGAAATATGGAGAAAAAAAAACAACAACCAAGAAGTTACGGGCTTTCATAAATTGGTTGCTCAAAAAAGAACATAAGAATTAAAATAATACGCCAGGAGCATCAATGTAAAACTGAAAACAAGAACCAGACAAATGTCACTGAAACAAGAGACGAAAATAAGACGCTGGCAACCGTTGGGACACACACTGAGAACGTGCCGATAGCATTACAAGGCCCTTATTCTGGAATCCAAGCAGGGAGAGAAGTAGGGGGAGACAGCAAAACTCACGCAGAAAACTGAAGACAGAAATAAAAGGGATGAGGAAGGTATGGGACAGGAAGACTTGGCATATGTTTGTTGAAGGCCTGTGCTCCGCCGGGAGCTAAAAGGCAATGGGGATTATTATTATTTTATACTGTCATATACGAGTTATTGTTCTTAGAATGTTTCAGTCCATGTTGTGATACGCTTTGCAGACGTGAAAAAAATGCAACCATCTTTAAGTAGAAAGTTGGAAGTGTACAACTGTGTATATAAGAACGTTTAAAATGTTTATTGTGGGTGTGTAAAAAACAAATAAGAGATGGGGAAGATAAATTGTTGAATTACATAATATTTGGAATTCGGGCGAAATATTTCTGTGTTGGTATTTGTGCTATTTTTTTTTTTTTTAAATTTCATTTATCGACAGTGTTTAAAAACTATGTATACAAACTTGGAATGCTGATAACCCAGCTATCATTTGAGATAGAATTATGACATTTTCACATTTAAAGTCACAAATGTTCAAAGTGTCAACGACCTGCAACAATACATTGTTCACAGCAATGAACAACTGACTACCATTCTGTATTATTACTAAATCAATAGTGAGACATGTAGTTTTAATTTGATGTCTCAGGTCTATCACTGTGCATGTTTTGAGATGAGCACAACCTTCTATTTAAAAACAAAAACAAAACTACTTCACGAGTAAAAATCGAATGGCATTATTCCGCTCTATTCTTGCAAAATGTTATGTTAAGTTATGTGTGAGTTGCAAAGAATGAACCAGAGTTGGGGCACTGTACAAAGGATGGCCGCCGACCGAGCAAAGTTGAATCAATTTGCTGCTGCCCTACAAGACGCCACCAGGCGTGGCTGCTTTGACGGTTGGCGGCTATGGATCAAAGAAGAAGAAGAAGATGTGTGAGTTATATGCATTCGAAGTATGTATACATAATTTTGAAACACCCTGTATATCTCATAGTCTTTCAAAATTTGTTGCTAAAAATCAGTTTTTTGTTTGTTTTTTAAACAGGCGTCTGGTTTTATCTCTGTGTAAATACGCATTTTAAATGTAATTAACCATGTTCAGCATGCACGTATTATTGAGTCCCAAAGAATAGTATTACTGTGCCCTGCCATGCATGTCATACACGGCGATAAAGAAGGATTGGGCACAGGGCGGTAGAAACTTAAAGAAAAAAAAAAAAAGCGGTTAATTCAGATCACTCAACTCGGTCATCCAAGATGTAAGACGGCCCCCTGTCAAGGGGGTTATGACTAAGTCCAGAGAAGGCTAAGAGTCTGGGCTATTACTTACTTATGTTCTTATATAAAAAAAATCTCCAGATTTAGCACCTTGAATGTTCGAACGCTACGGGACCATGGTAAAACTGCACATGTGGCAACAAAAATGGCAACTACTCTAAAATTGGCATCCTGGAGACTCCGTGAAACGAGATGAAAAGAAATAGAACGGAAAAAACTGGACACATGAGAAATGGTACTGTCGTTAGGACATGAGGGAAAGAAATAGCCTACGCCATAGTGAACGTGTGGCTCTAATCCTTTCGAAGAAAGCGTAGAACACACAGTTTGAATGATAAGGAATATGACCCAGACTAATATATAAAACATTCAAAACTGCCAAGAGGAAAATACAAATGAGCATTATCCAATGTCATACACCAACTAATGACAACGACAAATCCTTAAACAAAAATGTACACTAGACTACAGAATATCTTGGATTAAAAAAAAAAGAGAAGTAACGACATTGTTTTGATGGTTGACTGTCACAGTTAAAACTATCACGTGACACATTTTTTTTTTTTCTTAACCAGCGGCACTTGGGCTTTCAGCCCTTCGGCCCAATGACATGTCATTGCGAGGCTGGGGAACCTGAGGACTTTCCTTACAACCCGGTCAGGAGGTTCGCTCCTTCCCATCCACAGAGGGTTTGTCACAGGAGCCGTTCAGGCTATTCAGTCAAATTTCCGGACGTAAACATTTCTTCAAACGCCGACGCCCGGGTTTGAACCATGAACACCTGGTCGCCAGTACAACGCCGAAGTACACCAGCGTTTTCTCAGTCAATTATAAAGGTGACACATAGATGAAAATACTATATTACTGGCCAATAAGACAATCTGCCTTGATTACTACACTTGAACGTCAAAGGGCAATTTAACACCATTTGGTCTACCGTGAGATCCCACGGGAAGTGTGCGAGGTTTTAAGAGACAGCGCCAGGGAAACAGTTTAATGTGGGGTGTCTCCGAAATCAAGAAACATTAAACATAATAAAGTACCAAGTGTCCTTCAAAGTATAATTAAGCGATGAAGCAGTTTTTCACCTTAATGGTTCACTCTACAGACATAATGCACGATATTGAAAACCCATCTCATTGTAACATCACTGGCAATGAAGAGGCTGTCAGATTGGCAAAGGAAGGTGGAAAGCTACCTCAACCTGATGCAAGCATAACTTTCAAGGAGGCAAAGAGTTTTATCAGAATCAGATACAGAAACAAATGGGATGCAGAGCATCCAGGTCACACACAAAATGATGCATACTACGAGCTCAACAGATGAGAACAAGTAGTAATCTTCAGACTCCGCAGTGGCCACAACAGATTGCCATACCATCTATTCAACAAGCTAAAGATAGGAACTATCGATGAGTGTAACTGTGGCACTGTGAAAATGGCTGCTGAACATCTGCTTCAAAGATGCCCCATATATGCGAAACAGAGAAGGCGCATGTGACCGATACCAGTACCATTCGTGGAAAAGCTGTACGGAGATTCAAATAGCCTCAAACTGACCACTGCTTCCTTTGAAAACATTCAAGTAGTCGTCTGAGAGTGGACGAAGAAGAAGAAGAAAACCCACGCTGCGTAACAAAAGGACACTGTGCAAAATGATCCACTAATTATGGTATGGGCCACTTTTTGGGGAGTAAGGTTAATTGGTCCATATTTCTTTCCCAAAACTGTAAGAGGTGAAACCTACCTTCATATGCTGCAAACATTTCTAGTGCCTCAATTGGGTGGTATCCGTTGTCAGAACGTGCAGCTATGTTGTTCCAGCAAGATGGGACTCCACCACATTTTGCAAGTAGAGTCTGGAAGTTTTTGCAAGAAACATTTCCAGGCAAATGGATTGGATGACGTGGGCCCGTTTAATGGCCACCTAGATCTCCAGATCTAACTCCTTTGGATTATTTCTTCAAATCAGGTGTTTATGTCAGCCGACCCAGAACGCTAGATGGTCTAAAGAAGGCTATCACATTAGAAGTTGCAAACATCAGAGACAATGTTACTTAACTTAGGAGTGTTCAAAGGTCGTCCGTCATCCAAGTAAGAAAGTGTTTAGAGGAAAATGCCTGCTGTTTCGAACATTTTTTTTTTTTTTAAAATATAATAATTGCCGATGGGACTTGACTTTTGGTCCACCCTGTATATATGGAATGAGATATGGGGAAATGTTCTTAGAAACAGTTAATGCCAGCACAAAGCAGGGATAACATTAAGGTAGTCCCATAGCAGATTCTGCCGTAGGGGAGTGAAGTGTTAGAGACTTCACTATACTAAGTCCAGCATCGAGAGGTGGGGAGACCAGGTCACTTCATCGCTGCCTTTTCCTTCCCTAACTCAAAGTCAGGTACCCATTTACAGCTGGGTAGACTGGAGCATGTCGGTACTGTGATTCGAACCCGGCCGCGAGAGACCAGCGCTCTAACCACTCTGTCAATCGGAGGCTCAGGGATAACATAAGCCATCGATAAGATAAAGGAAAGAAAAAAAATAAGAACTCAAATTTAAGTGGGAGCTAAAACTAAAAGTCCTAGAGCTACAGCTCATAAGACATAGAAGCAAAGAAATAAGAAGCAAAATCAGAAGAGAAATTACATTGATGATTTGACAAGAGAGGCAGATGGAGCTATAACCAAAGGAAAAATGAAGCACCTGTACAACAGTAATAAGAACCTATAGGGGATTAAAAAAAAACAATTAAATGCGTTATCAAGGACAAGTGTACAAAATAAAACTGCTCAGCAACACAAAAAAGCAAGTGAAGAGATGGACGGGGCATCTTAAGGAACTTCTAAACAGACTAGTTGCAACAAGATTCCCCAGACATCCTGTCACAGGTTGCCCCCCCCCCCCCCCCACCCTTTCCCTTCTCTGCAGTAGTTGTCCAACAGTGGCCAAAACTCAAGAGTATCTAATGTGGGTCTTCAAAGGTGTCTACCTTCGCACAAGATTACTCTTGGCAGAGCTGTAGATAGAAGGATAATGATGCTTCTACCTCGAGGAGTTGTCCGTGTGCAATGAAGATATTCCTTAAAACCAAAACCAAACTACCTCGAGGGAGTCTTCACGAGATATTTCAGAAGTCAAGAACAATGCTGAATTAGTCTAAGCACGTTAACTTTTTATCTGACCCGCCGCCTTTTGTGAAGATGAGTTGTATGATTTAGCTCGTTCAAGCCCCCAGCTGATTTAATTCAGCGAAATTCCTCTTATTATTATTATAGTTGTTTTTAATGGCTCTTCAGATGTAGATATAACTATACATATGATTATATACTGGAGGTTCTGGATCATACATATGCCTTTCTCTGTGTAATGATTCAAAATTCGAACTATGTGGTGTTAAGTCGGCCGGCTTGATGCTGAGGTCAGCATCACGCCGGCCGCCTTAACCGTTCCAGAGTTGCTCTGGTACCCAGTTAAAACAAGGGTCGGCCGTGACGGGTTGTGTGCGGTGCATCACACATACCTTGTACACATACACAGAAATTGATAGCCTCATTAACAAAGCTGCAGCTACCGTGCCGGCCTCCCATCACGTGTTTGGGGAAACGCCAAACTCACGACGACCAAAGCTGCGATATATAACGCCTGTATCACCAGCTTACTTCTATATGGCAGTGAGAAATATGTAAAAATGGAAGAAATACTCGACAAAAATATGTGGCAGCTATAAGGAATATTTAAAGAAATGTTTGACACATGGAAGACATTTTTGACAGCTGCAAGAATTATTTGCAGTACTTGACAACAGGAAAAAAATATTTAATGACCGGTTTGGAAAACTGCAAGTAATATTTAAAGAAATATTTACAGAAGTCTTTGACAGCTACAATAAATATTGGGCGGGGCAAGAGCGGCCTTTTTTGGTCTGGACGGCATCTGGGGGTCCTCTCTGTGCAGCACGAGCGCAGGATTAGGATTGTATCAGAGCTGTGTGCTTTCTGTGCTTCTCTGTGGCGCGGAGAGCTGGAGAGTTACAGAGAGGGAAATGTCGAAATTGTCCTCTTTTCACACAACATGCCTGGGAAAAATTCTCCTAATTTTTTGGCCGAGTGCCATCGCCGGCCGAGATCTGCTTACTCGGAGCAGGCAAGAGGACATGCACACCATCATAGCTGGCAGACGCCAGAGCTGGGTTGGCCATGTCCTCAGAAGAGACCCCGATGCCATCACAAGATAAAGAGGGGCCGACCGGGGACAACTTGGCGGAGGGCTGTGGAGGCTGGGATGCAGGGGGTGAACCAGAGTTGGGGCACTGTGCGGGGGGTGGCCGCCGACCGAGCAAAGTGGAATCAATTTGTTGTTGCCCTACAAGACGCCACCAGGCGTAATGGCCACTGACTGCTTTGACGGTCGGCGGCTAAGGATCAAAGAAGAAGAACAGGATTAGCCATTTGCTGGAATATTTGACAAAGGCTAGAATTATTTAATGAAATCTTTACACTTACAAGAACCAACTGAAGAAATATTTGACAACTGGAAGAACCTTTGAAGAAATATTTGACAAGTGGAAGAACCATTTGCATAAATATTTGACAACTGTAAGAAATATTTGACAACTGGAAAAACATTTGCATAAATATTTGACACATGCAAGAAACATTTAAAGAAATATTTGACAAGTGGAAGAAACATTTGCCTAAATATTTGACAACTGGAAAGAAATATTTGACAAGTGGAAAATAAATTTGAAGAAATATTTGACACCTGGAAAAAACATTTGCATAGATATTTTACACCTTGAAAAAAAGAAATATTTGACAACTGGAAAAAAATATTTGCATAAATATTTGACACATGCAAGAAACATTTGAAAAAAATATCTGATAACTGGCAAAAACGTTTGTATAAATATTTGACACATGCAAGAAACATCTGAAGAAATATTTGACAAGTGGAAGAAACATTTGCATAAATATTTGACAACTGTAAGAAATAGTTGACCACTGGAAAAACATTTGAAGAAATACTTGACAAGTGCAATCAACATTTGCATAAATATTTGACAACTGTAAGAAATATTTGACAAGCGGGAAAAAATATTTGCATAAATATTTGACACATGCAAGAAACATTTGAAGAAATATCTGACAACTGGCAAAAACGTTTGTATAAATATTTGACACATGCAAGAAACATTTGAAGAAATATTTGACAAGTGGGAAAAAAAAAATTTGCATAGATATTTGACACATGCAAGAAACATTTGAAGAAATATCTGACAACTGGCAAAAACGTTTGCATAAATATTTCTTCTTCCCCGTTCGCCCTGAAAAGGACGGTGGTTGCGTTGTGTCTGTCTATGCCGTAGCTGCGACATCTGCACCCCTCGGTCGACACATCCGACTTCAGCACGGCATTTTTTGGACCGGGTTTGCCTTCCCTCTTCGATCCGTACTTGCTCAGTCAGACTGCACTGTTGCAGACTGCTTCCAGGACCACCACGTGGAGGTGGAGTACGGTCTTGGTCAGCTGTGGTTTGCTGACCCTGATGCAAGCAGTCAAGCTATGGGTCGCTGACTGCATTATCTATTGCTGCATCTTTGGGTCCCGCATAAATATTTGACACATGCAAGAAACATTTGAAGAAATATTTGACAAGTAGAGAAAAAAAATTTGCATAAATATTTGACACATGCAAGAAACATTTGACACATGCAAGAAATAATCAAAGAAATATTTGGCCCTTGCAAAAATAAAAAAAATTATAAACAGGTTAATAAATATTTACCTACAGGTTGGAACATTTGAGCAGGACTGGGAGAAAATTTTGGGGCCATCTTTGCTGATTGGAAGAAAAGTTGTCATTAAAGTTTGACAACTGCTGGTCAAAAAAGTAGATAACCGTTTGATAACTGAAACAAATACTTAGTCACACTTGACTGAACAGGTAAAAAGTTTGGTCACAAGTTTTATTTTGAAGAAAAATTTGACAATCGGAAATTAACGTTTCAAGAAATATTTGACAAATGGAAAAAACATTTGAAGAAAAATTTGAACACTGAAAAAACATTTGAAGAAATATTTGACAAGTGGAAGAAACATTTGCATAAATATTTGACAACTGTAAGAAATATTTGCCAAGTGGAAAAAACATTTGAAGAAATATTTGCCAAGTGGAAAAAAAACATTTGAAGAAACATTTGCATAAATATTTGACAACTGGCAAAACGTTTGAAGAAATATTTGACAACTGGAAAAACATTTGAAGAAATATTTGACAAGTAGAAAACAAATTTGTAAGACACCATTTGCAAGAAATAATCAAACTGTAAGGAAATATTTGCCCCTGCAAGTAATAAAAAAAAATTATTGAATAAATATTTAACTGGACTGAAGAAATATTTGACAAGTGAGCTGGGACATAAAAATTTTGAAGAAAAAATATTTGCTAACTGGAAAAAATTTGAAGAAATATTTGACAATTGCTGGGCAAGAAACAGTATGCATAAATATTTGACAACTGAAAAAAGAAATATTTAGTCAACACTTGATGAACAAAAAATGTTTTGAAGAAGTTTTATTTTGACAAGTGGAAGAACCATTTGCATAAATATTTGACAACTGTAAGAAATATTTGACAAGTGTAAAAAAAAATTTGAAGAAATATTTGATAACTGGAAAAACATTTGAAGAAATATTTGACAAGTGGAAGAAACATTTACATAAATATTTGACAACTGTGAAAAAATATATGACCACTGGAAAAACATTTGGAAAAATATTTGACAAGTGGAAGAAACATTTGCATAAAAATTTGACAATTGTAAGAAATATTTGCCAAGTGGAAATAAAAAACATTTGAAGAAATATTTGCCAAGTGGAAAAAAAACATTTGAAGAAATATTTGACAAGTGGAAGAAACATTTGCATAAATATTTGACAACTGGCAAAACGTTTGAAGAAATATTTGACAACTGGAAAAACATTTGAAGAAATATTTGACAAGTGCAATCAACATTTGCATAAATATTTGACAACAAGAAATATTTGACAAGTGGAAAAAAATTTGAACAAATATTTGACAAGTGGAAGAAATATTTGCATAAACATGTGACAGGTGGAAAAAAATTTGAAGAAATATTTGACAAGTGGAAGAAACATTTGCATAAATATTTGACAACTGTAAAAAATATTTGACAAGCGGGAACAAATTTTAAGAAATATTTGACAACTAGAAGAAATTTTTGACAGCTGCGTAAATATAATGGATATTTATTTGCATTTTGTCATATACTGTTTACTTACAGGTTGACTTAATTAGTCGTTCCATCACCTGTCTTGGGAGAACTAATACTGGATGTGCTGTTGAAGAGGTTGTGGAAGAGAGAGCGCCAGACTACAGACAAGCTATCCCTATCGGTTGTGTACAGTCCAAATCCTTTCCAAGGAATTCAGTGACAGGAGGGGAAAATAATTTAATGAAATAGTTTTTGACAACTGGGAAAAAAATAATTTGTCACTTGAAAATATTTCCCGGTTGGACACATGCAGAGACTAGAAACAATTACGTGCACGTGCAATAAACAATTTGACATCTGCTGCAAGATTACTTATTTGCACTACCTTGTCAACCGTACTGACAATTCAGAAACAATAAAATATTTAGTACGCTAAAGTTTGGAAACGATTGCAAGAAACAACATATAAGAATGGGTCCGATTCTGACCAAAGCACATGTACCCCGTTTTTGACAGCGATATACTAGTTACCATGCACGGAGGTTGTTCGAACCTTTGAAAGAAGGAATGATTCCCACTTTATACAATTTCTACTAGAGTCTCTTAGAAAATTTTGAGCTTGTCTGCAATGACCTGAACTTTGCTGCTGGGGACCTAGAAAAATTTTCACTTGGGTCTAATAAGTTTGATATGGGCAGCGCATCCAATCAATGCAGCTACGATAGTGTAGAAAAGACACGTTTTAACTATTTGAATGACGGTATTCGGGCTGCTGTGAATGTTTGCTTTGTGTGTATGTGTGTGTATGTGTGTGTCTGTGGTGGGAAATGCAAAGGTATTTAGCAGGGTAGAGGACAGGTTGAGCCAGATCTCATGCTATGAAAGTCTTTATCAAACCCTGATTAACTCTTTAAGTCCCAATCGACTTTATAAAGGCTCAGGGTTTAGACACATTTGACCCATTATTTTACTTAAAACAAATTGTTAGTTGGTCTGCACTAGTTCAAATTGGTCAAGTATAATTATCTGGTCACGGACTTGAGACATGATTGGTTCACATCAAAAGTCATACTCCCTAAGAAGTGTAGGCCTACAGAAGATAAAGGCCGAAACACTTGTCCGACGGGGTGACTATTTCTGATAATCAGATTGCCTCTGTTGTAACGCTCTGTATAAAGTTTCCTATCATATCTAATTTACATTCGATTAAATTCTTACTGTTCAGTAATATAAACAAATTTTGAAAAAGGTGTTGGCGGGGTTAAGATGTACGTCACATAAGAGGGGAAAATAAGGGGTGGGGTGGGCGGGATATGGATTTATGTGACAAAGGTAAAAATGTGAAAAGGGGGGGGGGGGGGGTTAAAATTGCCTGACATCGTATATAGACGACCCTACACCTATTTTCTTTTTTTTTCTTTTTAAACCTATGAAAAGACTTTGAACAGATGTCAGAGGACAAGAAAAGTTGGCGTGAACTTGTGTTGTTGTTGAACTAGGGCAGTTGTGCGTTTTGCTCTTTTGCAGCCAATACCAAACTGAAGTCTCCTTGGAGAAATGAATGAACTGTCGATATTTGTAAATTATTACTGAGTTGGACTCGAGAGAAAAACTGAATAACCTATCTTTCTTTGTTAATTTTCAGTGAATTGGACTAGACAGCTGGAGGGAATAAACAGCTCTCTAGCCCAATTCACTCTAAATTACAAAGATTGATAGTTTATTCATTTTTGCTCTCAAGTCAATTCACTAAAAATTTACAAAGATCGATAATTTATTCACTCCAGCTCTCGAGTCCAATTTACTACAAATTTACAAAGATTGATAGCCTATTCCTTCCTGCTTGTATGTATACAAGGGTGTCCCTAAAGTCCTTGTGCAACTTTAAACTTTAATTAACTTTGGATGTGAACAAAACAGAAGCACACTATAAACAGCATTTAAAAGCGGGATTTAAAAACATTGTAGTGTTATAAATTTTTAGTTTCTTTAAAAAAATATTTTTAGATCCTGTAACTCAGAGCGAGCGGCATCATCCTCCTGTGGGACGCGGGGTGGGGAAGTTCCAGTAGTCAGGGGGTGGTTGAGGATTGGTCAGACTAAATTAAATAATATTACCGTATTGGCCCAAATATAGTTCGATTTGTTTTCTTTTCTAAGAATGTCCTTCCGAAGACTGTACTCGTGTTATATGTGCAGCCTAACATTTTTCATTGAAAAACAGCAGTTTCCTACAGAGGTTTATTTTCTAGCATGCGGGGACTGTACTGGCTGGAAATACTGCACGCGTCTAATTGCGGAGCTATCATGAAAGGCATCAAAGAAGAAGTCTGGGACTCGATAAAAGCAGCGGCTGGGGGGACTTTTTCAGGCCATAAATCGTGGATTCCTCAGCAACGAAAGAATGAGGTGGTAAGAAAAGGATGTGTATTTTCTAACTTGACCTTCAGGACTTAGTATCAAACCTCAGAAATGAGGTCGGAAAGTGTTTTTTTTTTCAAGAAGAGACATGGTCAGCTAAGAATCCGTATCCATTCCGCTGCAGACTAGTACTCGATGGTTTATTCTGCAGCCTAACATTCTGTCATGAAAAAAACAGCAGACCTCCAGGACGACCAGAGTGCATGGGAGGTTTTTTGAAGGACCGGGGTTGGCCAACGGAGAAGACAGCTGAAGACAGCTGGTCTGGCGCTATCCAAACCTCTACACCTCACGGTAGAAGGGGAACGACTAAGTAAGTAAGTAAGTCTAATAAACAATGAAGGTCAAAACGAAGCATGAGAGTGAGGATGTGCACCCTTCAGGATAGTGCAATTCGATTCCGCAGCTAGGCGGTGGTGCCATTCAGAAGGTCCTGGGTTTGATTCTGGTAAGTCTGTCATGCCTGTAGTTTTTCTGTTGTCTAGTTTTCATAATTTAATTCTACGCAGGGAATGCATCAGTTTTACTAATAGTAATTACTAAATAAGCATTGTACATTTTGATACAGATTTGCCGTACAGTATACTGACTATGGCTGTTCAGTCCACTATATTACCATCTTTAAATTTCTGCCCGGGGCTCCTCGCGATGTAGTTGCACCACTGGTTCTCAATCTATAAAACCAAAGACTTATCTACAAAAGTGTATTATTATACAGTTTATTAATTCATATTAAATAACTACTAATATACATTATGACAACAACACTATTGGGCTATTTCAAAACTGTTGCTGCTGGTGCTAAATTAGCAGCTGCTTTATTCTTCCATTTTATGGCTTTTCTTATGTATTACCAGGAAATGGGAAAACAAGGGGGGGGGGGGGGGGGAGGATGTATTCAGAGAGCCAAGGGGGCAATGACCCGAAACAGTTTCAGAAACATTGCTGTAATTGAAAATGGCGACAGTAGAAGAAAAGGTTAACTGTATTGTGTTAAAGCTTGATCAATTATGTTTTAAAATGCCGTTTACAGTGTGGCGTGATAAATTATGTTTTAAAATGCTGTTTACAGTGTGGCTTGATAAATTATGTTTTTTTAAATGCCGTTTACAGTGTGGCTTGATAAATTATGTTTTTAAATGCCGTTTACAGTGTGGCGTGATAAATTATGTTTTAAAATGCTGTTTACAGTGTGGCTTGATAAATTGTTTTTTTAAAATGCCGTTTACAGTGTGGCTTGATAAATTATGTTTTTTTAAATGCCGTTTACAGTGTGGTTTGATAAATTGTTTTTAAATGCCGTTTACAATGTGGCTTGATAAATTATCTTTTAAAATGCCGTTTACAGTGTGGTCTGATAAATTATGTTTTTAAATGCCGTTTACAGTGTGGCTTGATAAATTATGTTTTAAAATGCTCTTTACAGTGTGGCTTGATAAATTATGTTTTTTAAATGCCGTTTACAGTGTGGCTTGATAAATTATGTTTTTAAATGCCGTTTACGGTGTACTTCTATCATTTGTACTTCCAACGTTATTAAGGTTGAAAGTTGCGCCAGGACTTTAGAGACACCCATGTATAATACAAAGTGATTTTTTTGGTTCCGTATACAAACTGTCATTTCTACTGTAAGATGTGTGCACAAGTAGCAAGTAATCAGTTTTTAATCCAAAGACCGGACAACATTTGGGAATACTAAAAAATTATAACCATGATAACATTGCAGACAATAACACTCCTAACAATAGTAAAGTTGGGAGCCGCGCTGGTGTAATGGCTTCGGCGTTGTACTGGCGACCAGGTGTTCATGGTTCAAACCCGGGTGTCGGCGTTTGAAGAAATGTTTACGGCCGGAAATTTGACTGAATAGCCTGAACGGCTCCTGTGATAAACCCTCTGTGGATGGGAAGGAGCGAAGCTCCTGACCGGGTTGGAAGGAAAGTCTTCAGGTTCCCCAGCCTCGTAATGACATGTCATTGGGCCGAAGGGCTGAAAGCCCAAGTGCCGCTGGTTAAAAAAAAAAAATAGTAAAGTTCATTTATTATCATCATCAACTTTCATCTTCCTATGCAGCACAAGTCCTAACCCCATCAGTCCACGCCTTTCTGTTCTCTGCCATCTGTATAAGGTCTGTCCATTCCTATTCTCTCCTCCCTCTTTGGTGGTCTCCTTCTATTTCTCTTACCCTGGGGGTTTAAGAACAGGGGCTGCCTTGCAATGCTATCAAGTGGCTTTCTCCAGGTATGACATATCGAAAAAGAACAAATTCTCCTCATCTCATGTTCTACTGGTATTTTCCTAGGTCTTTCCATCTGTTCCCCATGAGTGGTTGGCCAGATGTAACTGTATTACCTAGAAAAGCCTATGAACCCAGACTTACGGTGTGTGTTAAATCTACAACAACACCCATCGTAACAGTGGGGGCTCGTCCGGGATACAGAAATTCAGCACAGGACACTGTCACAGGAACATGCACGTGTCATCAAACAATAAGTTGAGTACACCTGCAACACAATTTATTTCACCGACACACGTGATGACATCAACAGTACATTTATAGCAAATACAGTTACCTCTGGCCGATCAACACAGACCAGAAAAACTATGGGTGGTGCATATCCACATATGCACCCATGCCCATATTCAAAATTCTCTCAGCTCTCATAACATTAGAGTACTTGACCCAAATCTTCTTCACAAAAATGCCTGAATCACACACAAACGGCTGCTGTCAACAAAATTCACAACTCTATCTGGAAACATATCTCTACACTTCTGAATCTCTTAGCTGACTCCTCAACACTATATATCTCAGCCGGACTCACTGTCAGTTCAGTCACTCACATCTAAAACACGGGAGCAGTTAACAGGTCTCTCCCTGCCAAATATCTCGCATAAATCGTTCACACAAGTGAACACAACAAAATGAAATGCTCACTACAGTAAAAAAAACCTACACCTTCGTATTTCCTACCCACACTCTTTCCAGTTACTACTGTTCCACAATAAATAGCAAACGGCCTTGACAACACTACTACTAGTAACACTGATGACAAGAATAATAAATTTTCTTCTTTCAACTCCAAAAGGAGCATAGGCCTTCAACAAACGTATGCGAAGTCTTCCAATCCTGTGCTATCGGACCATCAGTTCAAGGTCTTTCTGTGGCTTCTTCATCCCTGTCTCCAGTTCTCTTTTCAATGTGCTCATTGGTCTTCTTCTACCTCTCTTACCCTGGGGATTACAGAACAGGGATTGTGTGGTAATTCATAACCCTCCACCCCCAAAGGAGCATAGGCCTTCAACAAACACATGCCAAGTCCTCCTGTCACGTGCCATCATCTCAAGTTCTTTCCACGTTCTCATCATTTTCACCTCTGTTTCCAGCTCTCTTCTCCATGTGCTTCTTGGTCTACCTCTGCTTCTCTTGCCCTGGGGGTTCCAGAACAAGGACTGCCTTGTAATGCTATCAACATGTTTCCTCAGTGTGTGTCCTATCCATCGCCTTCTTCTCATCTCTTTTTCCACTGGCACTTGTCTAGTTCTTGTCATCAGTTCCACGTTGGTAACCTTGTCATACCATTTTAATCCCTCTATTCTACGCAAGCACCCATTTATGAAAGTCTGTAGCTTTTTGGTAGTTGTCTTTGTTGTTCTCCATATCTCAGAGCCATACAATATGACCGACTCCTCATTTGAGTTAAAGATCCTTATTTTCGTGTTGGATCCGATGAACCACCAGCCCTTTACACCACTCGTTCTGGCCGTACAGTGACACCCCCCAGCCGATACAGACAGTGACATATATACTCACACTGAACATTACACATACTTATCCTTTCTCACATGAAACATTTCGTTGGAAATGTTTGCACACATTTTTTTTTTCAAAGAAGGGGGGATGTAATATAATACATTAAAATACGAAACCACACATTGTAATATAATACGAAACTTCACATGTACGAGTATTCTGTAAGTAAAGATGGCTGTAAACTGAACACGCTTTTACTGTGTGCCTTCTGAAATATGTATGTGTCTGTGAAGAGGACGTGGTAACGTATATATACATACATCATAACATTACATTGATCTCCATATATTTCCCAATGCAATGAAAGCTCCTCTTGCTTTTTGTATTCTTATTTTGATATCACTGCTGTCCCTCCAACTTTGTCTATATTGCTGCCAAGATATGTGCACGATTCTACATCTTGTATTGGTGCTTCTTCAAGTTCAACCCTGTTATCATTGTGTGGTAATGCTATCCTTAAATTTTCTCAATGTGTGTCCTATCCACCTCCAGCATACCCGTCAGCCAGTACGAATTGTTCGTACAATGTACGTATTTTTGATACTTTTAGCAGTGTACGGCGTACAGACTCGTTGTACGGATCTCCCCCCCCCCCCCCCCCCCCCCCAAAGAAAATAAAAAATTATTTTTTGTTTGTTTTTTAATAAATAAATGTATACAAATATTTTCCAACCCAATTTTTTTTTAAAATTTTAAATCAGAAAATATTTTCTAGCCCAGGTTTTTAAAAAACCATTTTTATTTTTTTTAATTCCGGGAATCTCGGCGTCTGTTTTTAAACTGAGGTCTCTCATAGCAACCAATCAAATCCTTTTATACCCAACAATTCGGCAAAAACTTTGAATTCGGCCTCAAACACTTTCGGTTTTCAGCGCGACATGACGTATTTTTAAAGTTACCTGTTATCAACAACGCTTGCCACCACACTTGGACGCCATTTTGTTTTAAAAAAGCTTAGTACTTATATAACTTGGTTAAATATCGCGGTTGTTTTGCTTTGTTGCAATTTAATCGCTGTCTTAATCTTTCCAGTTATATCTAGGCCCTACATAACTAGAAAAAAAGGTTTATTTGCGTTGAGTAGCCCTACAGTAGGCGAGATTAACTGCTTTATTTTTTAATAAAGTGGCGATCTATTTTTACTGGTCTAGGCTACCAACTTTTAAATAATAATTTTGTAAATTTTTGGTAGTATGTTTTTTTTCCCCCTAGATTTGATATTCTCTACATAATTTGGTTACTTTTTATATTTTAGCTTTGCTTCATTGTATTTTATTTTTGTCGTACTCTTATCTTTCCAGTTATATTTTGATCATTTAAATATTTCCAATAAATTAATGTCATAATATTCTGTGTCGGCCCTACATAACTAGAAAAAAATTTGTTTGCGTAAACTTCGCTGTTTTATTTTTCAATAAAGTGGTTATCTATTATCTCTCTTCTAGCAACTTTTTAATAATAATTTTGTAAATTTTGGCAGCACGTTTTGTTTTTCTTCCTAGATTTGTTATTCTGTTTATAATTATTTTTTGCTGTTAGCTGTTTGCTTTATTGTATTTTTTAATCATTCTCTTCATCTACAAAGATTATTAGTTGAACTATTTCATCCACTGAATGGTGGCTGAGCCTAATTCAAAGAAACAAAAGCTTGCAGGTCATGTTAAGTTTCAGGCCGAATGGGTTAAACTCTTCCCTGGCATTGCAGATGCATCCAAGTTAGGATCAACCCATGCTTTTTGTAGATTATGCAGCAAAGATATTAAAGTAGTAGATTCAGGATTATATGATCTGAAAGTACATTTTAAATTGAAATTTCATGAACAAATGTTTGCAATGAAGAAGGGACCATCTATTAAAGCCCGTTTTGCTCAGCCAAAACAGGAAGAGGGTGGCATTACAAGGGCTGAAGTTTTATTTGCCAATTTCATTGCCCAGCATAACTTAACTGCATCATCATGTGACGTATTCTTTCCAGAACGTTGTCTCCATTACAGCTGCTCTGAACGCATCACGATTCTGGGCAAGTCGACCTGCATCAGCCAAAGACAAGTTCAGACTCTCTGTGATGTCCTGGGTCCACCGTCGTCTAGGTCGACCCCTTCCCCTTTTTCCAGGGGACCATGCCCATCACTTTTTTTTTCCAGACTATTATGTCTTTTTATATGACCGAAAAATTTCAGTCAATGTTTTCTTTCCTTATTCTCTGGATTGGTATTTAGGAGCCAATGGGCTGTAAGTTTTGAGTGCAGTATGTTAAGTTTACTTCTCTGTTGGTCTTTTTTTCTTGTCCAGGGTATTTCTTCTGTGCCCATTTCGAATGATGTAATCTTTTTTGCAACTGTTTTATTGAGTGTCCAAGTCTCGCAGCCGTATGTTGCTACTGGGAATATACATGCTCTGATCAGTTGTAACTTTGTTTCTTTGCTTGTGCCTTGCCATAGGTTTTTCATCTGCATCTGTTGCTAATCACGTTTGTGACTTGGCGCCTGTAATGTTTCCTGACAGTGATATGGCCAGAAAGTTCCAGTCAAAGAGGACCAAGACAACACTTATAATTAAAAACTGCCTGGCTCCATCTGCAACAGAACTAGTGATAAAGCTGTGCAGGGAAACACCATTCTCATTAATGGTTGATGAATCAAATGACAAGAAAACAGAGAAGCGGTTAGCTATTATCTTCTTCTTCTTCTTCCATCCTTAGCCGCCAACCGGCAAAGCAGTATGTGGCCAGTACGCCTAGTGGCGTCTTAGGGCAACAACAAATTGATCAATCTATCGCTGTTTCCACCACGCCTAGTGGCGTCTTTGTGGAACAAAAACAGACCAAACAATCTATTGCTGTTTCCGTAATCAGATTGGTTGGCAAGCAGGTGATCAGCCCACTGTGCGGTTAGCTATTATGGTGAGAGTTTTTGAAGATGGATTGGGACCAAGAACGAGATTGTTGGACATGCCTGTATGCAGTGGTGGAACCAGTGAGGTGATATTCAGTGACATTGATAATCTGTTCACAAAATTTCATATATTTCATGGAAAAATTGCATCGGCTTTGCTAGTGACAACTGCAATGTCATGGTGGGGAAATCAAACTCAGTACTTACCAGGATCATGCAGAGGAACCCTTATGTTTTTAGTATTGGGTGCATTTGCCACCTTGCAAATTTATGTGCACGAGATGGAATCAAACAATTGACTGTGCCAGTAGAAGACCTTTTGTTAGACATGTACTATCATTTTGAGCACAGCTCAAAATGACAAAAGGCTTGTAAGGAGTTCCAACTATTCACAGAAGCAGATGACCTGAATATTCTTAAACACTGTCAGACTCACTGGCTGTCATTGCAGAATATAGTGGGTAGAATTATTAACCAGTATACAGCTCTCTTATCTTATTTTGAAAGCCACATTGATGTTAAAAAGCCTGGCAGAGTCCAAAACATCCATAAACTTTTAAAAGCACCACTAACCCAGCTGACCCTTCGTTTTCTGAGTTTCATTCTGCCATTAATAAATGAGTTTAATAAACTCTTTCAAACAGATGAGTCACAGATTGGTGGCAGGATGGAGGAGATGGACAGATTGCTTAGAAAATTGTTAGTTAAATTTGTGGAGATGAAATATGTTAAACAGGTTGTTGACTTGAGGCATATCAAATTTAGTGATCGTGGAGTGCAGCATGCAGGCTTCTGCTCCATGAATGCGGACACACTCACTTCTTTGTTACAGTGTAAGATTAACATTGATACATGCTGTGCAGACTTTAAGCCCACAAATGCAATTCTACAAAGTGCTAAAGGTGCATTTGTTGATTATAATACAAAACACTGTGCATCGAAAGAATAGTACCTCACGATCACTAAGTTTTTTTATATGTAAAGAACAGCATGAGACTATTAGCATGTTTTATATCACACTAATTCAAATGCTAATAGATTTGTATATGTCATTTCTCATTTTAAAACTGTATTGTGTATAATTTATTAATATACTTTTTGTGTAAGGATTTCTGGCTGTTTGTAAGGTTTTCTTTGGTCCGGCATACAGGTTTTTGTCTCAGGAGGTTGACAGGTATGTTCCAGCATCTTCTCATTTCTTGTTCCACTGGCACTTGTCTAGTCCTTGTCATCAGTTCCACATCAGTGACTTTGTCATACCATTTCAATCCTTCTATTCTACGCAAGCATCCAATTATGAAAGTCTGTAGCTTTTTGGTTGTTGTTTCTGTTGTTTTCCATGTTTCAGATCCATACAATAAGGCTGACTTGACATTTGAATTTTTGTACTGGAGTTGATTTCTTTTGATCTCCATATATTTCCAAATACAATAAAAGAGGTCGCTGGAGATTGAAAAACACGTGGAGAAGAGAACTGGTGACAGAAAGGTCTTGAACAGATGGAATAGGACAGGAAGGGATGGCATAAATCTGCTGAAGGCTTCTGCTCCTTGGAGAGCTTATGGGTAATGAAGCTGCGATGGAAATTCACAATAAAGGATTGGATCAAAGCAAATCATTTCTATGACAATAACACTCTTACCAAAAACATAAAACAGTGACAGTATCACCCGTTTATAATTACTCATGACAAGATAATAGTCAGTGCAGAAAGACAGCAATGATAACGTTGTTGACAATAATTTTTGTTATCTGATAATAATGCTGTAGACAATAATATTTGTTATTTAATAATAATGATAATGTTGGTGACAATAATATTTGTTATCTAATAACAATTCTGTTTACAATAATATTTGTTGTCTGATAATAATGTTGTTGTCCATAATATTTGTTATCTGATAATAATGTTGTAGACAATTTTTTTTTTCTTAATGTTTCATAATGAATCAGACACATAACAAGAGAAATAACAATTGATCACAATATTGCGTGTAGTTTCTGGGGCTCCTGTGATCTGAGTAGATCAAAGAAAGACTATGACTACTGTCCCCTCAGGCATGTCGTAAGACAGAACAAATATGCGGTTTTGCACGAAGCTGGCAACGGCATCACGTAAAACAAACCTCTACAGAAACCACTGTTGCAAGTGCACATGAATTCTTTGGCTCAGGCTTCTTGCAAGTGGGTCAGCAGCTGTGGTAGTTGCATGCTCCATAGGGAACAAACATGAAATTGAATTAATGTATCAGACACACACACAAAATACAATGATATCAGACATTTGACTCTGTGTGATCTGTATGGTCCACCGAAGGAATAGCTGAAACGCCACTTGTTCGTGACGAAAAAAATGAGGCATACTGCAGTGACAACATTGGAGCCGTACGTTCGTCTGGGGTGTTATCAGTGTCACCAACTTTTCCTTCCTGCAAGCAGTCAAGCTCTCTGGCACTGTGACATATGTCCTGGCAGTGAGCTACATTATCGAAATCTGCATAGGGAGGACAATTGAAAATAATAAGACCAAATTAAAGTCTCGTTAAAAGAAAAACATAGATACTAATGAGAAACAGACAACAAAGTTAAAATGGAAAAACTCAGCAGAATCTATATATCAAGCAATACCCTTTAGCTTCCCACGGAGGAGCCTTAGGCCTTCAACAAACACGTGCCAAGTCCTCCCGTCGCGTGCTATCAGCTCAAGGTCTTTCCTTGTCTTCCTCATTTTTTTTCATTTCTGTCTCAAGTTTTCTTCTACATGTACTCTTTGGTCCACCTCTTTTTATGTCCGTCCAGTCAATTTTATGTCCGTCCAGTCAATTTTATGTCCGTCCAGTCAATTTTATGTCTGTCCAGTCAATTTTATGTCTGCCCAGTCAATTTTATGTCTGTCCAGTCAATTTTATGTCTGCATAGCGAACTTTGTCTGCCTGGTCAATTTTGCGTAGTTCCCGACGACCCAGAAAGCTTAATCTTGGGGATCTTATAGAGCCAGAGTGGCAATAGCTAGACTTGTGTGAGCATGTGGCTCTCATTACATACTAGAAATTATATCAATATGTTGCTGAACAACGCTGAATAATGCTCAAAGAAAACTATTATTTTATATCGTTACCATACAAATGCGACAAAAACATTGCTAGGAAGGTGAGACATTAACAATTTTTTTACATTTAATCACTTATGAACATTTTTTTTTTTGCAAAAATATATGGAACTGTTTTTCAGAATTTCCTCCATTACTGTCCTTTGGTTGTACAATGGGGACAATTTGAGATGGTGGCTTATAAAAGCCTAATGGTTATAATTCTGTCCAGTCAATTTTGTGTACTTCCCAGTGACACAGAAAGCTCAAATTAGGGGCTGTCAGACCGGAACCACTGAACTGGTATGCAAATATCATGCAACCAGTACATTCATGCCCCAGACGAGGGGGTGAGAAGTCATTTGAGATAATTTGGGACCCAAAGATGCAGCAATAGAGAATGCAGTCAGCAAAACATAGCGTGACTGCTTGCGTCAGGGTCAGCGAACCAGAGCTGACCAAGACCCTACTCCACCTCCACGTGATGGTCCTGGAAACAGGCTGCATCACTGCAGTCTGGCTGAGAGAGTAGGGATCAAACAGGGAAGGCAAACCCGGTTCCAAATAATGCCGTACTGAAGTCGGATGTGTCGGTCGAAAGGCGCAGATATCGCAGCTCCGGTGTAAACAGACACAACGCAACCAACGTCCTTTTCAGGATGAACAAGGAAGAAGAAGATTTGAGATAATTTGGGGATGTTACAGACTGCCTGAGATTAGGCTGTCATAGATGGCTCTTACTGCTCGCACTTCAATTACCGGGTTTCGAGATCAAAACCTGGTAGCTTCATTCTCCAGTCTACCCAGCTGTAAATGTGTACCTGACTCTGCTCTTGAATAAGGGAAGGCAAAGGCAGCAATGGAGGGAACTAGTCACCCCACCTCATAAAAAAACGTTGGACCTGGCACAGTGAAGTCTCTTACACTTCACTCCCCTATCGCAGTTTTTGCTATGAAAGCCCCTTTATCTTCTTCTTCTTCTTCCGTCCTTAGCCAACGACCGGCAAAGCAGTCAGTGGCCATTACGCCTAGTGGCGTCTTAAGGGCAACAACGAATAGATTTTCTTTGCCGTTGTTCCCATCACGCCTAATGGCGTCTTTAGGGCAACGACAAATCAATCCGTTTGCTGTTGTTTCCGTAATCAAAGTGACTGGCAAACGGGTGATCAGCCCGTTGGGTTTATCTTTATAGACAGGCTTATATATCTAGTAAATAAGAAAATATCAACCACATAATTAATAACAAGATCAATTGAGTAAAGACTGTACATGGCGTGAACGAAGATACAAGTAGCAATATCATCATGATTTTCATTTTAGCTCCCTTAGGAGCAAGAATCCACCACTGTCGCAGTCTGCAGGAAACCTGAACCAATGCATTCATAACTTTTGCAAATCAGGTTGCTATAGCAATTTGTTTGTACACTGATGAGGTTGCCAACCCATAAATAACCTCAAATTAGTCACTGATTGGACCATTAGTGCTAATTTTCCTTTCTTAGTTTGAAGGACACACAGGAACTACACATTACAAAGAACTGCACATTACAAAGAACTACACATCACAAAGAACTACAAATATAAGGAAGCACTTGTTACAAGGAACTACACATTACAAGGAACTACACATTACAAGGAACTTCACATTACAAAGAATTACATGTTACAAGGAACTACACATTACAAGGAACTGCATATTACAAGGAGCTACACATTACAAGGAAGTACACATTACAAGGAACTACACATTACAAGAAGCAAAATAAACAATGGTATTCTAATGAAAAACTCACGTTTAAAATTGACACGCCACTGTCCATGTCTTTTGTCAAACTCTTCGATTCTCTCAAACCTATGACCCCATAAAATGTCAGAAGGGTTGTAAGAAGTTTGGGCCTGGCACACCTTACCTGCAGAAATATATTAATGTATGATTAATCTGTGACAAAGAAGAGAAAGCAGAAAAGAACACGCTGAAAGGAAAACCAAGAAAAAGAAAACAGCTGAAGGGCTAACACCTCAAGGACGCATTCTCATTGTCAGACACAACTGATTGGGGATCTACTACTAATCTATGACAATCAGTTAGCAAGGAAGGAATGCTTTGGATAGTTTTTTGAGCTGAAGACTATGAGGTTTGTGTTAGACTTGATTTCTTTTTATTTTATATTCTTCTCAATGCAATCAAAGCTTTTCTTGCCTTTAGCATTCTTATTACGATATTACTGTCTGTTCCTCTAACATGGAGAATTTAAACACATGACAACCAGAAAGATACAGACTTTGATTAATGAGTGATTGTGCAGACAATGAAGATGATGGATCGGACACACACACTGAGGAAACCCGTGGATAGCATTACAAAGTAATCCTTGTTCTGGAACCCCCAGGGCAAGAGAGGCAGACGTAGACCAAAAACACACAGAGAAGAGAATTGGAGACAGAAGTGAAAATGATGATGAAGAAGTGGAAAGAGCTTGAGCTGATGGCACGGGACAAGAGGACTTGGCATGTTTTTGTTGAAGGCCTATGCTCAGTAGGGAGCTAACATGTATAGATTGTGCAGAGTAGAAGGATTGAAACGGTATGACTTACTTACTTACTTAGTCGTTCCTCTTCTACCGTGAGGTGTAGAGGTTTGTAAGAGAGAACGCCATCCTATTCTATCGGATATCTTCCTCCTGGCTTGGTTCCATTCTAGTCTTCTGTCCTTCAAAGATTGTCTAATGTTGTCCTCCCAGCGGACTTTGGGTCATCCTGGAGGTCTAGATTCCTGGCTCTTAGGTTCCCATGTTTGCCGTGGTAGCCGATCTTCTCGGGTATGACAAGATCACAAATGTGGAACTGATGGAAAGAACCAGCAGAACAAGATGTGAGAAGATGCTGAAGTTGGATAAGATACACACTCAGAAATTTAGTCGACAGCTTTAAAAGGCTGTCCTCGTTCACGAATCCCCACAGTAACAGAAACAGTCAATGACAGAACTGACAAACAGCACTGCGGGCAGGAAGTTGTTGAAAGACATGATCACCTATGCCAACTGGCATGGTACATTGTTATTGTTGAACAGAACTGACATCATTGCACTCCTAGCAAACCCATAGGTGCTCAGTATATGTCGAAGAATGTGAATGCTAACTGTTCCTGTAGCTCGCTGGTTATAAACACGACGGATGCATCCTCTCATACGCCCATCTCTGCTAGCCTGGCGTTTGATGTCAAATTCCAACAGTCTTAACCTTGATGATTCATCTATTGCAGTGTCATTCTCTAACAGATGATCATTAATTGTTCTCAATATCTCTCCCTTATCCATATCCAGTGTCTCCACTGTGGGTGCTCTTGATGCTAGTCTGTCAGCTCATTCATTACCGCGTACCCCTGCATGACCAGGGCAGTAGATCTACACCAGCTCCTGCAGATTTGAAGCTTCTATGAATATTTTTCATTCATGCAGTAGCCAATCATTTTGAACCTTTCAAAGCATGGACTGAGAGTCTGACACAATGACGGCTTTTGTTACTGAAGTTTCTGGTCAGCCACCTTAAGGCTGCAGTAGCTGCCTTGACCTTGAATTATCATGCTGGAGGTTGTCATCTTGTAAGTCCCACTATAATACACAGAAAAGAAGAAAGACACATAAACATATAACTAATACGTACAAACATTCACATAGAAACATAAACTAATTCAATCATCACCCCCCTCAGCTCCCTAAAAGAACACAGACCTTCAATAACTCATGCTAAACCTCCTGTCTTGTGCCATTAGCTAGAGGTCTTTCCATTTCTTCCTTATCACTCTCGTTATCTGTCGACATGTTCTCTTCTTCGTCAGTTTTAAAAATCTGCCTCTACCTCTCTAAACAACCTAAAACTATCTTGTAATGCTTTCATCAGGTGTGTCCTATCCATCGCCAGTGTCTTACTCTTCATCTCTTGATCCACACTGGCCACTTGCATTGTTCTTGTCATGAGTTCCATACCGGTGATCTTGACAAACCATTGCAATGCTTCTACTCTGAGCAAGGACCCCATTTCTGAAAGTTTGTAACTGCTTCATCCACCTCCCCAACAAATATATTTAAAAAATGTCCCACATCCCCCAACTATAAATAAAAAAAACCTTGTCCACAATAAATATAAAATGCCCCCAACAAATGTGAATTAAAAAAACTCCCTCCCCTCAACAAATGTAAATAAAAAAATGTCTCCAACAAATATAAAAAATATGCGCGCCCCCCCCCCCCCCAATATAAATGCATAAGCTTAAAAAAAGCTCTTGTACACTGAACAAAAGATATACAGATAAGAAGATCTGAACACACACACACAGGTAGAGAGAAATATACTTCGACAGCATCTTGAGGGAACAATATGGCACTTGGTAATAACTGATAAGCAGCTGATTTATCACGATCCCCTCTTGACCAGATAAGTGGCGACTTATTCAGGTGCAAAAATACTGACCTTTTACACAATAAGACTTTTTGAGATTTATTTATTCTATTCTCCTACCTTTAAAATAATATAATTGAACATTTCTTACTTAAAATGATGCAAGAGGTATGAATAATGGACAATCGCGTTATTAGATTATTTACAGGCATTCTATTCACCCATAACTAAAGAACTGGTGTTGAGAATAGACAGACATTGAGAACTACACAATATAGTTCAACAGTACTTGCATAGTACTGATGTCAAATAAAGAATCAATTAAAAATCAACCCCAACATCCTAAGTTCACTCATTCACTCCCTCACTTTACATTTGCAAACATGCAGTAACACACACACACCTTTTTAATACCAGAACCGGTATGAAGAATCTACTACTTTGAGGAAAAAGGTTTAAAAAAGAAAACACACACACACACAAATAAGCCCACCCACAATTTGGACATTTCAATTTAATTTACAATAACTGGACAGGATAATGCCAAAAGCAAATACTAACATGTAAACATACCATCTAAAAATAGACACTTTGTATCCTAAATGCATCCCATTAGAGCAGGGTTTCGTAACTTTTTTTTTACGTGGCAAAGACAGCTTTGATTGTCTCATGAAGGCTATTGATCCCTTTGGTTGTCTGATGAAGGCTATTGACCCCTTTGATTGTCTGACAAAGGCTATTGATCCCTTTGATTGTCTGACGAAGGCTATTGACATCTCTGTCCAATGAAGGCAATTGACCTCTCTGATTGTCCAATGAAGGCTATTGACCCCTTTGGTTGTCTGACGAAGGCTACTGACCCCTTTGATTGTCTGATGAAGGCTATGAACCCTCTTTGATTATCTGAAGGCTATCAACCCCTTTGATTGTCTGACGAAGGCTGTGAACCCTTTTGATTGTCTGATGATGCCGATCAACCCCTTTGATTGTCCAACGAAGGTTATGGACCCCTTTGATTGTCTGATGAAGGCTATGGACCCCTTTAATTGTCTTGATGAAGGCTATGGACCCCTTTGATTGTCCAATGAATGCTATCAACCACTTTGATTGTCTTGATGAAGGCTATGGACCCCTTTAATTGCCCAATGAATGCTATCAACCCCTTTGATTGTCTTGATGAAGGCTATGGACCCCTTTGATTGTCCAATGAAAGCTATGGAACATTTCTTGTAAAAAATATATATATATATATAAAAGTATAGTCAAAACTGTATCATTTTAAATTTCAGGTTTGTACACGGACACCCTAGAATCCATTCATAGACCCACAAGGGATCCATGGTCCGCAGGTTAAGAAACCATGCATTAGAAGCTGATCAGGATATTTTCATCATACAAATGAAAAATAAAAAGCTTACGTTTTCTGTTAGCTTGAAATGGTTGTTCGTCCATCACGGGTGATGAAGACCACTCTGTTCATCCAATTATTTAAGAATATGTTAGGTTAGTCTATGGGTACGAAGGTGACTGAAGAGCCCGATGCGGGCCTGGAAAGATCTTGGACAGTGTGGGCAGGGAATGTTTGCTTCATGTGAAGGTTTTATTTCACGGTCCTTTCTAGCTTGTCTCCGCTGTTCTGCTGCTGCTCTTCTGGATGATTCGCATGCTGCTGCACCTTTACGAAGAGATGTGCGCCAAGCAGTTCGGTCTTGCGCAGCAGCTTCCCATGTGTCTGGGTTTATGTCAAAGGTTTTCAATGACGTCTTTAACGTGTCTTTGAAGCGCTTCTTTTGGCCACCATGGGAGCGTTTACCCTTCTGCATCTCACCATAAAAGAGTATCTTTGGCAGTCGATGGTCTGGCATGCGGACTACATGACCTGCCCAGCGAATTTGTGACTGCATCAGAATAGTATCAATACTAGGGATACCAGCTCTGTCAAGAACGGCGGTATCCGGGATCTTGTCTTGCCATTTGATGTTCATTATCTTCCTGAGACAGACTGTATGGAAGTGGTTTAGCTTCTTTACGTGGCGCCTGTATACAGTCCATGTTTCACATGCATATAGCAGCACTGGAAGCACCGCAGCTCTGTATACCTTCAGCTTTGTCTGTAGACTAATGCCACTTCGATGCCAAACGTTGGTGTATAGTCTGCCAAATGTGCTGCTGGCTTTGGAGATCCTGGTGTTCACCTCATCATCAATGACAATGTTCTGGGATAGTGTGCTACCAAGGTATGTGAATCTGTTCACAACATTCAGTTTCTCACCATTAACCTTGATGACTGGCTCAGTATAAACTGTGCCAGGAGCTGGTTGGTACATGATTTCTGTTTTCTTCGTGTTGATGGTAAGCCCAAAGTTGGCGCAGGCTTCGGAGAATCTATCCACACTATGCTGCAGATCAGCCTCTGAGAAGGAATTGAGGGCACAATCATCAGCAAACAGAAGATCTCTGATGGTGTGTGATTTGACCTTGGTTTTTGCTTGAAGCCTCCTAAGGTTAAACAATTTTCCATCAATACGATAACTAATGTCGATTCCTGTGTCCCCGTCTCTAAAAGCATCAGTCAGCATAGCAGAAAACATGATACTGAACAGAGTCGGTGCAAGTACGCACCCTTGTTTAACTCCATTTGAGACGGGGAAAGGCTCTGATAGCTCACCGTTTTCCTGAACTCTAGCCTGCATTCCATCATGCAGTTGCTGCACTATTGTGATAAATTTCTTTGGGCAGCCGTATTTTGCCATGATCTTCCATAGACCCTCTCTACTGACCGTGTCGAACGCCTTTGTCAAGTCGATGAAAGCTGTGTACAGGTCACAGTGCTGTTCTTGGCATTTTTCTTGTAGCTGTCTTGCAGCGAACACCATATCTGTGGTTCCACGTTCTTTCCGGAATCCACACTGACTTTCAGGTAAAAGACCTTTGTCAAGATGAGCCGTAAGGCGATTCAAAAGGATTCTGGCGAATATCTTCCCAGCGATTGATAAAAGAGAGATGCCTCGATGATTGTTGCAGTCTTGGCGATTACCTTTACGTTTATATAGATGTATAATTGAGGCATCTTTGAGATCGTGTGGGATGGTTTCACTCTGCCACATTTGCTGGAAGATCATATGAAGTTTCTCTATCAGAACTGCACCGCCATCTTTATAAACCTCAACAGGAATTGAATCGGAGCCAGGGGCCTTTCCACTAGACAGTTGACGAATCGCTTTTTTAGTTTCCTCCAGAGTTGGTACATCATCTAATGCTTCATTTATAGGAATTTGGGGCAGGCGGATGATGGCTTCGTCGTTAATAGATGATGGCTGGTTCAAGATATTATTAAAATGTTCAGCCCAGCGTTGGAGAATTTTTTCCTTGTCTGTAATTAGTGTTTTTTCCATCTGCATTAAGGAGGGGAAATGATCCTGATGATGTTGGACCATAGACCGCTTTGAGTGCAAGGTAAAAGTTTTTCAAGTCATGGCTGTCAGCAAAGCCTTGGATCTCATCTGCTTTATTACTCAGCCATGAATCCCGCATCTGGCGTAGTTTATGTTGGACGATTCTACGCATGTTGTTGAAAGCGTCTTTCTTGGATGTAGATTTTGGATCATTTAAATATGCTTTATGGAGATGGTGTTTCTCAGCCAACATCTGCTTTATATCATCTGAGTTCTCATCAAACCAGTCATTTTGTTTAGCTTGAAATAATATGAGATGAAAATACTGATGTCACATGCAGCAATATAGACAAAGTATGAGGGACAGACAATGATATCAAAATAAGAATACAAAAAGCAAGAAGAGCATTTGTTGCATTGGGAAACAAATGGATATCAAGATAAATCAAGTCCAACACAAAAATAAGAATCTTCAACTAAAATTTCAGGCCAGTCCTACTGTACGGCTCTGAAACATGGAGAACAACAAAAACAACAACCAAAAAGCTACAGACTTTCATAAATGGGTGCTTGCATAGAATAGAAGGATTGAAATAGTACGGCGAGGTCACCAGTGTGGAACTGATGACAGGAACCAGACAAGTGCCAGTGGAACAAGAGATGAAAAGAAATTGCTGGTGATGGATAGGACACACATTGAGGAAACTTGTTGATAGCATTACAAGGCAATCCTTATTCTGAAATCTACAGGAAAAGAGAGGCAGAGGTAGACCAAAAACACACGGAGAAGAGAACTGGACACAGATTAAAAACTCATGAATGGAAAAAACTTGAGCTGATGGCACATGGCAGGAAGACTTGGCATGTGTTTGTTGAAGGCCTATGCTCCGGAGCTAAAGCAAACTGACTGATGCTGTTATTCTACTTTAATATATTTACTGTTACAGCACAGCACATGATAAAATCCTCATCAATATCCTTCAGTTCTCCATTCCCCATGGAGCATAGGCCGTCAACAAACACACATTCCAAGCCCTACGGTCCCGTACATCCAGCTCAAGGACTTCCTGTGTTCTGTGTCTTCTTTATCCCCCTTTGTTTGACTCCAGTTCTCTTCCCTATGTGTTTTTTGGCCTCCTCTGATCAACAAAAACAATGATGGTTATTATGGCAGCTTGCAGTCTTTCTCTAGTAGCTTTAAAGTTATTTGAAAATAATGTTGTAGAAGGAGTATGCCTGGCTATATTTAGGTCTATCATTTACTGGGTGGTTTGTCAGCCTTTACAAGTTTGTTTTTTCCTTTTGCAGTTTTCTGTTCTGTAGTCTCTTTTGTCATTCATGAATTATAATTTTGTCATCTTCTTTGTTATTTACTGGGGCTAATTTCATGGAATAAAAGATGAGGAAAATACGTTCGCATTTGATAGGACATACACTGGGGGGAACTAGCTGTTAGCATTACAAGGCAGTCTTTGTTCTTCTTCTTCCTCGTTCGTCCTTTAAAGGACGTTGGTTACATTGTGTTGCCGTTTACAGCAAAGCTGCGATATTTGCACCTTTTGGCCTGACACATCCGACTTCCGCACAGCATTTTTTGGGACCGGGTTTGCCTTTCCGCTTCGATCCCTACTCTCTCGGCCAGACTGCAGTGATGCAGCCTGTTTCCAGGACCAATAAGACTTTCTTGGGAGCATGAGTAAATGAAGAATAAACAAAAATGGATGAAGACTACTGTTCTAATAATAATAATAGCTCCTTCAGTCATATAAGTTTATAAACTAATAAAACGGTATTGAATCAGTTTTACAAATAACAGTTCACATGAGAACTGTTATTTGTAAAACTGATTCAATACCATTTTATTAGTTTATAAACTTATATTACTTACCAGTTTTACAGCAGCCCCTTAATTTATTTACCCCTTCATAACTGACTATGGGAATGCGCCCCTGAGGTGACAGCCCTCAGCTGCTTATTTTCCTGGTGCTCCTTTCGACATTTTCTCCTCTCTTCTGCTTGTTGTGTGAGTTTCTTTTCGCTCAATCTGAGGTGGCTACTGTTCTATACATTATGAAATTAACAAGCCATCTAAGCCAAAATACAAAAACATGGATACTTGAAGTTAAATAGAGGCAGTGTTTTAAATGTTGGCACTAACTAACAAGCTGGAGATTATGCTGTTAGCCAGATCACCTACTTGACCCAGAAAACAGTATTGTTGTGGCGATGATAATGTGGGTTTAAGTGGCAGTAGCTGACTGATAAGTAGCAGCTGATTGATAAGTGGCAGCTGAATGCTGTGGAGCCTGATCTTTAATTTTTTAATTTACACATAATAAACTCAAAGACAAGTTAACAATAAAACCACAAGATAAGCTAGCAGGCTAACTAAAAGACAAGTTAACAAACAAGTACAAGATTAACAAACAAGCAAAGTATTATAAGACCAACAAGCAATAAAAGTCCAAGATCAATTTTCAGCCAAGTACAATATATCAACAAGCAATCAAAGTGCAAGCAAAGAAGTAAACCACAAGATCAAGTAACTGTCAAGCACAAGATCAACAGTCAATCACAACATAGGATCAACAAACAATCAAAATACAAGATCAGCTAGCAATCAAGTAGAAAATCAACAAACAAACTACAAAATCAGCTAAGAAGCAAAGTATGATCAAGTAACAATCAAGCAGCACAAGATCAACAATCAATCAAAATATTAGAATCAGATAGCAATTTTTATTTTTTTGCTTGGCCAGTAGCTCTATTCTCATGCCTCCTGGCTCCACGGGGCAATTGAGAAGGACCCCCAGTAGTAGGGGTTGGGCCCTTCCGAGGCAGAGGGCCCGGCACTGCGCCTGCCTGGGTGTCTGTCACAGGGCGAGTGCCATAACGTTTTGCAGATATAGGCATACTTCCATAGCGCATGTGCGTGGCATCCTGATTGCTGTGGTGCGCCTCTTGGCTGGTTGCCTCCGTCTTCAGCACCTTGACTTGCTAGGGCAGACTGTGGTCTTGCTCGAGTGTAGGAGGGCCTGGCCAGTCTTGGTTTTTCAGCCGCTGATGGCTGTACTTGAGCCCCATCTCCACGTCAAGGAGCTGGCCTCGATGGGGTCAGATAGCAATGAAAGTAAAGGTAGTCCCATAGCAGATACTGCCGTTGGGGAATGAAGTGTTAGAGACTTCACCATACTAGGTCCAGCATCGAGAGGTGGGGTGACCAGTTCCCTTCCTCACTGCCTTTTCCTTCCCTAACTCAAAGTCAGGTACCCATTTACAGCTGGGTAGACTGGAGCGTGTTGGTACAATGATTCGAACCCAGCACCTTTGCCGTGAGAGACCAGCACTCTAACCACTCTGTCAATCGGACGGACAGAAATGAAAGTACACAATCAATTAACAGTCACGTTCAAGATCAACAAACAATCAAAGTGTAAGATGACCTAAGAACACACAAGATCAATTACCATTCAATCAATCAAAACCCTTCAGCCAGACAAAGAGCACAGGCCTTCAACAAATACACACCAAGTCCTCCTGACGTTTTCAGGCCATAAATTGAGGACTTCTCAGCAAAAGAGAAATTGGCAAGAAGATGAAGATGGTTGTATAACTCTCCACCTATGTTCCAGTCCTGACTTACAGATGTGAGTTATGGGCAATGACTACAACCCACAAAAGCCAGCTGCAAACCTCAGAAATGAGGTATCTGAGGAAGGTGGTTGAAGTAACAAGAAGAGACATGGTCCGCAAAATGATGGCCTCAAAACCCAGCTCCTGCAGACCCAAGTGGAATAGTCCCAATTTACAATGGTCTGGCCATGTCTGCAGAATTGGAGAAGATTGGCTACCAGGACAAATATGGGAAATCAATTGTCAGGGATCCAGATCTCCAGAGCTGGGGGCAACATTAGACCATTTCTGAAAGACCGAGGACTAGATTGGAACTAGGCCAGGAGGAAGACAGCTAGAAGGATCGAGTGGCGCTCTCTCTAGCAAACCTCTACACCCTAAAGTAAAACTCTCTCTAGCAAACCTCTACACCCTAAAGTAAAAAACTCTCTAGCAAACCTCTACACCCTAAAGTAAAAAACTCTCTAGCAAACCTCTACACCCTAAAGTAAAAAACTCTCTCTAGCAAACCTCTACACCCTAGAGTAAAACAATCTCTAGCAAACCTCTACACCCTAGAGTAAAACTCTCTCTAGCAAACCTCTACACCCTAGAGTAAAACTCTCTCTAGTAAACCTCTACACCCTAGAGTAAAACTATCTCCAGCAAACCTCTACACCCTAGAGTAAAACTCTCTCTAGCAAACCTCTATACCCTAGAGTAAAACTATCTCTAGCAAACCTCTTCACCATAGAGTAAAACTCTCTCTAGCAAACCTCTACACCCTAGAGTAAAACTATCTCTAGCAAACCTCTACACCCTAGAGTAAAACTCTCTCTAGCAAACCTCTACACTCTAGAGTAAAACTCTCTCTAGCAGACCTCTACACCCTAGAGTAAAACTATCTCTAGCAAACCTCTACACCCTAGAGTAAAACTCTCTCTAGCAAACCTCTACACCCTAGAGTAAAACTCTCTCTAGCAAACCTCTACACCCTAGAGTAAAACTATCTCTAGCAAACCTCTTCACAGTAGAGTAAAACTCTCTCTAGCAAACCTCTACACCTTAGAGTAAAACTCTCTCTAGCAAACCTCTACACCCTAGAGTAAAACTCTCTCTAGCAAACCTCTACACCCTAGAGTAAAACTCTCTCTAGCAAACTTCTACACCCTAGAGTAAAACTCTCTCTAGCAAACCTCTACACCCTAGAGTAAAACTCTCTCTAGCAAACCTCTACACCCCAGAGTAAAACTATCTCTAGCAAACCTCTTCACCGTAGAGTAAAACTCTCTCTAGCAAACCTCTACACCCTAGAGTAAAACTATCTCTAGCAAACCTCTACACCCTAGAGTAAAACTATCTCTAGCAAACCTCTACACCCTAGAGTAAAACTATCTCTAGCAAACCTCTTCACCGTAGAGTAAAACTCTCTCTAGCAAACCTCTACACCCTAGAGTAAAACTCTCTCTAGCAAACCTCTACACCCTAGAGTAAAACTCTCTCTAGCAAACCTCTACACCCTAGAGTAAAACTCTCTCTAGCAAACCTCTACACCCTAGAGTAGTAAAACTATCTCTAGCAAACTTCTACACCCTAGAGTAAAACTCTCTCTAGCAAACCTCTTCACCGTAGAGTAAAACTCTCTCTAGCAAACCTCTACACCCTAGAGTAAAACTATCTCTAGCAAACCTCTACACCCTAGAGTAAAACTCTCTCTAGCAAACCTCTACACCCTAGAGTAAAACTCTCTCTAGCAAACCTCTACACCCTAGAGTAAAACTATCTCTAGCAAACCTCTACACCCTAGAGTAAAACTCTCTCTAGCAAACCTCTACACCCTAGAGTAAAACTATCTCTAGCAAACCTCTTCACCATAGAGTAAAACTCTCTCTAGCAAACCTCTACACTCTAGAGTAAAACTATCTCTAGCAAACCTCTACACCCTAGAGTAAAACTCTCTCTCTAGCAAACCTCTACACCCTAGAGTAAAACTCTCTCTAGCAGACCTCTACACCCTAGAGTAAAACTATCTCTAGCAAACCTCTACACCCTAGAGTAAAACTCTCTCTAGCAAACCTCTACACCCTAGAGTAAAACTCTCTCTAGCAAACCTCTACACCCTAGAGTAAAACTATCTCTAGCAAACCTCTTCACAGTAGAGTAAAACTCTCTCTAGCAAACCTCTACACCCTAGAGTAAAACTATCTCTAGCAAACCTCTACACCCTAGAGTAAAACTCTCTCTAGCAAACCTCTACACCCTAGAGTAAAACTCTCTCTAGCAAACTTCTACACCCTAGAGTAAAACTCTCTCTAGCAAACCTCTACACCCTAGAGTAAAACTCTCTCTAGCAAACCTCTACACCCCAGAGTAAAACTATCTCTAGCAAACCTCTTCACCGTAGAGTAAAACTCTCTCTAGCAAACCTCTACACCCTAGAGTAAAACTATCTCTTGCAAACCTCTACACCCTAGAGTAAAACTATCTCTAGCAAACCTCTACACCCTAGAGTAAAACTATCTCTAGCAAACCTCTTCACCGTAGAGTAAAACTCTCTCCAGCAAACCTCTACACCCTAGAGTAAAACTATCTCTAGCAAACCTCTACACCCTAGAGTAAAACTCTCTCTAGCAAACCTCTACACCCTAGAGTAAAACTCTCTCTAGCAAACCTCTACACCCTAGAGTAAAACTCTCTCTAGCAAACCTCTACACCCTAGAGTAAAACTCTCTCTAGCAAACCTCTTCACCGTAGAGTAAAACTCTCTCTAGCAAACCTCTACACCCTAGAGTAAAACTCTCTCTAGCAAACCTCTACACCCTAGAGTAAAACTCTCTCTAGCAAACCTCTACACCCTAGAGTAAAACTCTCTCTAGCAAACCTCTACACCCTAGAGTAAAACTCTCTCTAGCAAACCTCTACACCCTAGAGTAAAACTCTCTCTAGCAAACCTCTACACCCTAGAGTAAAACTCTCTCTAGCAAACCTCTACACCCTAGAGTAAAACTCTCTCTCTAGCAAACCTCTACACCCTAGAGTAAAACTCTCTCTAGCAAACCTCTACACCCTAGAGTAAAACTATCTCTAGCAAACCTCTACACCCTAGAGTAAAACTATCTCTAGCAAACCTCTTCACCATAGAGTAAAACTATCTCTAGCAAACCTCTTCACCGTAGAGTAAAACTCTCTCTAGCAAACCTCTTCACCGTAGAGTAAAACTCTCTCTAGCAAACCTCTACACCCTAGAGTAAAACTATCTCTAGCAAACCTCTACACCCTAGAGTAAAACTATCTCTAGCAAACCTCTACACCCTAGAGTAACACTCTCTAGCAAACCTCTACACCCTAGAGTAAAACTATCTCTAGCAAACCTCTTCACCGTAGAGTAAAACTATCTCTAGCAAACCTCTTCACCGTAGAGTAAAACTATCTCTAGCAAACCTCTACACCCTAGAGTAACACTCTCTCTAGCAAACCTCTACACCCTAGAGTAAAACTCTCTCTAGCAAACCTCTTCACCGTAGAGTAAAACTATCTCTAGCAAACCTCTACACCCTAGAGTAACACTCTCTAGCAAACCTCTACACCCTAGAGTAAAACTATCTCTAGCAAACCTCTTCACCGTAGAGTAAAACTATCTCTAGCAAACCTCTTCACCGTAGAGTAAAACTATCTCTAGCAAACCTCTACACCCTAGAGTAACACTCTCTCTAGCAAACCTCTACACCCTAGAGTAAAACTATCTCTAGCAAACCTCTTCACCGTAGAGTAAAACTATCTCTAGCAAACCTCTACACCCTAGAGTAAAACTCTCTCTAGCAAACCTCTTCACCGTAGAGTAAAAGAGGAATGACTAAATAGTAGTAGCTAAAGAATAATAATAAGAATAATTTTTGTTAAATTGTAACCAATAAACTAACAGGTATACTGCCCTGTGTAGGTTCCTCGTGGTCTCCGAACAGACCAAGAAAGAACAGGACTACTTCACTTTCAGGGTAAAGGGGGGTAAAGGATCCCATTACACGGCCATTAAGGCATATTGGGAATATGGTGTTAGACCCATATTTTCTTGACCATCGACACACTAGGGGTGATGTGGTCAGCATCACCTTCCCAGAAGTTGCTCTTGTACCCAATTCATGAGGCTGGGTCGACCCCGGAGCTGTTTGCGGTCTAAAAAATCCCACCTCAACTGGGGATCAAACCATGGACCACCGAGCCAGGACACTAACCACTGAGCTACCGCAGCTCCAACTTTGCTTTCAGGCAAATCACATATGAGCCTGTGTATGGGGTTGGCAACTTCATCATGTGACACAGACTGCCACAGAAACCACCACTACAAGAGCATGTGAATGTTTAATGAACAAGAGGACTAGCTGCTAAGGTGGCTCCATGCTCTGTATGGAGTGCAAAGAAAATAATAATGATGGTAATCTATTACGTGAATAAACTGTCAGCTGATATAACCCTTACCTGTAGATTCCACAGTTCCAGTTAGATACAGAACAATCTCAAATTTCTGCGACGCCAAGTCTGTTGGGCTGATGTCATAGAGGGGGCTATCCTTATTAATGACATGCCTCATGATGAGCGGAAACAGGAGGAACATACGATCTGCCATTCCATCTGCCGTAAACTGGCAATCAAACTGGTAAAGAGGGTACAGAGCGCCCTCTTTTGTTCTGTAAGAGTGAATCACCATGCCAGTAATGAAGGAATCAACCAGGTGCGATTTACGCAAGTCACCAACGCGCACTTGCAGTACTAACTTCCCATTTTCCTGGCAGACGATTGCCTGCTTAGAGAAGAGAATGGTTTTTGTTCTGTGCTTAGGTCGGGCAATCTTCCAACAGATGCAGCCCAGCATCAGCGTCTCAAGAAAGAGCCCTGTCACTACCTGACGACAAAGAGAAGTTCAATATCAATGACAATCATTTATTGTCACTTTTCAGCTCCCCCAAGGAGCACAGGCCTTCAACAAATGTGTGCCAAGTTCTCCTGTCATGTGCCAAGTTCTTCTGTCATGTGCCAAGTTCTCCTGTCATGTGCCAAGTTCTCCTGTCATGTGCCAAGTCCTCCTGTCATGTGCCATCAGCTCACGGTCTTTCCATGTCTTCCTCAACATTCTCATTTCTCGCTCCAGTTCTCTACTTCATGTGCTTTTCATCAGTCTACCTCACTTACCCTGAGGATTCCAGAAAATAGCTACTAACAGCTATTCCCAGTAAGTGACCTGTTCTCATTTCTTCTTCCACTGGCATCTGCCTGTGTCATGTCATTAGTTCCCCATTAGTGATCTTGTCATTCCATTGGTTTACACTGTGCACTGATTTGTCATATGAGTTCAAGATTCCTATTTTTTAACTGGGGATTTGATGCAATTTTATTTTCATATACTTCCAAATGCATTGATAACTTTTCTTGCCTTCTGTAATATTATTGTAATACCACTGTTCACTCATACAAACTATGGTCTGTGATGCTGCAAAGATTATGTAATCTGGCTATCATTTACGACATGTATTCTCATAACTTTAGTCTTTTCTCTATGTATTTTCAGACCTAATTGCTGCCACCTCTGAGAATCAAGATTTCTCACTATTCTTGTCAAATCTGAAATAAAGACATTAATGTTCAGCTTGTCATATCAATATCCATCAACTCAAACATCAAGTCAACCCAACTGTATGGCTCTGGAACATGGAGAACAACAAAAATAACAACCAAGATGTTAGAGACTTACATAAATGGGTGCTTGCATAGATCAGAAGGAATAAAATGGTATGACAAGATGTGGAACTGACGGAAAGAACGAGAAATATACCATTTGAGCAGGAGATGATGAAAACTCATTGGTGCTGGGTAGGACACATATTGAAGCAAACAGCTGGTAGTATTACAAGGCATCCCTTGTTCTGGAGCCACCAGGGTTAGAGAAATAGAGGAAGATCTAAAAACACATGGAGAAAGGAAGTGGAAATGAACATAAATCTTTCCGTCACTGGCAGTTTTTAGGCTTTACCCGGCCACCAAAATGGATGCCAATTTCTTAGCGTGGGTGATGTTTTGAAACAAGCAGTAAACCTGTATATTGTCACCATCACACTTCAGCTCCCCAAGGAGCACAGGCCTTCAACAAACTTAAGCCCAACCTTCCTGTCCCGTGCCAATGGCTCAAGGTCTTTCCATGTTTTCTTCATCCATTTCATCTCTATTTCCAGTTCTCTACTCCATCTACCTCTCTTATCTTTGGGATTCCAGAACAAGGACTACCTTTTAATGCTATTAATAGGTTTCCTCAGTGCGTGGCCTATCCATCACCAGTGTCGTCTTCTCATCTTCTGTTTCACTGGCACCTGTCTGGTTCATGTCATGAGTTCCACGTTCGTGACCTTGTCATACCAGTTTAATCTTTCTTTTTGATGCAAGTTCCCATTTATGAAAGTCTATAGCTTTTTGAAAATATAGTATAGTATGTAAAAAAAAAAAGGTGCAGTAAAATCAATGAAGAATATTTTAACATGTTCTAAGTCTTATATCCCAACGGGCTGACCACCCGTTTGCCAGTCACTTTGATTACGGAAACAACAACAAACGGATTGATTTGTCGTTGCCCTAAAGACGCCATTAGGCGTGATGGGAACAACGGCAAAGAAAATCTATTCGCTGTTGCCCTTAAGACGCCACTAGGCGTAATGGCCACTGACTGCTTTGCCGGTCGTTGGCTAAGGACGGAAGAAGAAGAAGAAGTCTTATGTCTAACAAAAACTTTTTTCTATATCTTGTGAAGTGCAGATGAGGAAATATGACGATAGGACTGTATCTTTTTGTCCAAAATCCACAGGGACAGCTGTTTCGGATACCAGATTTTTTAGGTTTTCAGATGTCGCCCCAAATCACATTTGAAAAGTAGTCCAAATCCACCTAAATTGTGTTCAAAAATAGCCCAAACTGTGGCAGAAAAGTACTTACTTACTTACTTAGTCGTTCCCCTTCTACCGTGAGGTGTAGAGGTTTGGAAGAGAGAGCGCCAGACCATTCTATCAGCTGTCTTCTTCCTGGCCTGGTTCCATTCTAGTCCTCGGTCCTTCAAAGATTGTCTAACGCCGTCCTCCCAGCGGACTCTGGGTCGTCCTGGAGGTCTGGATCCCTGGCTCTTTGTTTCCCATGCTTGTCGTGGTAGCCGATCTTCTCCCATTCTGCAGACATGGCCAAACCATCTTAGTTGGGACTGTTCTATTTGGGTCTGCGGCGGATGGGATTTTAGGTCTTGACGGATCGTCTGGTTGCGGACCATGTCTCTTCTTGTTACTTCAACCACTTTCCTCAGATACCTCATTTCTGAGGTTTGGATCTGGCTTTTGTGGGTTGTAGTCATTGCCCACGACTCGCATCCATATGTCAAGACTGGGACATAGGTGGAGCGGTATACAGCCATCTTTGTTTTCTTACCAACCTCTTTCTTGCTGAGGAATCCACGATTTATGGCCTGAAAAAGTCTCCCAGCCGCTGCTTTTCGAGTGGCCAACTCTTCTTTGATGCCTCCCTTTCGGTCTATAATAGCTCCGAGATATTTAAAGTGGTCGACCTGCTCCAGGACATGTTCTCCCAACTTAATCTGATGTCTTCTTTCTTCTCGTGATATCACCATGGATTTTGTTTTAGAGCTGCTTATGACCATCCCTCTCTTCTCCAGCTCTTCCTTCCAGACTTGCAGGTTGGATTGGAGATGTGCCTCTGATTTAGCAATCAGGGCAACATCATCAGCAAATGCCAGCTCCGAAATATAGACCTGTCTCATCTTCCAGTACCCCACTGAATACTTTCTTGTTCTCTCCTTACATGCCTTGATGACATCGTCCATAAGGAGTATGAAGAGGTAAGGTGATAGGATATCACCTTGTCTTACACCAGTGGTGGTCCTGAACTCTTCTGACTTATGGTTTGCTGTCCTCACATAATTTCTGCAAGACTTGTAGAAGCTCTGTATAGCATGAATCAGAGGTGCTGGAATATTCTTCCTTGCCAAACAGTCCCAAAGTTTGCTCCAGGGGACCCTGTCAAACGCCTTTTCCAGATCTATGAAACAAAGATGGATCTCACTCTTATACTCAAGGGCCTTTTCACTCAGCTGTCTGAGTGTGAAGATTAGGTCTTGAGTACTTCGGTTTGCTCGGAATCCGCACTGGACCTCATCCAATTGTGGCTCAGCTAGGCGTCTGAGTCTCTGCTCTAGGATTCTAGAGTAGATTTTACCAGGGACACTGAGAAGGGATATGCCTCTATGGTTTCCACATTGTCGATTGTCACCCTTTTTGAAAATTGGTGTTATGATGGCAATCTCCCAATCCTTTGGTATGGTCTTGTTGCACCATGCTGCCTGTAGGACCTTTAAGAGTAATAGGTCGCCTGATGCTCCCATGTACTTAACCATTTCTGGTGTTATACCATCATGACCTGCTGCTTTGCCCATCTTGATTTTCTCTAGTGCTGCCCTCAGTTCTTCCATCTTTATGTCATCTTCACCATCATTGGTTTTCTCTTCTGTGCTAGTGGTTATCATTTCTGATGCTTCACCATGCTCACCATCCAGGAGTTCTGAGAAATATTTTTTCCATCTTTCCATTACTTCCTTCGGGGCAGTAAGCAATTTGCCTTGCTTGTCCTTTATAAATTTGAGAGGGCATTGTTTTTCCTTCCTCATGTTCTTTGGGGTCTTATAGAACAATTTCTGGTTTTCTTGTGCATCTTTTTCTAGCTTTTCTCCAAATTCTTCCCAGGACTCCTGTTTTGCTGCTAGCACTTTGTTCTTTGCTTCTGTTCTGAGTGTCACATATTCTCTATATTTTTCCATTTGTCCTGTTGTGTTTTTAGCTCCTAAGTATTGTTTCCATGCCATTTTCTTCTCTCTTATTTTCTCTTTGACTTCCTCTGTCCACCAAGGTGTCCTCTTTCTCTGGTTCCCAGTCGGACTTCACCGCATGCTTCTGCAGCAGCTGTCTTTATGATATCCTTGAATTTATTCCAGAGGGTTTCCAAGTCATCAGGTCGTTCTTCTGTGTTGCTCACTGCTGTAGCAATAAGCCCCTGATATCTGGTCTTAATTTCTGGCTCTCTCAGCTTGTAGGTCCTAATGCTCATTTCTCCTGCTCGTTTACTTGGTTTCTTGTGTGATGTTGGGCAGTTCCTAGGCTGAGCAACTCTTTCAGTTGTTCGTTTGATTGTTAGCAGGTAGTGATCACTTCAAATCTCTGGCCCCCTCCAGACTCTTGCATCTCGGACATATCTGAATGAGCTTCTCCGAACAATGGCATAGTCGATCACTGACTTCTCATTCTTGGTTGGTTCACATCTAGTGTATGCATGTATGCGCTTATGGGGGGAACTTTGTGTTTGTAATGATCAGATTCTGCTCACTGCAGAATCTAAGGAGTCGCTTTCCATTGTCATTGAGAGTATCTTCTCCATATCTTCCGATAACTCCACCCCATCTAGCATGGTCATTTCCAACTCTGGCATTAAAATCTCCGAGCATGATAACTTCATCTAGGCAGTCATCCACTGTCCTTTGAAGCAGCTCAAAGAATTCCTCCTTGACCTCTGCTCTCTCATCCTCATTTGGCCCATACACTATGACCAGGTTGACTATGGTTTCTCCTTCTTTTAGTTTTACAACCATAATGCGCTCTGAGACAAAGTTCCATCCCTTGATAATATCTTTTTGATTTTGGGCCACAATGCAACCCACGCCCCCTTTAGCTCTTTCAGATATGGGTACACCACTGTAGAGCAACGTGTTGCCATCGAGATCCATGACTCCTTGTCCTTTTTTCTTCGTTTCCGTTATAGCCAGGATTTCTAGTTTTGCTTTCCTCATCTCTTCCACCAGCTGCTCTTCCTTCCCATTTATACTTCTTGTGTTCCAAGTTCCATAAGTCGTAGTCCGTAGTCCGCTCCAGTTCGTCGCCTTTAGAATCAGTCCGGTTTTCTCTCTTGTATTGCTCGTAATCATAGTTTAAGACAAACAGGTGATTGGCCCGTTGTGCCTTTGCATGGTGGAGGGGCTGCCTCCTTACGGCCTCCATGTAGGCCGCCCTCCTCCTTTTTCATCCGGGCTTGGGACCGGCATAGGCGGAGTTGGCAGAAAAGTAGCCCAAAGAAACTTTCTAGTTTCAGACTGTTTCAGTTTTTGGGTGTTTAGATAAAAGGATATAGACATATATAACCAAAAGAGCAAGCAAAGTGGCCCTAGGGATAATAATGTATCATACTGTGGTGAATCAAATGGAGCAGGGGGTAGAAAGTGTTAGAATGGATAAAGAAGACTTGGAATGACCTTGAGTGAGTGAAACAGAACAAGAAGGTTTGACATGAACTTTGTGGGGGGCTAATTCTTTACAGGGAGCTGAATGGCAGTCGGGATGATGACAATAACAATTATGAGACTTGAATGGCAGTCGGGATGATGACAATAACAATTATGGGACTTGAATGGCAGTCGGGATGATGACAATAACAATTATGGGACTTGAATGGCAGTCGGGATGATGACAATAACAATTATGGGACTTGAATGGCAGTCAGGATGATGACAATAACAATTATGTGACTTGAATGGCAGTCGGGATGATGACAAGAATAGTTATGGGGCTGAAAAATCACTTAGTTTATGCAGCAGTTCACAATACAAGTACAAAATGTATAGCATAACATGTACACATTTTTACTTCTTGAGCCCCATGCAGTTCCAGGAAGTCTATGAAAAGATAAATAAAGAACAGGGCTGCTGCACCTTCAGGCATGCCGTACAAGGTGACTAATCTGAGGTGTCCATAGGGCTGGCATCTTCATCATGTAAAACAAATTGTCACAGAAACCACTGCTGTAAGAGAATATAACTACTATGTGCAGGCTTCCTGCAGAACCTGCAGCAGCGGTCGCTCCATGCGCCTTAAGGAGCGCAAAGGAAAATGATGAACGGTGATTCTACTTCAGCAAACAGCTACTAAGCATAAATTGGCAGAGTGGTTAAAGTGCTTGCTTCTTGAAACAAAGTGACAATGTTCAAAACCTGGTAGCATCATGCTCCAGTTTACCCAGCTGTAAATAGGTACCTGGTTCTTGCTCTCGAGTTAAGGAAGGCTAAGGCAGCGAGATAGGGAACTGGTCACCCAACCTCATGAAGCTGAGCCCAGTACAATGAGATCTCGAACACTTGACTCCTCTAAGGCAGTATCTTATATAGGACTACCTTTACCTTTTAATGGCGTGATGCTGACCACATCACCCCTAGTGTGCCGATGGTCGAGACAATATGGGCCTAACACCATATTCCCAATATGCCTCAATGGACGTGTAAACAGGATCCCCTTTCACCTATCATTCACAGTAATGGAGCCCAATAAACTACCATTACGCGCCTTCAACAGCTGAAGATCTGGTTTCAGGTCAAGAGGAAGACAAGATCTAGATGGACAGACATCATCACAGACATTCTACAACAACACGGGCTCACAGCAGCCAACGCGATACACTTGGCTCAAGAACACACACTTCAGCATGCTATGTTTCATGGCAATGGTGAAAGGAAAAAGTGATAATACGTATTCACAGTTCAGACACTTCTTCATTACCTGCAGGTACATGAGAGGTACTGTGGCCGCACAGTGAGCATTCGGGTATGAAAATCCGTAGCCGATAGTCGTCTGAGTCTCTATAGAAAACATGATGGCACCAGGAAATGACTTCACTCCCAAAAGGCAGAACTCATGATCAGGATTGTTCTGGTTGTCAAAGTCACCATTGTTGTAGGCCATGAGCCACCAGAATGTGGCAAAAGCCATGAAGATGAGGAGGTAGATGGTGAAAAATGTGGCAATGAGGAAAGGCCATGCTAAATCAATAAGGGTGATAAATATATCGGCGAAAAATCTCCTCTTGTGCTCACCAAGTTCAATGACAAACATCCTGCAAAAATGATGACTGAAAATTATATTCTGAATAAATTAACATAATGTCTGAGTCAGTAGTTACTTTATGGTAAAGGTACTGCCATAGCAGATACTGCAGTAGGGGAGTGATGTGTTAGAGACCTCACCATACTATGTCCAGCTTTTTATGAGGTGCCATGACCAGTTTTTTTCCTCACTGCCTTTGCTTTCCCTAACTCAAGAGCAGAGTCAGGTACACAATTTCATCTGGGTAGAGTGGAGCATGACATTACCAGGTGTCCATCCTGGTAACTTTGCCATGAAAGGCAAGTATCACCTTAGAAGACATTTTAAAAGTTAGCGATTTTGTAAAATGCAATTTCATTGTCCACAAATCAAATGTGAAGAGGTGAGTTCAATTCTAAACTTTGTTTAAATATTATTCACAATGTGGCTATCTGGTCTGTACAGGATTTGGTTTGTCAAAAACCGGCTTGTTCGTCTCGAAGTTTTTTTTATCTAAGGACACATTCATCAGAGTGCAGAACTTGGACCAATAGGAGGGCAGAACTGGAAATTGATCAACTGACAAATGATCATGCCGGGGATGATGATGCCATTGCTACAGTGAGAAATCAGGTCGTGGCTTCTCTGCGAGAGTAAAGGGCAGAATCGTCTCTGAACATAGCGATTTACATGATAACAATCTCCAGCATGAGAATGGAGGTAGAGGCAGCTACTGCAGCCTTAAGGTGGCTGTCTCAGACTCCATTAACAAGGGCAGTTATTGTGTCAGACTCACAATCCATGCTTCGGAAGGTCCAAAGTGGATGACTCCGGCATTAATTAAAAACCTCCAAAAAAGTCTCAAATCTTCAGAAACTGGTGTGGATCTACTGTTCTGGTCATGCAGGGGTATGCAGCAATGAAGGACCTGACCGACTAGCTTCAAGAGCACTGATAGAAGCTGCACTGGATATGAATAGAGATACTGAGGGTAATTAATGATCGCCTATAAGAGAATACCACTGCAATCGATGAATCATCAAGGCTAAGATTTCTGGAATTTGGCATCCAATGTAAGACCAGCAGGGTTGGACATATGAGAGGATGCATCCAGTGTGTATACAACCAGCACATAACAAGAACAATCAATCAATCAATACCTTTTAGCTCTCCGAGGAGCATAGGCCTTCAACAAACACATGCTAAGTCTTCCTGTCCCGTGCCATCTGCTCAAGTTCTTTCCATGTTTTCCTCATCATTTTCACCTCTGTATCCAGCTCTCTTCTCCATGTGTTTTTTGGTCTACCTCTGCCTCTCTTTCCCTGTGGATTCCAGAACAAGGACTGCCTTGTAATGCTATCAACAGGTTTCCTTAATGTGTGTCCTATCCATCGCCAGTGCCTTGAACAAGAACAATTAGCATTCAATACCCTTCCTTACTGAGGGAGACTGAGCACCTATGAGTTTGCCCGGAGTGCAGTGACGTTGATTCTGATCAACAATATCAACTTTTAAAATCTCATACTGGTAAGAGAATCAGAGGTAGACTGAAAAAAAGATGTGGAGGAGAGAAATGAAGAATGTGGAGGAGAGAAATTATGAAGAATGTGGAGGAGAGAAATGAAGAATGTGGAGGAGAGAAATGAAGAATGTGGAGGAGAGAAATGAAGAATGTGGAGGAGAGAAATGAAGAATGTGGAGGAGAGAAATTATGAAGAATGTGGAGGAGAGAAATGAAGAATGTGGAGGAGAGAAATGAAGAATGTGGAGGAGAGAAATGAAGAATGTGGAGGAGAGAAATGAAGAATGTGGAGGAGAGAAATGAAGAATGTGGAGGAGAGAAATTATGAAGAATGTGGAGGAGAGAAATTATGAAGAATGTGGAGGAGAGAAATGAAGAATGTGGAGGAGAGAAATGAAGAATGTGGAGGAGAGAAATGAAGAATGTGGAGGAGAGAAATTATGAAGAATGTGGAGGAGAGAAATGAAGAATGTGGAGGAGAGAAATGAAGAATGTGGAGGAGAGAAATTATGAAGAATGTGGAGGAGAGAAATTATGAAGAATGTGGAGGAGAGAAATGAAGAATGTGGAGGAGAGAAATGAAGAATGTGGAGGAGAGAAATTATGAAGAATGTGGAGGAGAGAAATGAAGAATGTGGAGGAGAGAAATGAAGAATGTGGAGGAGAGAAATTATGAAGAATGTGGAGAAGAGAAATTATGAAGAATGTGGAGGAGAGAAATGAAGAATGTGGAGGAGAGAAATGAAGAATGTGGAGGAGAGAAATGAAGAATGTGGAGGAGAGAAATTATGAAGAATGTGGAGGAGAGAAATGAAGAATGTGGAGGAGAGAAATGAAGAATGTGGAGGAGAGAAATGAAGAATGTGGAGGAGAGAAATGAAGAATGTGGAGGAGAGAAATGAAGAATGTGGAGGAGAGAAATGAAGAATGTGGAGGAGAGAAATGAAGAATGTGGAGGAGAGAAATTATGAAGAATGTGGAGGAGAGAAATTATGAAGAATGTGGAGGAGAGAAATGAAGAAGGAGGAGAAGAAAAATGAAGAATGTGGAGGAGAGAAATGAAGAATGTGGAGGAGAGAAATGAAGAATGTGGAGGAGAGAAATGAAGAATGTGGAGGAGAAAAATTATGAAGAAATGTTGGAGGTTAGAAATTATGAAGAATGAGGACGAGGGAAAAGAAGAATGAGGAGGAAAGAAATTATGAAAAATGTGGAGGAGAGAAATTATGAAGAATGTGGGGAGAAAAATTATGAAGAATGTGGAGGAGAGAAATTATGAAGAATGTGGAGGAGAGAAATGAAGAATGTGGAGGTGAGAAATGAAGAATGTGGAGGAAGAGAAATTGAAGAATGAAGAAATTTTGTAGTGAAGAATGTGGAGGAGAGAAATGAAGAATGTGGAGGAGACATCCTACCAAATTAAAATGTGGAGGAGAAATTTATGAAAGAATGTGGAGGAGAGAAATGAAGAATGTGGAGGAAGGAAATGAAGAATGTGGCGGAGAGAAAGTATGAAGGATGTGGTAGGAGAGAAATGAAGATGGTTGTGGATGAGAGAGAAATTATGAAGAATGTGGGAGGAGAAAATTATGAAGAATGTGGAGGAGAGAAATGAAGAATGTGGAGGAGATATCTTGTGAAGACTTGTGGTGGAGAGAAATGAAATTGTTGGAGGAGAGAAATTATAGTAAAGAATGTCCCAGCACTCTATTATTCTGGAGGAGAGAAATGAAGGTGAATGATTGGAGGAGAGAAATGGAAGAATGTGTGAGGAGAGAAAATGAAGAATGTGGAGGAACACCCTCCATATTCTTGGAGGCCCAGAAACCATAATGAAGAATGTCTCCCATTATGAAGAATATGGAGGAGAGAAATGAAGAATATTCTTCTCTATGAATGTGAGGAGGTAGTGTTCTTTAGGTCTCCAGTAAACATCAATGTGGCTCCCAGAGAAATGAGGCAGGATCTCCCATCCTGAATATTGGTCGAGAGAACATCCTCCATATGTCTTCTCTAGAAATTGTCCCATATTATTCTCGCCCAACATCCTCCATATTGGAAGAAATTAGGAGAGAAATGAAGAATCCATATTCTTTCCCAATCCCTCCATTAAATGAAGAATGCTCCCAGCCTCCATATGAAGTCTTCTCCACATCCTCCATATTGTCTCTCCCAACATCCTCCATTTGAGCTTCGTCCTCTCCAACATCCTGAATATTCTTCTCTCCCATCCTCCATAGAAATGTGGATTCCTTATCTCCATCCTCCATATTCTTCACCTTCTCTCCCCAATCATCCTCCATATTGTCCTCTCCCATCCTCCAATTCTTCTCTCCCATCCTCCATCTTCTTCTCTCCCATCCTCCAAATTCTTCTCTCCCAGAGGATCCTCCATATATCATCTGAGGAGTCTGGACATCCTCCATATTCTTGCTGGAGTTGAAATGTAAAATGTGGAGGAAAAAATCCCATCAAGGAGAAATTCCTCTCCCATCCGCCATGTGGATTCTTCTCTCCCAACATCCTCCATATTTATCCTCCCCAGATATCCATATTCTTATCTCTCCCAGATCCTCCATTGAAATTCTTCTCTTCCCATCCTCCATAGTTCTCTGAAGAATGGGGATCCTCCAATTTCTTCTGTGGATCCTCCATAATTATCTCCCATGTGGAGGAGAGAAATAGGCCTTCCCTCCCATCCTCCATATGTCTTGGAGGAGAGAAATCCTCCATATTTATGTCTCTAAAGAGAATCCTCCATATTCTTCTCTCCCAACATCCTCCATATTCTTCTCTCCCACCCTCCATATTCTTCTCTCCCATCCACCATATGAAAATCTCAGCCCAAGACCTCCATAGGATTCGTCTCTCCCCATCATTGCCCTCCATATTCTTCTGCTCCCAAAAATCAAGAAATATTCTTCTCTCCCAAGAGAAAATACTCCATATTCTTCTCTCCCATCCTCCGAAATCATTCTTCTCTCAGAGAAATCCTCCATATTTTCTCATTCCCCAACTGAATCCTCCATATCCTCATGATTCAGAATCTCCCATCACTCGCCATATTCTTCTCTCCCATCCTCCATATTCTTAATGTCTCCAAAACTTCCATGAAGAAAGTTCTTCTTTCCCATCCTCCATATTCTTTTATCCCTAATAATGTTATATTCTTCTCTCCCATCCTCCATATTCTTCTCTCCCAATCCTCCATAGAATTCTTCTCTCCCATCCTCCATATTCTTTCTTCTCCCAACATCCTCCATATTCTTCTCTCCCCAACCTCCTCCTATATGATTCTCTATGTTCCTCCACATAGAGATTAAATCTCCCATCCATCCATTCTTCTCCCTTCCCACATTCTCTCCATAGAAATTCCCTTCTCTCCCATCCTCCATATTGAAGAATCTCCCATGAGAGATATCCTAAGAATCTCCCTTCCTCCAATCCTTCCTCCCCATCCTTCTTTCCCATTACCATCAGTCCATATTCCCAATATCTCCCAACTCCAAAATTCTCTACTAACTCCGCATATATCCATATTCTGCGCGCCCCTCCATAATCTTCCCCTACCCTATTCATCTATTCCATCTCCAATCATCCAAATCCCATCCCCTCCTCATATCTCCTTCCCAAGATTCTCCATCTCCCCCCATCGCCCTATCATCCCCCCTATCTCCAAATCTTCTCATCCCATCCTCCTAATCTCCTTCTCTGAACATTCTCTCCCATCTCCCTCACATCTAATCTCATCTCCCCATCCTCCATCCTCCTAATCATTATTCCCCTCCCCATTCTTCTATTCCCTCAACCCATATTCTCTGTAAAACCCCCATTCCCTTCCTCTATTCTTCTCTCCATCCTCCTCATTCTTCCTCTCCTATCCATATCTTCTGTCTCTTCCCACATCCTCCCCCAACTCAGCACATCTCCCATCCTCCATATTTTTTCCCCATCCTCCATATTCTCACTCTCCCATCCTCCATATTCTTCTCTCCCAACATCCTCCATATTTATTCCTACCCATCCTCCATATTCTTCTCTCCCAGAACATCCTCCAATTCTTCTCTCCCATCCTCAATACATCTACTTCGATAACAATCCTCCATATTCTTCTCTCCCCCTTTCCAACCCCCAATATTATATCTCTCCCAACATCCATTATTCCTTCTCCCATCCATCCTCCATATTATCTCTCCCATCCTCCATATTCTTCTCCCCCAACATCCTCCATTCCTATTCTTCTCTAATCCTCCATATCTTCTCTCCCATCCTCCATATTCTTCTCTCCCACCCTCCATCCCCATTCTTCTCTCCCAACCTCTCCCATTCTTCTCTAACATCCTCCATATTCTTCTCTCAACATCCAATCCACCTAATTCTTCTCTCCCATCCTCCATTAAATTCTTCTCTCATTTCATCCTCCATATTCTCTCCCATCCTTCAATACTTCTATTTCACCTTACTCCATCTCCTCCATATCTTCTCCTCCCATTCCTCCATATTCTTCTCTCCCCATCCTCCATATTATCTTCTCTTCCCATATCTCCATATTCAACTTTTTATCCTCCATATTTCTTCTCCCATCCTCCTATCCACAGACCCATCCTCCATCCTTAAACATTCAGATTACCCTCATCCTCTCTTCCTCCATCTCATATCTTCAATCTTCCCAGTCCTCCATATTCTTCTTTTCAACCATCCTATCCATATTTCTTCTCTCCCATCCTCCATATTCTATCTCTCTCCCATCCTCCATATTCTTAAAACACCTCCATCCATATTCTCTCTCCAGCTATCCCCTCCATCTTCTTTCTCCATCCCACTTCCTCCAAATTCTTCTCTCTTCAACATCCTCCATATTCTTCTCTCCCCATCACTCCATATTCTTCTCTCCCAACACAACTCCATATTCTTCATCTCCCAAAATCCTTATATTCTTCTCTCCCATCTCTCCATATCTTCTCTCCCCATCCTCCATATTCTTCTCTCCACACCCCCATATTCTTCTCTCCCATCCTCCCATCTTCCTTCATCCATATACTTCTACCTCCATGTCCTCCATTGGCATCTCCCACAATCATCCTCCATATTCTTCTCTCCCATCCTCAATATTTTCTTCTCAAAACCCCAAATCCTCCATATCTTCTCTCCCATCCCCTCCATATTTTCCTCCCATTATTCTCTCTCTCCCTTCACACTCCATCCATTACATTAATTTCTCTCCATCCATCCAATCCATATTCTTCTCACATACAATCCTCCATATTCCTTCTCTCCCAAAATCCTCCATATTCTTCTCTCCATAAAATCCCCATATTCTTCTCTCATTCCCATCCTCCATATTCTTCTCTCCCCAAAATCCTCCATATTCTTCTTCCTCCCAAATCCTCCATAATTCTTATTCTCCCATCCTCCACATCCAAGGACATCTCAAATCCAGCCTCCATATTCTTCTATCCTCCCATCCCCAATATCTCCATATAATCAACTCGTTCCATCCTAGAAAATCCATATTCTTCTAATCTCCCAACATCCTCCATTATACTCCTCTCCCATCCTCCATATTCTTCTCTCCCCATCCTCCATATTATTCTCTCCCATCCTCCATATTCCTTCTCTCTCCTCCAATTCCTCCTATTTTCCTTATTTCTCCCATCCTCCATATTCCCTTAATCCTCCATTCTTTATTCTCCCATCACATCTCATTATTCCTTTCTCATCCTCAAATATGGTCTTCTTCCCATCCTCCATATTCGTCTCTCCCAAATCTCCAATTCTTCTTCCCATCCTATTACCTTATCTCCCAACATCCTCACATATTCTCTCTCCCCAATCCATATTCTTCTCTCCCATCCTCCATATTCTCAAAAAATCCCACACCTCCATATTCTTCTCTCCCCATCCTCCAATTCTTCTCTCCCAACCATACATCCATAATTCTTCGAATCTCCCAAATCCTCCATATTATGCTTCTATATCCCATCCTCCATATTCTTCTCTCCCATCCTCCATATTCTTCTCTCCCAAACATCCTCCATATTCTCATCCTCTCCCATCCTCCATATTCTTCTCTCCCATCCTCATAAATATTATCATCCAATCTCGTTCATCAATGTAACTATTAATGAATAGTAATAACTTCTCATTCATTATCATATGGGTAAATATCATCTAATTAAAATCCCAAACATATTCACTCAATCATCAAACCCACAAATCATTCTAATATTACACTAACTTTTCTCTCCACATTCTTTCAACTATACCTCATCTCAAGTTGTCAAATCTTAACTAACCATCAACCCCCTTATTATGTTTCCTCATTACCAATCATTTGAGAAATTCATCCCTAGTTTAAAACTATACCCAGGAAATCATAATCTTTCTAAGTGAGTCCATGATTACTTCTATCACAATACCAAATATTTATGTCTATAAACCACTCAAATGTATCATTCCCACTCCAGTATTCTTTTCTCCATCCTAACTGTTATTGCGTTATTCCCTACAATCATTGGATATGCTCATGCCACCCCCATATGAAAAAGCATGGAGGAGTTCTTGATAGTAACACAAGCTAAATATTCTCACCTATCATTACAGGGCAACCTTCCTTATATTATTCTCTCCAAATTAACATGTTTTGTGGTCTAGGTGCACAAATACTTATGCGGGATTGATGTCAGCTAAATTATCAAAGAAGGGAAGTGTGCCCTAGGTCGAGTACTGGTTACACCTCAAGGTTGGTGTTACTGTGGAGGAGAAAAATGAAGAATGTGGAGGAGAGAAATGAAGAAAGAGAAATGAAAGAATGTGGGGAGAGAAAATTATGAGATGTGGAGGAGGAAATGAAGAGAGTGGTGGAGAGAAATTATGAAGAATGTGGAGGAGGAGGGAATGAGGATCAGAAAGTGGGAGAGAGTGAAGAATATGTGAGAGAAATGAAGAATGTGGAGGATCGAAGATGAAGGAATGTGGAGGAGAGAAATTAAGAGGGGTTAGTAGGTCAGGGTGACTGAAATTATGGGATGTTGGAAAAATTAGGATGTGAGAGGAGAGAAAATGGATGAATGTGGGAAAGGGTGGAGGAGAAAATAAAGAATGTGGAGGGAGATGAAAATTGAGGGAAGAATGTGGAGGGAGAAGAAATGTGGTATGGAGGAATATGGAGATGGAGGAGAGAATTTTGAAGAATGTGGGGAGAGAAATGAAGAATGTGAGGAGAGAAATTTTGATGTGGGAGGGAAGAAATGAAGAATGAGGAGGAGAGAAATGAGAAATGTGGGGAGAGGGGGGATGGATGAAGAGATGAAGGAGAGAGATGAAAGAATGAGAGAGGGAAATGAAGAGATGTGGAGGAGAGAAAATGAAGAAGAGGTGGGAGAAATGAAGAATGTGGAGGAGAGCAAAATGAGGAATGGGGATGGAGAATGATGAATGTGGGAGGAGGAAATTATGAAGAATGTGGAGAAGAGAAATGAAGAATGTGGAGGAGAGAAAAATGGAGAATGTGGGTGGAGAGAAATGGAAGAATGTGGAGGGAGAATTATGAGAGAAAAGAATGTGGAAGGAGAGAGAAAAATATTGGTGGAGAATGGAGAGAATATGAAAATGGTGGAGGAAGAAAATGATAGAATGTGGAAAGAGAAATGAAGAATGTGGAGATGAGGAATGTGGAAGAATGTGGAGGAGAGAAAGGAAGAATGTGGAGGAGAGAAAAATGTGGATGAAGGGATGTGGGAGGAGATGAAGAATTGGGATGAGAATGAATGAGGATGTGGAGGGAGAGGAAGTTTATTATGAAGAATGTGGAGGGAGAAAGGAAGATGTGGAGGAGAGAAATGAAGAATGTGGAGGAGGAGAAATTGAAGAATGTGGAGGAGAAAATGAAGAGATATGAGAGGTGGAGGAGGGAGAATTGGATGAAGAATGTGGAGGAGAGAAGAATGTTGAAATGAAGAATGTGGAGGAGAGAAATGGATGAAGAATGTGGAGGAGAGAAATGAAGAATTTGGAGGAGAGAAATTTGAAGAATGTGGGGGAGAGAGTGAGATGTGAAGAGAAGAGAAATTATGAAGGAATGTGGAGGAGATTGGAAGAATGTGGAGGCTGATGAAGAATGTGGAGGAGAGAAATGAAGAATGTGGAGGAGAAGAAGAATGTGATGGGAGAGAATGTGACCGGAGAGAAATGAAGAATAGTGGAGAGAGAAATGAGGAATGTGGAGGGAGATGAGAATGAGGAGAGATGTGGAGGAGAGAAATGAAGAATGTGGAGTGAGGATGAAGAATGGAGGAAGGGAGATGTGGAGGAAGGAGAGATGGGGAAGGGAATGAGATGTGGTGGAGAGAAATGAAGGATGTGGAGGAGAGATATGAAGAATGTGGAGGAGAGAAGAGAAGGGAGGAGAAATGGAATGGAGAGAGATTGGAGGGATGAAGATGGGAGGAAGAGAATGAAGAATGTGGATGTGAGAGAGAAGATGGAGGAAGAATGAAAATTGTGGAGGAGAGATTATTATGGAAGAATGTGGGGGAGGAGAAATTGAAGAATGTGGAGGAGGGGGGAAGAATGTGGATGGAGGAGAGGGAAGAAAGAAATGTGGAGGAGAAATGAAGAAGTGGAGGAGAGAAGATGTGGAGAGAGAAATATGAGAATGTGGTAGAGAAAATTATGAAGAATGTGGAGGGAGAGATTGGAGGAGGGAAAGATGGGTGGGAGAGAAGAAATGAAGAATGTGGAGGAGAGTAAATTATGAAGAATGTGGAGAAGGAAATGAAGGATGTGAGAGGAGAGAAATGAAGAATGTGGAGGAGAGAAAATGAGGATGGAGAGAGAAATGAAGAATGTGGAGGAGGTTGAAATGAGAAGTGGAGGGAGAGAAGAATGAAGAATGTGGGATGAGAGAAATGTGGAATGGATGAAGATGGAGGATGAGAGAAATTATGAAATATGTGGAGGAGAGAAATTGATAATGTGAGGGAGGATGATGAGAAGAGTGATGGGAATGGGAGAGATGGATGAAGAATTGTGGAGTAAGAGAAATTTATAAAGAATGGGAGGAGAATTGAGAGAGATTTGAAGAAATGTGGAGGAGAGAAATGAAGAAGAATGTGGATGAGAGAAATGAAGAATGTGGAGGAGAGAAATGAAGAATGTGGAGGAGAGAAATTATGAAGAATGTGGAGGAGAGAAATGAAGAATGTGGAGGAGAGAAATTATGAAGAATGTGGAGGAGAGAAATGAAGAATGTGGAGGAGAGAAATTATGAAGAATGTGGAGGAGAGGAGGTGGAGGAGAGAAATGAGAATGTGGTGGAGGAGAGAAATGAAGAATGTGGAGGAGAGAAATGGAGAATGTGGAGGAGAAATGAAAGAATGTGGAGGAGGAGAGGAAATTATGGTGGAAGAATGTGGAGGAAAGAGAAATTATGAAGAATGTGGAGGAGAGAAATGAAGGAATGAATGGAGGAGGAGAGAAATGTGGAAGAATGTGGAGGAGAGAAATTATGAAGAATGTGGAGAAGAAGAAATGAAATGTGGAGGAGGAGAAGAATGGAGGAGAGAAATGAAGAATGTGGAGGAGAGAAATGAGAATGTTGGAGAGAATTGAAGAATGTGAGATGAAGAGAGGAGAGAAATGAAGAATGTGGAGGAGAGAAATGAAATGGGGAGGGAATAAATGAAGAATGTGGAGGAGAGAAAAATGAAGAATGTGGAGAGAGAGAAATGTGGAGGAAGAAATGAAGAATGTGGAGAAGAGAAATGAAGAATGTGGAGGAGAGAAATGAAGAATGGGGAGGAGAGAAATGGAGAATGTGGAGGAGAGAAATTATGAAGAATGTGGAGGAGAGAAATGAAGAATGTGGAGGAGAGAAATGAAGAATGTGGAGGAGAGAAATTATGGCGAGGAAATGAAGAATGTGGAGGAGAGAAATGAAGAATGTGGAGGAGAGAAATAATGAAGAATGTGGAGGAGAGAAATTATGAAGAATGTGGAGGAGAGAAATTATGAAGAATGTGGAGGAGAGAAATTATGAAGAATGTGGAGGAGAGAAATGAAGAATGTGGAGGAGAGAAATGAAGAATGTGGAGGAGAGAAATGAAGAATGTGGAGGAGAGAAATGAAGAATGTGGAGGAGAGAAATGAAGAATGTGGAGGAGAGAAATGAAGAATGTGGAGGAGAGAAATGAAGAATGTGTATGAGAGAAATGAAGAATGTGGAGGACAGAAATGAAGAATGTGGAGGAGAGAAATGAAGAATGTGGAGGAGAGAAATGAAGAATGTGGAGGAGAGAAATGAAGAATATGGAGGAGAGAGATGAAGAATGTGGAGGAGAGAAATGAAGAATGTGGAGGACAGAAATGAAGAATGTGGAGGAGAGAAATGAAGAATGTGGAGGAGAGAAATGAAAACAAGAATGAAAATGATAGGAAGACATGGAAAAACCTTGAGCCCATTGCACACAACAGGTGGATTTGAGTTCTTGCTTCTCAATGGGCCAGGTTCAAAACCCAGCTTCAACATGCTCCAGCTTACTCAGCTGTAAAAAATAAGTACCTGTCTCTTCTTTGTTGTTAGAGAAGTCAATGGCTGCGATGAATGGTGCTCTTACCCTGGGGATTCCAGAACAAGGACTGCCTAGCCATCTCATAAAGCTCAGACCTGGTATATGTGAAGTCTCTAACACTTCACTCCCATACAACAGTAGGCCTACATGACTACCTTTAGATTCACCTTTCACTTCATAAAAAGAGAAATCTAAACATTAAAAGCCCCTAGTATTCGATCATGATACACTGATGTGTCACAAACTGTGCTATTGAATACATTGTTGAAATGAACACCGATTTCACCAAAATATCTATTGATTAGGCGGCCAATTAAGTCGCCCACGTCACTAGGATTTGGATTAGGGTTAGCCCCGTTCCTTTTCATTTCAACCAAATACACACCGCCACTTATTTTGCTCTGAAAACTTAAACGGTAAAAGGGCATGGGGCTGGTTATCCCATCCTGTCAAAAATTTAAACCACAAAAATCTTCAACAAACATGGACAAGTCAATTAAAGAAAATAAAACACAGCTATCCAAGACAGGGGAAGGTCCTCTCGCAGGGAGGCGTATGATGCAACACAGAGAAAGCCGAAAGGAGTCCGTGTCACTGACTAACCTTCTTTCTTCTAGGAGAACTTCCAGATTTGGCACCTGGAATGTTCGCACATTAAACGAACAAGGGAAAGTGGCACAAGTAGCAGCAGAAATGAGGGAATATAAAATTGAGGTTCTGGGAATGTGTGAAACAAAGTGGAAGGGGGTAGACAAGAAGACAAGGCAGTCCTTGTTCTGGAACCCCCAGGGCAAGAGAGGCAGAGGTAGACCAAGAAGCACATGGAGAAGAGAGCTGGAAACAGAGGTGAAAATGATGAGAACGTGGAAAGAACTTGAGATGATGGCACGTGACAGGAGAACTTGGCATGTGTTTGTTGAAGGCCTATGCTACTTTGGGAGTGGAGGGTTATGAATGAATGAATATTATAAACAAAAACCAAAATTATTAATTTCTATAAATGAAGACACAATTACAGCCGATAGGATAGTCTGGCGCTCTCTCTTCCAAACCTCTACACCTCACGGTAGAAGGGGAACGACTAAGTAAGTAAGTAAGAAGACACAATTCCAGAAAACGCTATGCACCTGAGTAATTTTGTTCATATTCATTACATCTGTCCTTTTCTATATCACCTACCGCGTACTATCGCTTCGTTAGTGATTTGTTTTCCTTCCTACAAAGACTGTATTGTTACCTAAGCGAACATTCATTATTACTGTGTTACCGACGACATAAAAAAAAAATAAAGCTTTGTGTTTGAAGATCGATAACTTAATAGGCTACATTACTCTTTATGATACGCCACGTTAAAAACAAAATATCGAATAAACTGTTCAATAAAGCAATGAAGCTAACCAAAGGAAGAAATTTATTAATGCATAATACGCATTCGGTTAGCTTGTTTTGTGGGCTATATTCATGTAATGAAAAGAAATCACCATAAGTAGGGCCTATTTATTTTTTTTAAACAATGAGTAGCCTAATCTAAGAAAATGAAATGATAAACTGTAATCAAATAAATCTACCGTTCGAGGAACACACCATTAGGACTAAATGTACAATTATCAACTTTTTATTTACCTTCAAGCTTCCACTTCGCGCTAACCTACAACTTCTCCAGTTGTTTGCTCAATGTCTCAGTACTAGTTTGAACAATCGTATATATGGAGGCCTCTTCAGTTCAAACGGAAGTCTCGTTTTGAAACTTGACCTCCACGTTGCAATCAAAATGGGAACTCAGAAAGCCGTTTACTGTTACGTCTACGTCTGCGTCTACAGCTATTGTTATAGTACAGGGGTCGGGAACCCGCGGCTCGCGAGCCGCTTGCAGCTCTTTGAGCCAACTCGTGCCATCTTGTGTTTCATGCCAAATTCCAGCAACCTTAGCCTTGTTGATTCATTGACTTCAGTGTCGTTCTCTAATAGGCAACCATTAGTTGTCCTTGGTATCTCTCCCTTATCCATATCCATTATCCCCAAACGGGTGCTCTCGAAGCTAGTCTGACAGCTCTGTCATTGCCACATACTCCTGAATGACCAAGTCAGTAGATTCACACCAGTTCCTGAGAATTTGATTTACCATGGGCAGTCCAGCCTATTAATTAATGACGCAATCGCTTCTGTTGTTCCCCTATTATACAGTATAGGTCAGACTTACAAAAGACAAAGACCTTAATACTGTGTCTAGTAAATGATAGAAGACTAAGAACAGTAAATGGTAAATTTCCGGAGTTATGTGTTGTGGGTCGCACTAATGACCCGTCATCGAAGCATCATTTATTTGGTGATGCCTAGATGACAGGGAGGATAGTGTGATACACTTGCATAGCTAGGCGGGGTTGTCGCACGGAAGGTCCTGGGTAAGCCACTCACGTCTGTTGTTTTTCTGTTGTCTAGTTTTCTACTTCTTTATTTCTTACGAGTGCCTGAAAACATACCTTTATGTTTGTCTAATATTTATTTACTGTTTACAGGCCTCGGATTTCACTTCCTTATGTGTTATAAATGTTTATACAATACCAAAAACTACCCTCTGTCCTGTACTTACTGTTATTATTCTTCTATCATTTACTAGACACAGTATTAAGGTCTTTGTCTTGTGTAAGTCTGACCTATACTGTATAAAGAGGAACAACAGAAGTGATTGCGTGATTAATAGGCTGGACTGCCCATGGTAAATTTCCGGTGTTATGTGTTGCGGGTCGCACTAATGACCCGTCATCGAAGCATCATTTTTTGATGATGCCTAGATGGCAGGGAGGATAGTGTGATTCGCTTGCATAGCTAGCCGGGGTTGTCGCACGGAAGGTCCTGGGTTCAAGTCCTGGGTAAGCCACTCACGTCTGTTGTTTTTCTGTTGTCTAGTTTTCTACTTCTTTATTTCTTACGAGTGCCTGAAAACATACCTTTATGTTTGTTTAATATATATACTAGCCGCCATTAAAAACGCATCGAAATCGTGACATGTTTTCACTGTTGAAATGTTTATGCAAGTGAGCGATTTTCAAACCCCGAAAGTGTGCAAGTGATGAAGTTCATGTATTCCCACTTTACTGTCGATGTGATGTTTACTTCAAATTTTGCGTGCTTCGTGCAAAACAAGGTTTTTGATAAATTCTGGCTTTATTAAAAGTCGTATCACATTGAAATTTGGCACACGCATTAGTCAAGTTTCAGCGAGTAAAAAGCCATTATCTGTTTTCATCGAAAGAAAGTCTGTTAATGTTTTTGTCATGCCTCGACTGTCGTCACAAGAGCGATGGCAAGCTGTTGGTATGCTCAGCATTTCGGGCGACATTTGCCACCAAAAATACCGTCCCAGCTTTCAACTCGAATGGTAAAAGACATAATCAATTACACTGAAGCAAATTCACAAACTCAAATGTAAAAGAAATCCGAGGCACGAGGGCAGACATCATATTTGCTAGAATGGAAAAAACCATACCCCAAAACATGTTTTCGACTGTCGTCCATGAGAGAACGAATGCCAATCCTGTTGGATGCTGTACCTCAGCAGTGGAATGGCGACCAGAGAAGTTGCCAGACATTTCAATTGTGACCAGTCCACTATAGTGAGGCTGAACCAGCGATTTCGGGCGACAGGTACCACCAATGACCGTCCCAGGCTTGGTCAACCTCGTGTACCAACACCAGTATGACATCAACAATGTGAATGATCTCGAGCGAGCACTCATTGCAGAATGGAACACCATACCCCAAACATTTTTCGAGACACTCTGCAATAGCATGAGACACCGATGCCAAGCCTGTATTGATGCTGTAGGAGGTCATACAAGGTATTAATGATGGCTGTGACTAAATGACAGTGAGTGCGACTTTTGTTTTTACACCTAGGGTTGACAACTGCTTAGGAGCCGGTTCTGAATTGTCTCATGTTTAATAATATAGCAAATTTGGGTTAGTAAATGGATCAGAAATGTTAAATCAGTGGTTTCGTGTATTTTAAATTTAGCACAACGAGTTGTGGTTCATAAACTAATGCGATGCGCTTTTAATGGCGGCTAGTATATTTGGATATGCGCCCTAATATAACTGAACGGGACGCACCTTGCCAAAACACGGCAAAATTTTATTTAAAAAAAAAAAAAACATTCTAGATCTTCCGAAACATGGACCGAAAGTCAGACTCGATAACTGCCCTGGTTTGTGATTAATGTCTACCCTGGTTTGTGGTTAATGTCTGCCCTGGTTTGTGGTTAATGTCTACAGGGGCGTACTTAAAGTATCCGGTACCCTGGGGGAATTCTACCTTAGACACCCCCTCCCCCACCCACCCATAAAAACACACTTCCAAGTATATTTTTAGCAGCAAGTACTATCATAATAGTCCGATAACACCTCATCCTGGCTTGTAACTGGGACAGACTGTCCCCCTTGCATTCCTGTTAGTACGCCACTGAATGCCTACAGCGTAGACGATAAACTAAAATCATTACTTGTACAGAGTGAAATAACATAGAATAATAATAATAATAGCCCCTTCAGTCATAACTGACTATGGGAAGGGCCTCTAGGTTGTTTGGTGTTTGCCTCCCCCCCCCCCCTTTTTTTCACTTTATGGAATAGCAAATAGTTCATGCGCCGTTATGATTTTGCCTGGGTGTATTATGTCTTCTTTAATATGGAATTCAGACTTTTAATATTTCTGCTCTGAATTACAGTTTCAGTACCGTAATATCATTTCCTTTTTCACTCTTTATGTAGCATGAAGTATTCACGTGCTTATGTAGCTTCTGTGGCAATTACACAGTTATTGGTTTTACATGATATGATAGCCAACCACATGCCCAACCTTACGACACGGTAGAGCAGGGTTTCTCAACGGTTTAGTCGACGGAAACCTAAATGTTCTGCGAGAGGTCGCTTGGGGCTTCGCGAGAGATAACGATTGGAAAAAATAAAAATAAACGTCGTTTTTTGTTAATTTTACGCGCCGGGCGATGTCAGTTCTCGCAGTGGTAGGCAATGACCGATCAGCCCCTTATGGCAGTGCGCAATAGGACAGTGTTCACTCTTGTACATACCATATTTCATTAGCATCTTGTAGAGCAGAAATTTGTGACAAGACTTTTAGTCCTACCTGGATAAAGTAAAAAAATAAAGAAGCAAATTTTTAACAGCGGAAAAATCGAAATTTGTTGTTTACCCACACTACTGACTTGCGTTAAAGTTGATATTCTTTATGGGGATGGGGAAACACACAAGAAGAGCAGGCTAATAAGTTGACCAAAATAAACAGATCAACAGAAAAAAACAAACCATTCTCTTCTCAACAGGGCATGGGCAACTTTTATTGGATTTTTGTATTTACAACTTACTGGTCAGGCTAACGTACGGTGAGCTGCAGATATTATCATTTTTATTGGATTATTATATTTACAACTTACTGGTCAGGATAACGTACGGTGAGCTGCAGATATTATCATTTTTATTGGATTATTATATTTACAACTTACTGGTCAGGCTAACGTACGGCGAGCTGCAGATATTATAATTTTTATGCAGGAGTTCCATGAGACCCAGGGCCGGATTAAGCCAAGAAAGGCCTTTAGGCTTTTTGGTGTGTGTGTTCCCCCCCCCCCCCCCCACCTCCTCTTTTCACCGTATGGAATAACAAATAGTTCGTGCGGCGTTATGATTTTGCCAGGGTGCATTATGTCTTTTATGTCTTTCATTTTGTTTTTACTGTCTTTTTAGAACGTTATGAACGCGATTTGAAAGTGCAAACATTTTATTTTTGTACATAAATCTATGCATACATTTTTTTTTTAAAACTTATGCAACCCTCAAGAGCTCCGGGTCCCTAGGCTTCAGCCTACTTAGCCTAATGGATAATCCGGCCCTACTGAGACCTGACAATTATTTCAAGGGGTCCTCCTGGATAAAAAGGTTGAGAAGGCTACACCAGAGGGGATCAGTAGCCCCAGTCTTTCAAAGATTCCCTTCGTTACCCATATGCTTCATATCCTGTGCCATTCATTTAAATTCTTTCCATGACGATAATTGCCTTCTGCGTGTGTGTTTCGGCTTCCTTCTATCTTCCTTAATATGGGGGATTCCCAAACAAGGACTGCATTGTAATCTTATAACAGGTTGTAAATGGGTACATGAATCTGCACTTGAATTGGGGAAGGCAAAGACAGAGAGGAAGGGAACTGGTCATCCCCACCTCTCGAAGCTGGACCTGGTATAGTGTAGTCTCTAACTAATACTTTACTGCCCTACAGCAGTATCTGCTATAACACTAACGATATTAAAAAATACAGTCATAGTATCACAATATTCCCAATATGCCTCAATGGGCACTGTCGCATAGAGATTTATGATCAATAAATTTTCTATATTCTTTTCTTTTTCTACCCGTGTCCTCTACTTTATTATCGCTCTTTTATCCTTTTCCTGTGTTTTTTTGCATTCGTTCGTTTGCGACTAAAGATATTTTCCCATTCTGACTTTACCGGTTCGTTTTTCTCATGTTAGAAACGCCTTTATTGCATAATGTGTCAGTCCCCGGGATGTGAGACGCAGAGCGCTAGAATGCATTTCGTCAGACACAGAAAGCAGACATGTGTCTATACTTTTCTCAGGACACGGCGCTCTTGAGCTAGATTCTTGACGTAAACGTATGAGAATGCATTCTGTCAGACTTGGGATAGTAGACATATCGTCTACATTTTCACCTGACACCACGCTCCTTCGGCCAGTCGCTTGGCCTGAGGTGTGGAAAGCGCCAGACATGCATCGCTCAGAACGGCCACATGTCGTGTGAGGCGTTAAGACGCGTTTTGGCAGGTTATGGCAGGGTCTGAGCTAATGTGAAGTGTTAGGAGAGGGGGAGATACCGGTGCTATTTCGGGTTTGGAAATAGCGTGCATCCTTTGTCTGGGTTTTAAGATATTAACGAGAGTTTTAAACTTTATTTCATTCAGTCCTCAAGGTTCGCAGTAGACAGGTCGCTCGTGTTAAGAATAAGCTGTATAGTGAAGTTTCTCAGTTTGTTTCGACAATTTGCCGAGCTTCTAGACTTCAAATATACATCAGCGTATAATTATAAGTTGTGCGATTGCCTGTAGTTCTGTGTTGAGGTAATATAATATATCTAGTATTTTGTGAGTGATTAAGTGTTAAATCGCCTATTTTATTTCCCTAGTTTCTTTTGTGCAGAGTGATTAATTTATAAGTCCGTAGATATTCTCTAGCTGACGTGTTTCAGTGGAAAGCAGAATAAATTATAATTTCTAGTTTAACATCATATAGCTATAACTTACTTACTTAGTCGTTCCCCTTCTACCGTGAGGTGTAGAGGTTTGGAAGAGAGAGCGCCAGACTATCTTATCGGCTGTCTTCCTCCTGGCCTGGTTCCATTCTAGTCCTCGGTCCTTCAAAGATTGTATATAGCAATAAAATAAATTTAATTTCACTGCTAAATAATCAGACGAGAATATTTTTTTTTAAAACTAAACTTATAACTGCACAGATCCATCACTGCGTATTGAAGAAATACGTATGTATTTCTAATTCATGATGGTTGATTTTATGAATGTATTTTATTTCACGGGAGTGTTAAATGATAAGACAAGCTCTACGCTTGCAGTTTATAATGTAAGTTATAACCGTAGTACATAGTATGCATAAGTATTTGATATGTTGTTTTTCTTTATTCAGTGAAAACTGGGGTGACCCAACTTTGCCAGCGTTTGAGTACACGAGAAATATCTGTGAAGAACTAAAACATTTTCCTTAAAGACTTGGTGTATAACCTTTACAAGAACTTTAACGGTTAAATGAAATAACGGGCCCATCGAGCCTGATTTAACTCTTCCAGAGAAAAACCTCAAGTACATTTCAGCCCTTGTGGCAAGTAAAACATTACAAACAGTAACCTTCCGACATTTTGACGAACCGTGGGTGTGAACAATAATTATCTATTGAAAGAATTTACCAACCGGTCATCATCCTAAATACGGGAAACCTCGTGATTCTGACACTGTGTGTCCGCAAAAAAACAACTAATTCTTACCTGAACGGGGTGAAGTGACACTAACTTAAATCTGTAAAGAAAACTATCGAATGAAGTGGACGCTCCCCGGACCCCGTGAATGAAACCACGATCAGCAGAGCTGGGAATCCGCTTCAGCAAAAGATAGACAGATTTAAACGGTGCGTCATACAGTGCGCCAGACGGCGAACACCTGCAAGCTATTAGGTAAGACCGTGAGCCAGGGTACCCTGATGAAGGAACCGAGTGAAAGTAGACTGAGTGATGTTTATGATAACTATTTATCCACCCACTTTGTAATTCCATTTATGCAAAATTGTTGCTACTGCAGGTATATTTTTCCTTAGGATAGATCATACTACTATCAAAGTCTGTTCATACCTCTAAAAGGGAAAATCATTAGACTACAGCAAATGTATCCGTGACTCTTTGGGGCTATCACTTTTCTTCTAACGGGACTGTGGGCTATACATCGAGGGAAAAGATCATAACTGTGGGTCTATCATTCTTGTAGCAATTCCTTGACTCTATAACTATGTGTATATGCCCGATGTAATTATTTTATGTGTTGTGATGAAATTTTCTGATAATTAAAAATTCATTTAAACTTAATCAGTGTGTCGGGTCAGCTCGTTCCCACATTATCTTTATTCCATTGTTATAGCTTTCCCACGTCTGTACTTCTAACTGTCGTCTTATGTGTGTGTGTATGTGAGTGGAGATATATATATTTAATATATATATATGTGTTAGACTGTCTGACTACTCTAAATCTGTCGTAGAAGATAGGCGAAAGAGAGAAGATTTTTCCTGATTTCAGAGACAGCCTCTGTCACATTCCACCATCTTACTCGTGGAAATCTATTTTTACTATCATCTCTCACGGTGGCTATCACTCATTCTAATCTATTCAGAAGGGACCAACCCAAGTCTTAATTCCCCTATCAAAAATCTACGACAGGCACCCCTTGTCCCCCCTTGTTCCCTTGTCCTTCCCTTGCCCCCCCCCCCCTGTTCTCTTCTCCCCCCCCCACCTCTCCCCATGCCTTTATATCAAGCTATCCACTTTCATCTTTCTGTATTCATAAACTTCTAATTGTCATGTGATCAATGGCGGATCTACTATGAAACTAATGAAGCTTAAGCTTCAGGGCCCCTAATCCCGGAGGGGCCCCAAAAGCGAATTTAGTCCACATTGCTTACAAATTTTGGGTCTACTGTATGAGAAGTGGTTTAAAAAAAAATAATAATATTAATAATATAGTGTAATTCAATACAGGGCCGTGGTAACAGCATTGTAGGCCCTGGGCTAAGCAATACACTGGGCCCCTACCTTATCCACTCTGCCAAGAGATGTCTTATGCACAATATGGCAGTATCCCAGCATGGGGCCCCTAGAATCATCTGGCCCCTTGGCACTGCCCAATGTGCCCATGCCTTAAGACCCCACTGATTCAGTACAAAATAATAGTTAGAATAAAAATTAAAAGGTTATTAAAGTATCAAGTAGGCTAGCCGTAAACGAAAAAACGCTATCTCAGAAAGTAGACCTAAAATTTTTTCCTTTCAAAGCATACGACAATAGTCGCACGACTCAAATTGATTAATTTTTTTGTTGTATATATTTCAACAATCCCAAAGTTTGAGAGTCAGTAGCACAGATGTCGTAAAGGTGGAGTGTCGCGGTAAGTTGGCTGTTCTGCTGTGGCTAATGTAATTTTTTCCCTTTTTAACAGAGGTCAAGACCCTGGAGGAATAACAATGAGTTCACGAAAGTACTTAAGTGGATACAAAAAAACGCAAACTCAAGGAAAAGCAATCTGACGAAATCTATAAATGTCAAAAACTAACAAACTATTTGGCAATGTCAAGTTTGTCAACACCTACAGTTGAAACAAGCCAAGCAAACACCATTGAAGCCACTCATAGTGCACACACTGTGGGAGCTCTTTCTAGCAATATTCAACCCATTGTTGACGCTTTTGATACAGATGACGATCACAGTGGTCAACATGAAAGTACCGCGCAACAAGCAGAGACTGAGCAGAAACATGAAGCAAATTCAGTGATATCAAAGAATACAGTGACCTCGAAAACTGGCCCATAACAGTTGATAATGATTGCATACAGAATTGTTGCAAGACATCAAAATAAAAAACCAGATTATTCATCAAGTATATACCGAATCAAGCTGGGTTTTACAAGGAGCAAAACAGAAGTTTCTCAAACAAATATTTTGAAAAAAGATTGAAAAATGGCCAGACTGTGATGAGATCCTGGTTAGTTTACTCAAAGAGCGAAGGCTGTATATACTGTTTTGTTTGCAAACTCTTTTCTAAATGCCAAACATCACTTACAGCAGGTGAGTTTTCTGACTGGATGAATGTACTCAGAACTCTGGAGAATCATGAAGACAGCATGGAACATAAGAGGGCGATGTTGTGTTGGATAACAAGAAAGTCAAATAAAAATACTGTACTGAGGATCAGCAACTTGAAAAACAGATGACAAAAAACATACAGTACTATTTTGAAGTACTGAAAAGAGTTGTAGCTGTTATAAAGTTTTTAAGTGAAAGAGGTTTGGCATTTAGAGGTCACGAGGAGAAGCGGGGCTCACCAAATAATGGAAACTTCATGGGGGTATGTGATAAGAGGTTTTGATGTTACTAAATATAGGCTATCCTGGACAAATATATGTATCAGAGGATACCAGGATAGTGCCAGATAAGAGACTGGTCTTATAAGTAATACCCCCTTCTCTGAAAAGAGCAAGGGTGTATAGACAATCCAGGTGAGGTCAGACTATGTAAGTTCCCAGAGTAAAGACTGATGATGATGAAGTTCTCTGGGTCCCTAACTGTCACCCCTTTAGATCTCACCAGGACTAAAGAATCTGTGTGGTGTGTTATGGCAAGGTGTCTAGGGTAATGTATTTAATTTCAAAACAGAACTTTAACTCAATGAAAATTAAGTAAATAAGACTGTTTGAAAAGTTTAGATATATATAGAGATGTATACAATTTAATGTTCCTGTACCTCAAACTTGTGGGTCAGGAATTCTCAAAATCAAGAAATGTGTATTTACAAAATAGAACTAAATATGTTGGACACTCTGTCCATGTCTTTTAAACAAAAAAGGTCACTGAAATGTCTACACACAGTTCTTGTTTCTATGCTTGATAATACCACTATTCTGTAATTGGAATGTCTGTTGTTTTCATCCTTCCAAGGTAAAGTTTATTGTGTGGAATTGGATTTGAATGAACTATCATGTGCCTGTTGTGAAGGATTTATCTTGAACTTTATTGATACAGTTGGCTCATAAGTATTCAGGTTCACCAAAACGTTGTGCCTCCTGGACGAAGATGAGGAGTTTAGCTGCAGGTTATAGTATGAGCATTCAACTCCCTCGTGTTCTTCTTCCCCAGGTTTCTGCATTAACTAGGTCTTTGTAATTCAACCTGGAATAAGAAGGAAACTTTCCTCCCATATAGAGCTTGTCTATATTAATTCCACACCTAATCACTATGAAAACTTAACTTGGTCAGTCATGTGTGCTGACCATTCGCACCAGACCTTAAATTCCGCTGTCTACAATCAGTTTTGTGTAATTATTCTTCTTTAGTGGTAATTCAAAGACACTGTCCATCATACAGTGTGTGTCTTCCATACAATAAGCAGGGGTGTACAATACATAACTTGTGACCTGTTGATTATTTCTTTCTAGCATTCTATACATGGTTTTACAGGTTATTTGAACAATGTGTCACTCCCAACGGCAATATCAATTTGTTTCTACTGCACTTACAGTCGCAAAAATTTGTAAGGCCAATTTGCAAACCTTTTCACAATTTTTCACTCCTAATAAAACTGCTTTAGGCACATTCCTATGTAGGTCATCGTGACACAACATCTCCCAATAGCAGTATCGAAATAAAATATGGCTCACAGCCTGTGGCCTACATGTCAATAAATTATACAAATAAACTTATCTATCTTACCCTCAAGTAAGGAATCTTCACACACTCATGCTAACAGTCAGTAAAGGCTCTAGCACTGTTCACACAGTACAGACGGCAAAGGCTTGTCCCTTCTGTCTTTTTCAAGCAGGTCAGCTTGGCATGGAAGCTTTCGATTTATGGCGGACTATACAAGACGTTGTTAATTTTTATCACCCTACTCCCAACCAATCAGAAGGCGAGTAAAAACAAATCAACTATTTTCTGAAACTATAAACTTGAGCGATGTTTAAGCGTGTTTGTCTAATCTGGCCGAATTTGTTTATTTTATATCTTATTTATTTGTGAACCGATTTTAATTATCAAAAATGATAATTAAACGGCCAATTATTCTCTATCGTTCTATATAGCTTTCCTTTAGTTATTCCTTTGCATTCAAATGGGGTTAATTTTTTTTGTAATTAAATTTGATCTTAACCTGATGTGAAAATATTACTAAATTAAATTTTCTAAGTTAAGATAATTTTTCTATGAGGGAATCTCTATGTGTATATGTTAAGCAATATCAGCGCTATAATTTGAGATATCCCTTTTATTTTAATTATCTTTAGTTATCGAGAAATACATTATTTAAGTTCGGTCAAAAACTCAAAATAGGCATTATTTCCACTTCAACCAAACATTTTCTTGTTCCTACAAAAACGAGGTAACGATTTGATTGGTTGTTAATTTTTACTACGTTCTTCGATAAATATTGGGGTGGGTGTGTGAAAAAAAGGGGGGGGGGGGGGGGGGGGGGGTAACTTTTAACTTGTTTTCTTAGAAAAATTCAAATTCTTTTAGTTAAATGTTGGCGGTAAATTTGACTAGACCCTCAGACAAATGTCAAATACTGTAGTTATTTATAGATTTTAAATAAGTTAGCTAGTACGTTTTAAGCGGGGAATTTGAGCGTGTTGTGATACGGATTCACTTCACTACAGGGTCATTGAACTTATTGCAGAATTTGACCCATTTTTACATGAACATCTCGAGAAATGTAAAAATGGAAAAGTAAATGCTACTTACCGATTTTAAACACACAGGACAATCTACATTTTTCTCTAAAGAGCTTAAGTGTAACTAGATGGTCTGCATACTATGAAGCAGTCCGAGCAATTAAAAATGGATATATGGGTATTTTACAAACTCTCAAACATATTTTTGAAGACTCAGAAGAGAAGCCTCAATGTAAACGAGATGCAAAGAATTTATACAACAAGTTGGTACAGCTTGAATATGCTATTTTAACAGTTGTTTGGGAAGAAGTGCTGGAGCGTTTCAACAAAACCAGTAAGAAACTCCAAACCCCTGGTTTTGATGTATTTGAAGGTTATCTTCTGCTTTCATCTTTACTTTCGTTTGTTAAAGAACTCATAGAAAATTCAGCCGATAGGATTGCACACTATGAATCAGAAGCAAAAGATTTGTGTGAAGATATCACTTAAGTTATTCAGATGCTTCCAAACGCATTGTTACTAGAAAATTTTCAGATGGAACAAGTGGTATTGCTTCTTTGAGAGGAGCTGACAAATTTAGGATAGAAGTTCTATATCAACTCTATGACTGCTTGATAATCCAGTTACGCAAGAGGATTGACCATATGAGCAGATTGCGAAAAGGTTCAAGTTCCTCTCAGAATTGGTGAACAATTCTGAAATTGATGAGAACAGTATTAAACTTATAATATCGTATTGCAAAAAATTTTAAAGCTGCTGGAGTTGACGAAATTTCAGGGGAAATGATTAAAGCAGTTAATGACAACAACCTCTTGAGAATTTTAGATATTATAAATGAAGTATGGAGAGAAGAACAACCACCACAACAATGGAAAGACAGTATTATTGTAAAGTTACCGAAGAAAGGTGATCTATCAGACTGTAATAACTGGCGTGGTATATCTCTATTATCGGTACCTGGAAAATTATTATGTTGCATGATGTTAGAAAGACTTAAATTGCATGCTGACGAAAAGATCAGAGAAGAACAAGCTGGTTTCAGGCCGAAACGATCATGTATTGATCAAATATTCACAGATTGGGTTATGAGAAACTATACCCACAATGAACAATTGGGTATAAAATGGACAAATGGAAAATTCCTGGGGGACCTGGATTTCGCAGATGATGTAGCATTCTTAAGTTCAACACCAAGACAATCCCAAGAAGCAATAAATAATTTGTGTCATCTGTAGTGGGTTTGATGGTATTGTATGATGGTGATATTACTTAGTGTGATGCATGAGGTCAGCTATGAAGGCTCCTGAGATAAAAATAGCTGTGAATTTTCAGAAGGCCCTTCTTGCTACCACTACGACCTCACACCTATCTTTTTTTACTAATCAATGTGGCTACGTTAAAAAATCTAGGGTACTGAATGTAAGGTGTTGTATTAATATATACAAACACACACACACAGATATTTAATAAGTCTAATAATATTAATAAAATTTAAAACACACTGAACTAACTCAAGCTGTGTAAAATTTTGATAGTAAATTTTCTTTAAATTTATTTGTTCTGAACCAAGGTTTTATTTGGGTCAGAACATATGAAAGGTTTTGAAAGTATTAATGATATGCATGAATATATGGCATACTAAATGAAAAGTGTGTACATAGGTATATTACAAGACTAGTTAATATTACTACTGTTTATAGTTGTACTTTATGGGTAAGAACTATTTATGGATGTGCTGTTGGGGTGGTTTCATCACTCCCGATCTATGGCGACTACACATTGCCCATTTATTGAGGGTATTATAATTGGTGTGTTAGAAATCAAGTTGGTGAGTATTCAGCAGGCCAGACTCTCACGTAACTTGAAGGAGTAAGTCTGGTGCTGGAATCAGGTGGCCCCACCTCTCCGTGCTTGGGGGCAATATCAGAAGTCTGGTGGCCCCACCTCTCCGTGCTTGGGGGCTATATCAGGCTGCTCTGACAAAATGTTACTGCACGGGTCCACTCTTGTAATATTCAACACCTCATTTGACACCACATTGGCGCCAAATAAAAACTCACAGTTCTGCAATCAAAGTATTAGTCATGTGTCAGAATTCCATCCTCTAAACCATTTCTGGACACAACACTACACAACAACAACACCATATAGACGGGTCAGATCTCTCTGACCATACAGCACATCTTACCAAGTTGGTTTCACATAGGATAAGTTCTCCCAGACTACATATTCTGACATATGTTCATTAGCTTCCTGCCATAGAATAGGATAGGTGATATGTTCCACTGATCTCAACACTTGATCTGTCCTTCATAATCCTTGCTGGAGTTTATGTATTTTGTTTGTCTCTAGACCCTGAACTAGGGCGGGGGGTCTAGAGCGAATCCTTACTTGTTGTAAGGGATAGATTTTGATATGGCAGTATCAAATCACTCGAAACCTTAAACAAATATTAAAATGTACAAAGAAATAATTTCATTCTTACCAGAATTATGAACATAGAACACAGTATATGCTAGCAAAACTCAGCTGAGCTGCTGGCTTTAGGATGGCGTCCCTCTAACTACTTCAATTTGCTTCTGGGAAATCACCACTTAATATTTTACTGTGTCTACTAGGACAACTTATGACGAATGGCAAAAATGCGCGTCTGAGCGCCGATAATATATTCATCTATGGCCAATCACCGCCTTTTCTTTTTCAAATTCAAACATTCTACCAAAAAGTCAATTCAGTCATACCTCAGTCAAGTATGCATTATTGTCTGTTGGTCCGTCTGTCTCTACTTGCGTTTCACAAAAAAAAACACACTTGTTTTTTGAACCAACTCTGCCCTCCCCTACACAATTTTGCCTGTAAAGTTATTTTTAGCCACAATTCTCCTTAACACCCTCTCTCTTTCATTCTAACTAGATTTTAGCACTTGCGTCTTCAAGGCCACAATTTTTTGAAAATTAGTGACATTATTGTTTCAATGCAGTCGCTCTTTGATATGAACAACACAGTCTTTTGTCAATATCTTTCTTATTATCTTTCCGACTGTATAAATGAAAGCATAATATTTCACTGCTCAAGATGGGCCATCCGGCCAGCTAGGTTTTATATTCCTAACATCATTATTAAGAAAAAATTACTTTTCAAGGTTAGTTGGTTTTTTCGAAATATTTTCTAGAATCTTCTGTACTGCGTTTGCCGCTGAATTCAAATAAAGGACAAAATATCGCAAAAGCGTCCAAGAAATGACTGTTGCGTATAATAACTATGGTCCCTTTTGTCGATTTCTTTACCTTGTGTCAACTTGGGGACGTGACTTCCCCCCCCCCCCCCCCGCCCCCCCCCATTTGCATCTTTTTAGCCTTGCTAGTTTCAAGCACATGTTCAGTCAGATTTTTCCTTTTGATCTTCGTTCTCATTCCGTTCCAAGGGTAAACGTTCTAGCAATTTGTGATACACATAGATAAAATCTCTCCTCACGCCTGCCATTACTCTAATTTTGATCACAGGGGTGCCGACTGAGGAAATCTGCACCGACATTCAATTTGCCTGGGATATATTGGATACTAAACTGATAAGGTTGAAGCAATAAAGACCACCTCAGCAATCTTGCGTTTTCATGCTTAGCCTGAGATAAGAATACGAGAGGCTGATGATCCGTCTCGACCACAAAAGTCCTACCATACAGATAGATTTGAAACTTCTTTATTGCCCAGATTAACGCTAAACATTCTTTTTCGCTTGTGGAGTATCCTTGTTCCGCCTTATTCAATTTGCGGCTTGCATAAGCGACGGGTTTCAGTTCCCCATCAGGTGAAGATGATCTTTGCAACAAAGCCGCTCCGAGTCCTACATTACTTGCATCGGTTCTTAAGACAAAGTCCTGTGTCAAATCAGGCAGTTTGAGAATAGGCTTGCTAGTGAGTTTTTCCTTTAAGTCTTGGAACGCTAATTCACTTTGCGCAGTCCAAATAATTTTATCTGGAAGTCCCTTGCGAGTCAGATCAGTCAGAGGAGCACAAATAGAGTTAAAATCTTTGATATATTTTTGATAAAATCCGCATAACGACACGAATGATCGCACGTCCTTTTTTGTTTGTGGTCTAGGTGCTCTCTGCAGTTTTTCCAAGTTTTTGGGGTCAGGGGTCATGTTACCCTGATATACAGTGTGTCCCAAGAATTCCAACTCTTTGCATCCAATACAACATTTTGTTGGCCTAGCAGTTAAGTTCGCCTCCCTAAGCCTATTAAATAACATTTCTAGAGCTTCAATGTGTTCTTCAAATGTCTCTGTGGCGACGAGAATATCATCCATGAAATTCGTGATACATGGGTTATTCAGGGGATCCAACAATTTGCGCATCATCCTTGAAAATACACTCGGAGCATTTTTCAGTCCGAATGGTAGCATGTTGAATTCATATGTCCATCCGAAGTGCTAAAAGCCAAATAAGGTCTCACTTCAGGCTTCACTGGGATCTGGTAATAGCCTTTACTAAGATCCACCTTTGAAAAGTATTTTGCCTTGTTCAGTCTGGCAAATAACTGTTTTGTGTCTGGTAATGGATCCACTTGTCCTTCTGTGACAGCATTCAGTTTCCTGTAATCTATGCACAGTCTGTGTTCCCCAGACGGTTTTCTCAACAAAACGACACTAGAACTAAAAGATGATTCACTGTGTGAAATAATCCCCTCCTTCAACAAATAATCTATTTCTTCCTTCAATGCCTTCTCCTTCGCGAACGGAATAGAATAGGCTCTCATACAGATTGGGTTTGAGTCTACCAGTTTCATGTCATACTGTAGCAAATTTGTATGGCCTTGTTTATCTGTTAATACATCTGTATGTTCCTCCAGAACCTGTTGAACTCTCTCCCTCTGGTTTTTAGTCAGGTGCTTACTGACTTTTACCTGTGCTGCGGTTTCACAAGGATGTAATGGGTATTCATGTGAGGTGAGTGGTTCCTTTTGCATTTGAGTTGCGATAGCTAAGGTCAGTAAGGGGGTGCTTTCCTGGAGTGGTCTGTCCAGATACTTCTTTAACAGGTTTACATGATAAACTTTCTCCTTCCTCTTTTTGTCAATTTTATAGTTTGTTCTAGACACCTTCTCTAAAACCGTATATGGACCTTGCCATCCAATTTGTAATTTATTCTGGCTACCGGGTAGTAGAAGCAGCACCTTCTCTCCCACTGCCAGTTCTCTGTCCTTTGCCTTCCTATTAAAATATGCTGCATGTTTCTTCCTGGCTTGTTTCAAATTATCATTTGCCAGTTTCCATCCAGCTTTCAAACGAGGGGTCAGTTCGTTCACGTATTGATAAGATGAGGTAACAGTCTCTTCCGCCTTCTCATCTGTCCAGGTCCTTACTAGCGCTTCTAATGGACCTTTTATTGGCCTCCCAAATAGCAGAGTTGCGGGAGCCATCCCGGTTGAACTATGTGGTACCTCCCGATACGCAAACAATGCGGCGGGCAGGAATTGATCCCACAGATCCGGTTTTTCGTGTGCCAGCTTTCTCAGGATAGAAATGAGAGTCCCGTTGAACCTCTCTACCTGGCCGTTCCCTTGTGGATGGTACGGACTACAATGAAAGTGTCTGGCTTGAAATAGCTTAAAAACTTCTTCCGTTAGTTTCCCCTTGAACTGAGAACCATTATCCGTCAAGATTTGATGCGGGAATCCTAATCGGGTAAATATTGTAAGTAGTGCCTCTGCTACATGTTTTGAATCAATTGATGGCAGGGCTACCGCCTCTCCCCACATAGAACAAGTGTCCACCAGAGTAAGGATGTAACTGTTCCTCCTCTTGGTCCGAGTGAGAGGTCCTACAATATCCACTGCAACCCTCTCAAAAGGTGTTCCCAATATGGGCATTTCCCCTAGAGTTGCAGGAGCAGTCCAGTGCTTTGGAGCTACCCTTTGACATTCTGGGCAGGATTTGACATATCTTTTTATATCCTCCGTTATCCCTGGCCAGAAGTAATGACAAGCTATACGCTGTCCTGTGGCGCTGATCCCCATGTGACCACTGAAGGGAATCGCATGCCCGAGTTCCATCACTTTATCTCTATATGAAGTGGGAAGAACCAGCTGGTTGTGACCATTTGTTCCAGTTCCGGCCTTCCTGTATAATAGTTTGTTCTTCATAAAATATTCCCCCTTGCTCGGAGGTGTGTGGCATTTGGGCAATTTTTTAAAACATGGCTTGAGTGTCCTATCCTCAGCCTGCGCCTTCCTCATCTCCTCTGGATGAGCATTTATAGGTTCACCTTCTTCCTCCTTCTTCTGTGACCTGGTCTGCACTGTCGCCATGATCACAGGCCTCTCGGGATTCCCCAAGAAGACGTATCTACACCCCAATATCAGAGGGTAGATTGGTTCATCTATCACTGCTGCTCTGATTTCTCCTTCCACATAGCGAGTTTTCACCGTTATCCTTGCGATGGGAAGTGTCATGAGTGGTATGTCCTTAGTTGCCCCTTGTATTTCCACTGTTTCTGTGGTATACTGACTTGGGTCCACTAGGCTAGACTTCACAACTGAATCATAATCCAAACCTGTATCATAAAGGCACCTTATGGTGACCCCATTACAAATAACATCCTCACAAACTGGGGGGTGATAAGGTTCCTGTTGTCCATTAGGATTAACCTTTAATCTTTGCGTCCCCGACTTCATTGCAGCAATGTTTGAAGGTTTCCTTCTACAAAATTCGGTGTTATGGTTATCCTTCTTGCACCATTTACACCATCTTTTTCCTTGGTTCAACGGTTTTCTTTCATTGAATTTTTGGTCATTGAACTGTGAGTTTCTGTCTCGGTAGTCATTTCTTGGCCGTTCAAAGTTTGTCCTACCTTTATTTCCCTGCTCTCTATTATCAAATTTATTAAATTGCTGTGGAGCTTTAAAATTGTCTATGTGCTTTTTTTAGCACCACTTACCTCTGCCTGGGCTGCCTGATACCTCTCAGCGACATTTAAAACCTCTCCCAACTTCTCTGCACCTTGTTCCATGAGAAATTTTCTCATGTCTGGAGCCATAGACTCTCTCAATTGCTCAATCATGATCATTTCTTTAAGATCTTGGGTCTTCCCCAGAGCAGTCCATTTCTCCAAATAGGTTTCCAGTCTGGCAGAGAATTGGTGGTATGTCTCCCCAGACAACAGTTTGGCATTTCTAAATTTCTTACGATAAAATTCACCATTTTTTTCGTACCTCAATAACAAAGCCTGCTTTAACATGTCATAATTGTCTGGTCTTCTCTGTTCATTTTTGCGAAGACTTCATAAGAAGTACCTCTCAGTCCCTGTGATAGCTTTAAACTCCACCTCTCTCTCTCTAACCCATATGTAGTAGCTAATAACTCAAAACGTCCTAGGTACCCCTCTATGTTATCGTCTTTTTCAACAAAATGGTCTAAATGAAACCCCATAGCTGAGTTTGAGGCTCCCAGACTGGGCGTAGCATCTGAAGCAAAAGGGCTGGCACCATTTTCAGGAGCCTGGCCTTGTAGCTCCAGCTCCCTTAGTCGTAATTCGTGCTCCCTTTGCAACTTTCTATCTTCTGCCTCCCTTTGCTGTCGTTTTTCTTCTGCCTCAATCTGCCGCCTCTTAGTCTCAGCCTCTAACCTCTTCTCTTCAGCCAACCTTTCAGACTCTAATTTTCTTTCAGCCTCTTTTTCTAATCTTCTTTCTTCCCATTCAATATACTTATCACATTCAGCCGTTACGTATTGAATTAAAATCTGACCATCCATTCCCATATCCTTTGCCGTTAGCACAGCAGCTGATCTGAATTTGGCTAGCTCCGCCATACTTTTTAACAATTCTAGCAATGAGCAAAGTAAAATTTCCAACCACTAAAGTAATTCTAATTACTCTAGTCTAAAATAATTCTAATTAATTAATTAATCAATTAACTACCACTGGCTGTGAAGATTCACCAACTTTTATTTTCAGGGACACTTTTAATTTTTATAATGTGTTCCCCTAATTTATTTCTCCCCCCAGGAGATCCTAATATTATTGATAGGCTAATTATCCCAGGACAAGAGACCCCAATATATGTAATTAATTTAAATCCCGGACGAGCCCCCAATATATGTAGTGGGTTTGATGGTATTGTATGATGGTGATATTACTTAGTGTGATGCATGAGGTCAGCTGTGAAGGCTCCTGAGATAAAAATAGCTGTGAATTTTCAGAAGGCCCTTCTTGCTACCACTACGATCTCACACCTATCTTTTTTTACTAATGAATGTGGCTACGTTAAAAAATCTAGGGTACTGAATGTAAGGTGTTGTATTAATATATACAAACACACACACACACATATTTAATAAGTCTAATAATATTAATAAAATTAAAAACTTACTTACTTAGTCGTTCCCCTTCTACCGTGAGGTGTAGAGGTTTGGAAGAGAGAGCGCCAGACCATTCTATCAGCTGTCTTCTTCCTGGCCTGGTTCCATTCTAGTCCTCGGTCCTTCAAAGATTGTCTAATGTTGTCCTCCCAGCGAACTCTGGGTCGTCCTGGAGGTCTGGATCCCATGCTCTTTGTTTCCCATGCTTGTCGTGGTAGCCGATCTTCTCCCATTCTGCAGACATGGCCAAACCATCTTAGTTGGGACTCTTCTATTTGGGTCTGCAGCGGATGGGATTTCAGGCCTTGACGTATCGTCTGGTTGCGGACCATGTCTCTTCTTGTTACTTCAACCACTTTCCTCAGATACCTCATTTCTGAGGTTTGGATCTGGCTTTTGTGGGTTGTAGTCATTGCCCACGACTCGCATCCATATGTCAAAACTGGGACATAGGTGGAGCGGTATACAGCCATCTTCGTTTTCTTACCAACCTCTTTCTTGCTGAGTAATCCACGATTTATGGCCTGAAAAAGTCTCCCAGCCGCTGCTTTTCGAGTGGCCAACTCTTCTTTGATGCCTCCCTTTCGGTCTATAATAGCTCCGAGATATTTAAAGTTGGTCGACCTGCTTCAGGACCTGTTCTCCCAACTTAATCTGATGTTTTCTTTCTTCTCGTGATATCACCATGGATTTTGTTTTAGAGCTGCTTATGACCATCCTTCTCTTCTCCAGCTCTTCCTTCCAGACTTGCAGGTTGGATTGGAGATGTGCCTCTGATTTAGCAATCAGGGCAACATCATCAGCAAATGCCAGCTCCGAAATATAGACCTGTCTCATCTTCCAGTACCCCACTGAATACTTTCTTGTTCTCTCCTTACATGCCTTGATGACATCGTCCATGAGGAGTATTGAAAAAAGATAAGGTGACAGGATATCACCTTGTCTTACACCAGTGGTGGTCCTGAACTCTTCTGACTTATGGTTTGCTGTCCTCACATAATTTCTGCAAGACTTGTAGAAGCTCTGTATAGCATGAATCAGAGGTGCTGGAATATTCTTCCTTGCCAAACAGTCCCAAAGTTTATAAAATTTAAAACACACTGAACTAACTCAAGCTGTGTAAAATTTTGATAGTAAATTTTCTTTAAATTTATTTGTTCTGAACCAAGGTTTTATTTGGGTCAGAACATATGAAAGGTTTTGAAAGTATTAATGATATGCATGAATATATGGCATACTAAATGAAAAGTGTGTACATAGGTATATTACAAGACTAGTTAATATTACTACTGTTTATAGTTGTACTTTATGGGGAAGAACTATTTATGGATGTGCTGTTGGGGTGGCCTCATCACTCCCGATCTATGGCGACTATACATTGCCCCATTTTATTTACGACAAATCGTGTCTCTCAATCTTCTCTTTCACTCTCCTGGTCAAACAATTATTTGCCAGTTTTCCAGACTCGCATCTGCGCGCACACCGATTCGGTGTTTTCAAACACACACACGACGTTGATACAAACTATATTAAACGAATAGGGGAAATGTTGGGCTTTGGGTATATCCAACACACAGAACTAAATGAGTTTAGGTGATTTTATTCACTTTAAACATCAATCACTAAAAATATCAGATATTACATAAATTATCATAAGTACACAAATGCAAATAACAAGTTTGGGAGGGGGTGAAGAAGATTGGTATCGACTAAGCCCTTCCCGCTCATTAGACAAAGACAAACCCAGTCCAGAGATAGATAATATCAGGAACACGGGTACGTTAACCTAACAGTAAAGTTAATTACTCTGAAAGAGGTGTTACCAAGTTAGGTATAAGTGATAGAAAAAAAAACCTGTTCTTCCCAGCTGTTCTTCCCTTTACTAAGCAAATGGAAAGGAGGTGGTTTTTAAACAGAGTTAACAAATTATCAACTATCCCACTTAAAGGAACAATGTAGGGTATACAGAAAAGATATATGTTACCAGGTAAGCAAGTTAACAAAAATGGTCACACAAAAGAATTAATTTCCTGTCATTCATACACGCGCTAGCAAAGGCCTTCACTCATCTTGCTCTCACTTACCGATTGTGAAAAAAATCTTGCACTCCATAGAATAACACAACAGCAGTTACACCTCAACTAAATGTATGAGTGTTTGTTCAAGTTCTAGCCCCAGATTATCGGGTAGGCGGTCAGCACATAAAAGGATCCCGTAATCGCTGGAAAATGAATCTGTAGTTGTGTCTCTTTTCTTAATAACAGTTTCTATGGGAGGGCACGGTCTCTGATACCGGGGTGAGGATGGTGTGGTCTATTTGACTATGCCGCGGATAATAAAATTCTTACGCGTGCTGGTACACTTTATCCGTGAGGTATGGTTTAAGTCCAGTGAGAAAACTAGTCACATCACTGTTCAGGAAATTATGAATTATCTCTCTGTGTCAGTAAACTAACAAAGCTCGGGCCAGTGTTCTTCTTCCCGTTACGACTTAAGTTGTTTGATGGTGCGTTTAAATTTGTCTTTGGGTGTGCTTTCTTTGCTATAAGTTAGATAGCGGAATTCCAAACATAGAATCGCCTCAAAGATTAAAAATTTACACAGTCTCAACAAGTTCTGCGTCAGGGGAACTCTACACACTGTTTATGCTTTGCTTTGCTTAGATTGATTTCTTTATTGCTTTCTTAATGCTGGGATCGCACAGGTTACGATCACTCTGTATGAAAGAAAAAAAAAGACATGTAATATACCGAAAACAAATAACCTTCTAAAGCGCGATGAATTTCCCGTTAAGCCTATAATACACTCGAGTATTTAATTATGTATTTAATAAACACTGCGCGAATTCTAGTGGTTAAAAACCCACATCTATAAAACTAGGACTTAACTGAATTTATTAATTATAAATTCCTTCGCGACTTTAAAAGTTAATTTAAGCATCTATTATCTTTTGAAATAATATAATAGATAGATCATTATATTTAAAAACTGGAACTCTTGAGATGGTTTAATTAAATAGATTTAAATTAACACACAAAATCCCTTTAAATAGAATGACTGAGCTAGACCACTGATCACTTTACACAATATATATTACCGCTTTGCACAGAATTAGAAATCACTGCAAATATATATAAAATCCAGGGGAAAATCTATAACAAGATTTCAATAAAGCTAGTGCTTCTGTAAAGATCTGGCCAGCGAGTGATAACGTGTCTAGTTCTACATGGTCTATTTAGCTAAAATGGAATGTAAGTTGAGTGGGACATGATAAACTTGACAACTTATTTGATCTCACGAACTTTTGGGGATCTGACCGCCAAATCAAGAGAAGAAGCCGCCCCCTGGTCTTCGTATCCGCTCGCTGCTGCCCGTTTCGCTTTCCCCCGTTCGCTCGGTTCCTCGATTGACACCGAGACGCGAAATTAGCGGCAAGCAACTGCGTCTCGTATCAGGGAAAACTACTGTCTTTGATAGCGCCGATAGTCTCCCCTAAGATCCCTCGGTCTGTCTCTTTGATCTCGTCGCTGTATCCTACATGAGTCCCGGTGGAATGCTAAAGGTCCCTCTAAATCATCCATCATATCAGGGAAAATTCACTAGTCAAACTAGACGTACGTCACAATCGTCCCCACTTTTAGACATGAAACCATTTTTCATGTTTTCATTTTTGACAATGGATTGACCTGATTGGTGATTTTAGGATGAGTGGTATCTTCAGTTTGCTCTTCTTCCTCTGTAGACCAGTTTCTACTCAGAAAAATCAGCCCCGACATTCTGTCTTTCCCGGAATATATTCCACTTTGAAAGAATAGACGCTTAGAAGGAGGGGCCAACGCAATGATCCTAGCGGTTAAATATTTATTTCGTAGTAATTGGCACCAAGAAATGCTATTGACGGATGCCGCGGTGGTCCTGTTTGCACACCATGTGAACGCGATAGATGGTGTTACCACGATAAAGAAACTCATGATGGCGTCTCTGATATACGTGCAATCACGAGCAGAGACATTAATTCCTCTTTCAACGTCTCTTGCTGCGTGTATCGTTACCGTTCCGCTTTATTTTAATTTCCTGCGAGAGACCATGCCTTTGGGCAACTGGAAATTATGCCATGCTTCAGTTGTCCACTGGTATCAGCCAGGCTTTGTAAGCAGTGTTGATACCGCGGAGGGATGCCACCTGGACCTGAGATCGTTGTTCGACAAAACTCTCAGTACAAAAGTTCTTGATTACAGGTCAGATTGGCAAGAACCTCGCTCAAAAATGGGGTATGCAGGACAACTGTCCTTTCATAATAATGCTATAGTCTTCGTGTTCGCACTTTTGTTTAATAATCCCATTGACTCGCCTTTTCAGGAGAACAATACTACTTTCTTTGTGATAGGTCTAGGCCAGTCAGAGGTGCCGTCAGTCCTCGTTGAAGTAATGCTGGATGTGTACTTCTGATAGTAACATTGCACTATAGCGATATGAAGGAGAAACGTACGTCTTTCTTCGTTCGGGGTCTTTTTGCTCTGGCCACTTATTTTCTCTCACGTTCGTTTGTCTTAATAGGGCAACTGCATCCGTGAGAAGATAAAGAGAAGTTTCCCCAGGATGCTAACCTGTGGTAAAGAACGTTGTAAACCCGATGTTACAGCAATGACAATTTGATAGGGTTCTGGCTGGTGTGAGACCCTGTTTCTGTAGTATGCGCTGAGGAGTCATAGCAGGAACCGTATAGCAATATTTGTGTCATCATTCTCCATGTAGGTTGCAGATTGCAATTATGATTGTCATATCTCATGAAATTATGGATTTTGGATATTGGGGACTTTGCAAAGGTTGTTAGAAGCTTACTGCCTCACTATTCATCCTGGTGAACCACTCCTGGATGCATTTATGGCAAACCGAACGGCATCACTGTTAATGTGTTTAATAATGTCCTTCACTAGTTGTGCTGAAAGCTAACAAATGGTATTTAAATTTCTCCTTGACTGGTAATTTGATAATAACCTTTTACTGTAGGTACAATTCTTGGAGAAGATCTTAGCTACTTTGCTGAGCCTTGCTGTGAACAGTAACGACTCAGGAAACAGTTTGGAGAGGTTCGGGCTGGAGATTCCGTTACAGTGCGTTGTAGCAACCTGTAATCAATGCACATGTCCGTAGACCTTTCCTTATTGGGCGCTTCTTGCGCAGAAACAGCTACTACGCTCGAGCGCTGTAAGGAGATGTAAGAGCTCTCACTGATATAATTCCTATGCCCTGTACGCAGCTTGTCTATTTTCATCCGCGAATTGTGCAATCATCAGCTTTAGAGGTCTTACGGTGGATGGGGTAAACTCTGTGTTTGAACAAGGGTCTCGTTTGTTAATTTTCATATCAAAATTCAATGTGATTTGTTGTTCTACCAGGTACGATCCGTTAAAACTTGGCACTGTACTGTTGTTAGTAGAGCCCTAGGTTTCTTGTTTTGATTGTTCTGGTGGAGATAATTGTCAGCCGTAACTTGTGACATTCATTAAAGTATTCTGTGGAGTTGCAGTGGATACTCCATGCAACCATACATCATCTTCCTCGTCTTTCCGTTGCTATTGCGACAGCCAGCCGAGATCTCGGAGGAGATGGCCAACCGGTCTTTCCCAAATATTTTCTTTAGTCAAAGATTTTATTGTGGAGATGACCTTCTCCATTTTCCTTTGATGGAGATCTTGTAGTGGTACGTGAGTCTTTTTATGGACGGTAAACGGTCCTTGCCATCGATGCTCGAAAGTTTATTGCTTCGGTTGGATTAGTAAGCAATAGGACTTTCTCAATGTTGTAGTTCTCTCTCTTTTGCAGCTTTGTGTATGTACTTTTAGTAATTTTAGCGCGGGCTTTCTGTAAGGTTGCGTAGTAGTAGATTCCCATATTTGGAACTAGCTTTGAGCCTTTTCTCTAGCTCAGATACATACTTGCTTGCAGAGACGACTGTCTGTTTCAGCGCCTTTGGTCTGGTCAGGGACCGACAGTAAGGCTTCTAGTGGCCCTTATAGGTCTGCCTCAAATAAAAGTGGTCGCTGGCGCAAACCCGTAGACGCTTGGGGTACGCTCTCGGTATGCGAAAATAAGGCGAAGCTCGAGTCTATATTGGTCCCAGTCTTCCGAGTGTCTCCTGGGATCCGGACTGTACGTCACATCATGGTGATGTGGGCTACCGAGTTTAAAACGTGTCCGCACTGAGGCTGCGCCATTTCGCGGCACCGGCGTAGATGGTTAGGGTTGACTGTTGTGTGGATAAGTTGGTCTCGAAGAGAAGATCTTCAAAGAGATCATTTCCATCACTGATGTTATCTAGGCGTGACGGAATTCAGTGGGATTTCCGCGCGCATTGTCCGTCGCAAAACTTGTTGAGGGAATCCCAACCGTGTAAAAATTTAGCTCGCGTTCAGACGCTTGGATTGGCTGATGACTCTCGGTCGAAGGACATTGCGTTAGGAAGTGTTAGTGCTCATGGTAAGCGCGCGCGCTCTGGACTTAGGTAAGGCTTTCGGGTTGGTCGCCGAGTCAATCGATATGTGGCCAACGTTTTGGTAAGCTAGATAGGTTTGCAAGAGGTTGTGTGAATCTTGTGCGCTCCTTCTGTTTGGTCGCGCATTTATGTTTCTGCGCAGAGGGAGCCGCAATAATTGTGTGGGCGGACGCAGCGCAGAACCCGGATGGGTATTGTCAGAATGTGAGAGTCCGCCGTAGAAGTATGGTGGCTCTGTTGCTCTTCCGCATCGGAGGCTGGGGTTGTGTGTCAAGTGCTTGGGAGCTAGACTCCCGGGTTAGGCTGATCGGGTAGCAGAGGGAGGTGTTCAATGTTGATGCGACTCTCGTATCGCGCGTATGTCAGAGTTCATTCCTGGACACAAATAGTGGGTTTTTTATTCGTAGTACTTAGTGTGGCGTTTTTGGTGTAGTTCAGCGCGACAGAGACTGATGTGTCTTTGTGTCGCGCTAAGAGGTGTTCTGGTGAGGCTGTGTCGTTTGTCGGATGTAGTTGGTACTATATGGTATGGGCGTGGTTTGTGTAGAGTTGCGCCCGTAGTGTTACGGTGGCGCTCTATCGTTGTCTACGATTACGATGATGATCGCGCTCCATCTGCTAGAAAGAAGTCTCGGTAGTGTATGGGGTCCGCTTTAGGCCGGGAGTGATGGCGCGCAGGTTGTTGTGTGCAAAAGCAGGGCGCGCAGAGTCAAGTGGTCGCAGCTTGTTTGTGTTGCAGCTGTTTTGTATT